>JAJJWX010000518.1:2400000-3000000 GCA_023529315.1 Papaver bracteatum | reverse complement strand
AATCCATTTCTTGCTGAAACCCATTTTCCCCATTATGAACTCCAAATAACACCAATTAATCCTATCAAAGGCCTTCTCCAAATCTATTTTGCAGATAATACCAGGCTTACCAGATTTTAATCTAGAGTCCACCAACTCATTAGCAATGAGCGTCCCATCTATGATTTGACGGCCCTCAATGTATGCACATTGTACAGGAGAGATAAGCTTGGACATAACTAGCTTCAATCTGGTTGCAAGTACCTTGGCAAGAATTTTGTAGACACTTGTAAGAAGACATATAGGTCTACAGTCTTTAATAGTTTCAGTATAATCCTTTTTAGGTACCAAAGTGATGAAAGTAGTATTGTGCTTGACATCAATGCAACCCTTCTCACAAAATTCTGCCATTGTACCCATAATATCATCTTTGATAAAGCTCCAACATTTGTGAAAAAACATAATGGGGAACCCATCTGGACCAGGAGCTTTCTCTTGCCCCAAATCTTTAATTGCTTGCAAAACTTCTGCCTCAGTAAAGTTAGCATCCAAAATAGCAGATTCAATGGAGCTAATACTGTCAAAATCAATACCTTCTGAAACAGGTCTAATTAACTCTTCTTCTTTAAAAAGATTCTCATAAAAACTTACAATATGCTCCTGTAGTTTGAATCTGTCATCCACCAAAGTTCCGTCAATGTAAAGCTGCTGGATTCTATTATGCCTTCTTCTTGCACTTGCCTTGCTGATGAAGAAAGTAGTATTTTTATCCCCTTCTTGTAGCCATTTGGTATTAGACTTTATCTTCCAAACGCTTCAGACTACTTCCGTAGGGTTAGGGTGTTAATTGGACGTCTCATCACTTACTTACTCCCCTGCATTGAAAAGAAGAAAAAAAAGGGTCGCATGCATTCATCATTACTATTGACTTTGGGGATCTTTCATGACAAGATTTATTTCACCCATTAGAAGGAAATAAGGAGTCGGTAAGGTGTGGTTATAAATTGCATTAAAGAGCAAACAAACCATCAGATGTTAGTGTCCTATCAGAAACTTTCAATATTCTGTCAAAATTTACCTAGACTTTCCGTCAGACTGTCCACTACATGCATTTGCGCCCTTACTTTCAAAGAGAGCCTATTCACAATAATGAAAATATCCATTGTTGTCGCTGTCTGTATACAGGTATAAAATGCATCTGTCAATTTGATATCCTCGTCCGAAACAGTACCAATTTAAAGAGCTCTTTGATTGTTGAAGCTTTGCGTTATGGGATATTTCCATCTCTTCCTGCAACAACAACAAATCCACTATTAAGAACATGAGGTGCATTGATTATTATCCGGGTAACTAAAGCAATGAAAGCACCTAAACTGACATGCAGATCACACATCTTTTTCTAGTTGCCATTCAATAATTAATATGTAACTAATCCGAGAATAGCCCTGTAAGCTCTAAATGCAAATATGTCCACTTATAACAATTGCCACCCATCTTCAGTGCTAACTCCAAAGTTAACCAATATCATGAGGAGAGTTTACGCCCCACCCCCCACTCTCCCACCTACATGCCATGCAACCGGCATTCACCCAATTTAAAAACAAGTCGAATTCAGTCAAAGGCAGTAAGCTACAATACGACCCTGATCATGGTTGCAACTCAATGAGATGTTCCCTGTGATCCGATTGATAACAGATTATCCAGAAGATACCATACTCCGTCTTATAACTACTAAGAAGTCACCAAATGTTTTGGCCGACCACTGGCCTTCATCCTAATTTCCTGCTATCAGATAGCTCTCATTGAAAATAAATTACTTGATGGAATAACTCGACCAAAGCATATGGTCCTAAAAAAATATCTATCGTTGCAACTAATCCTGTTAAATATTTTGTTTCTTGGTGAATTTGATGTTTCCATCAATACTTTCATCCATCCGAATGTTCCATCATCAACTGTTTCGTTCTGGCTATCTAGTACCATGGAGTATATACTGAGCTAACACAGCCCTTTCAGATATTAAATGACAACCATACAGTTAGATTACTACACCTCTAGTTTCCCTATAATCAGACTGGACATAAAGATAGCATAGTTTATAGAAAAACCTTGCAAGATTTCAATAGCGGATTCAAGAATGATGATCTGAAAAACCTGACTGATTCATCAAGTGAGGTTCCACCCAATTCTGCCATCACCAAAAGGGAACCAATAAACAGAGATTACTATCATCCCCACCATAAAAAAAAAGGAAACATCTACATCAGATTAGCAATTAACATAACAGGTTACTGTCTCAACCATTAGGCAGATATGAATTCAAAGTGCCCATCGGGTGGAGTAACAAATAAATAAAAAATGAATCCCTTGCAAGTAATGACCTTAAAAATGGAGTTAGCTAATGACTCATAAGTTTATCCTAGTTCAATGCAGGTCAGAATACTAATAGAATGGTTACGTAATTTCTACTTTCGAGCCTTTTTCTCTATAATGAGTCATTGGTTGGTCTTCTACAATAATTCAATTTATATAGAAATAAAATAAATTTAAATTGATAAATATCCTAGCTCTTCCATCACGTACCATTTGCACGATCGCCTCCCATGAGCTGCAAGGTAGCAAAATCAAGGTTAGGACACTTCACTTTCTGTTTTTTGCTGTGTAGCTGACAGACTATTTCGGACTCTTGTGAACAGATACCCACAATTAGATGATATAGGTGCTTATTCTGTCTACTTGTGCAAAATCGTGTTTGAAACAGTTTCTAGTCTACTTGAACAAACAAATACTTCCTTGCTTACCGTAGAAAGTGTAGGTACTGCCATCGGATCGAATTTCTCGCAACGGTTAGGATCAATTGGAACACATACACGTCCTGTGAAGCAGCAACAATTTACTATTCATAAATTCGAACCATATACAATGAGAAATATGCTAGATATGGTCGTGTAAAAGCATAAAGCGGAAAACAATTATATTCACCATAGATATACATCTAATCGTTTTCCTGGTCACAATAATACACCAGATGACCTATCACTAGCTTCTTTTGCCTCACTAAAGTAAGGAGTAGTAGAAATGTACATCATTTTAAGAAGTATTTACTATTTACATTATTCAGTGAGCATTCCTTCTCAACTTAATCACATCACCCACAAATTCTACGTTATTTTTCTTATATATAAAAGATGATATGTCAATGCTTTTGTTTTGAATACATGGGAAAAAGTACCCTATCTGTTTGCCTGAGCTGTGTATAGATACTGCACTAGGACATGCCAGTTGCCACCTGGGAAGAGGGAAAGGTGGCTTATTAAGTGTAGCCATCTCTAGTCCTAATTATACAATAATTTTTATGTCACTTTTCCTTAAAGGATATGTTAACAAACAACATTAACGTCCCCAGCTGCCCATTGAGGCAGTTTAGCCTTAAGAAGGACAAGCTGATTCAAGCCAAAAGGTTTTTCAGTAGAAAAATGCTGTGTAGCAAAACTCGTTAGGCGGGTGTGAGGCGGCAAGGTGGGGACTGGGGCCTGGAGAGACTAGGCGGGGACTAGTCGGGGACTAGGCGGGTAAAAATATATGAACACAGGTAGCATTAGCTAGAGATAGAGGAGAAATGAACCCTGTATTAAAACTAATTAGCATTCAATAAAACTTGCACTGATAAAGTCGTTGTCATACCTCAGTATTTGAATGCCTAAAACAACACTCCTAAAACAACAGAAGAGTAATAAATCCTAAAAAGTTTAAGTAAAACATCAAGAACTAAAAACTTGAACTTAAAAACAGTCTAATAGAACTCCTAGGGAATTTCAACTTCAAGTTCAACATCTTCTTCCTCTTCGCCGGTATAGTCCACTACCCCTTCAAAATCACCAACTGCCGGCATCCCGTCTAATTCAGTAGCTCCCTCTCCTAAATGTAATGCAGCTCTAGTTCTTGAACTTGGTCCAACAGAAATTTGATCAACTCCTTGCGCCTCTCTAACTGCTCGCCAAGAAAGACCAGGATGTTCATTAACGTATTCATCTAGCTCATCTTTATTTGGTGTAAGCCATTCGTCATTCTCATCGACCCCTTTCAGATGGAGTACATCAATGCTATCATTTTTTTTGTTAAATGTATTGTTATTCCTAATGCATCGCATTTCCAACTTCCAATTGTACTGAATATAAACTAGATTATTCAACTTTGACTGTAGAAGCCGGTTCCGCTTCTTTGAGTGCAACTATGATTCCAAATAATAGACATCAGTATGTATTATATCTACTTGTAGCAAGTAAACTGTAAACACATCGAAATAGAACTACTATATTAGATAATGTAAGAAACTTACATTATCAAAAGTACTCCAGTTGCGCTCACATGATGAGGCACTACATGGCTGTCCCAGAATTCTCTTTGATAACTTCTGAAGGGTAGGTAATGAGCTCCCAAACATACTCCACCAGTCACCTATGATTAACATATTAAGATCTTGCAAATAAAAACTGAAGTAAGTCTGTGTATTAGTGAGCTCGCAGTTGTGGGAACTTACTAGGTTGGAGAATCTTCCTCTGCCGTATAGCAAAAGAACTTCCTAAACTCCCTGCAGCACTTTTGTAACGAACTAGTTCTTGGAAACAAAGATCTTGTTCAGCGGGAGTAAGCATCCTAGCAATGGCTTCATGAAGACCATCCATAATATCTGAGCTAGCCTCCACTATTTCAGGGTCTTGATCAAAATAGATGTCAGGGTTCAAATAGAACGCAGCTGCGTGCAATGGGTGGTGGAGCTGATCATTCCACCTATCATCAACAATTTTCCATACTCTTTGTCGCAGGGTGATGTTATCTTCCAAATTCTTCTTAATTTGTTCTTTGGCTCTATCCATTGCTTCATATATGTAACCCATGCTAGGTTTCTGTTCAATATCGGCCATCCTCACAACATCTACTAGTGGTGCCATCACTTGGCAAGCGGTGTACAGGTCATCCCAAAAGCCTTGTTTTGCTACTATCCTAGCACAACGAATTCCTCCATCTGTCTTCGAGAATCTACTGTTAACCCACCATTCATTAACAAACAAGACAGATAGAAAACACCTATTCTCATAGATACTTCGTAGTGTATAGAAATTTGTCGCAAACCTAGTCGACGCAGCTCTATGCAACTCTTTTCCACTCAACTGCCGCATCATGTTAAGAACAAGGCCATGGTTGTAGATGTAAACAACAAGCGATCTAGCTGTCGTCAAAACATTCTTGACTTTAGGGATTTTAGTCCCAATATCATCTAGCATCAAATTCACACAATGTGCCGCACAAGGAGTCCAAAAGATGGTAGGGTGCAACTCTTCCAAGTGTTGGCCAGCACACTTCATATTGGACCCATTATCAGTAATGAATTGAATAACATTTTCTTTGCCAACATAGTCAATTACTTCTAGCAACATCGCCAAAATAGCTTGATTATCATGCACAATATCAGAACAATCTATAGATTTCAGAAAAACGGTACCTTTGGGACAACTTACTAAGAAATTGATCAGACTGCGTTCTTTATTGTCTGTCCAAAAATCAGACATTATTGAACATCCAAATTGCTTCCAGTGAGGCCTAAAAGACTCCACAAACTTTCTGGTTTTTCCCATTTGCCTCTTCATCAATGAAGTTTGAAGATTGTAGTAAGTTGGAGTTGGCATAAATTTTCCATACTCTCCAACTGATTGTACAAAAGCTTCAAAACTAGGAGTTCTAATTGCATTGAAAGGTAACCCTACTTCATATGCCCATTGTGCAAATTTATCCCAAGCATTTTCTTTCAATCTCTTCTTATGAGGACATTTCTTGTCTACCATCTGCTGTTTTCCTTTGTCAGGCTTGAAAATCTCATCCATAGGCCCTTTAACACTGCTGCTGTGAACCCTCTTTCTGCTGATAGGTGTACCACTGCTAGTGATTTGCTGATTATTTGATGGAGGTTCTTCTTCTAGCTCAATGATGTCAGTAGTTTCATTAATTGAACTACCACTTTGTATAGCAGTATTTATCCTTTGTTTCTCTGCCTTATTATTATTGAAAGTCATCCTTTGTTCTGAAATCTTTTTTTGAATCTCTGATGTAACATTAGGACATCCTTTACAATTCCCAGCAATATGTGAAAGATGTAGTTTCAATCTAAAAATTCCTCCACACAACTTCTTGTCACAGAGAACACACCATGACATTGTCGGCTTTGTTGGATCTTTACGCACCCCCCATTGCCATGCTATATCTTTTTTACTCTCGATTAAAGGTACAGGTATGGGTACAGGTGATGAGCTCGATCCACCCTCCATTAATGAAGTTTGAGAAGAGAAGAAGAAGAGAGAGAGAGCGGAAGTTGCAGAGAAAGAGAAGGAGAAATGAGGTGCGGTAGGAGAAGAAGGAAGAGAACTCCAAAACTGTTATAAACCCTTAGGGTTGTAATAACAATTGGACCAAAAATTAACCAGTTTTGTTACTAAGCCCAAGCAAAAACTTACCTGTTTTTCTAATAAAGCCCAGGCGCCGCCCTAGCCCAGTCCGATTTTTCAAAAATCGGCCCAGAATCGGCGCCTAGGCCCCAAAACGCCTTATCCCAAAAAAGCCCGAAATTTTAGGCGGCCTTCGGCCGCCTAGGCCTGTCTAGGCGCCGCTTTTTGCTACACAGGAAAAATGTGAATTAATCTACACAGTTCATGATAGTCCATCTGACCTGTTTTGGGGTGCACGCAGAATGGTGCCTTCAGCAAATGATTTGTAAGTTTTGTGACCTGGATATAATCCCCATTTAAAGTCAGGTGCAGAACAATAATAGGTCTACAAATAAAAGGAAAACGTACAGTTCCGCACCCCCATGTCAAGCCTTGGGTAGGTATAAGAGAAAACTATTTCTTCGACACACCTACGAAGCCACTGCACATTTAACACAACAAAACGATCAAGAAATTGTGATTGTAATTGCAGCATCAAATGAAAACCACCAGGAACCATTTTGTAGCTTACATATATATGCAGAGAAAGAAATCTGAAACATATATAGTGTCCAAAATAATGAAACTGAATTTCGAAATTCAGCAATGAAGACATAACATTTTACTTCTGTTGATATTGATACTAGGTTATGATTTTTCTACATTGGCATATTCCTTACTGATTGTTACTTTCTTGTCTATAACAAGTAAACGACAAGATATAGTATTGGTTAGGCCACTGCTGGGCACAAAAGATAAAAAAGATGAACACGCAACACATGATGCATTTCACTAAACTGATCAGTTTCATGAGATTTTTAATTTGCATTTCACTAAAAGATGATCAAAATTTCAAATAGATTTATAAGCAGCTTATGCTCACTTACAGAAGGCATAAACTTTCTTGACCACCAGATGCCATAAAAAGCAAATGATGCGTTAAAATGATCATCCAATCATGTGATTCTATAAATCTCGAAATCATCTAGCAAGTCTTCCCGAGCATTGGATCTCTTTTCATGAACACAGGGTTTACCATTTGTCTATTATTTTAAGACAGGAGAATTTCTTCTTTTTTTTTAATAGAAACACCTTTTTTATTTATGAATCAGTACCTTCTGCTTGCCTGACTGCAGATGATTTTTTAATTTCTCCCATCGAACACCATTCACATCTTCTTTGGAGTTTTAGGACCAATAGTTCCCCTGCCATTCACCTAAGCTTAGCAGTAATAGCTGCAAGGATATCAAAAATTGTTATAGAAGCGTCTAAGATTTGCTGCAGCTTAAGAAGATCCGATTAAAAAGACTTGTAACAGACCAACAGGTGTAGCTAAGAGATAGATTAGTTCCATACATTCATCAGGAATCATTCCAAGAATCTTCACAAATTTCTCCTCTGTCTCAAGTAGATTTTGTCCACAAAGCAATTCCTCTTCAAAGAAGGGTCTCAGTACTTGTTGATATGATCTTCTGCAATATGGTACTACTTGGTGAAACTTGAAAAGGAATTCAGAAATTTGAAAACACCCAGAAGAAAACCTATACTTACACCAAAGAAGGATGAAGAACAGGACCTCCTAAGAAAACTTTCTTACGGCTGTTTCCGTTTCCCTGAAAGAAAAAATATAAGTTAGGAAGATCCCATGAAACTGATCAGATTCTACTAGACATTTTTACATATGAACCTACAGTCGTATCACCTTATATACATGAAAATAGTCTGCAATAGCTGCTCTCTGTGCATTGTTTAACCTGCAGGGATAAATAGTATACATAAAACATTTTGAATAAAGGCGAAGTTGGTATACAATTCAATACTTAAATAAATTTACACCACCTTCTTGCTCGCGCATCGCAAACCCAACAATGAACACCACGTCGACCACTATATACCCAGAGAATGTGAGTAAAGCCAAAATCCTCTGAAACACAGATGTTTTAAGTAAAAAAGAGTGTAAGATCTTCATTCGCTTTCCATATAATTCAAAAAAGAAGTTTGACATATGAGATCAGGGGAAGAGAAATAATGATCTTCCTCAGTTACTAAATGTCAAGATTAGGTTTCAAATTATGATCAGGGGATTCTGCGTTATACAAAGACGCATTGGCCAGGCATTACAGCCTTACGAAAACTAAGCTTTAGTAGCTCAATACTTAAATATACTATGATGCATAAACAGAATTTAGAGAACACACATGCATCAGTAGTCATACCACAATATATTAGAATTATGTAAGGAGGGACCAGACAGCAGTAACTTCAGAATTTTTCAAAGGATCGAAGTAACAGACAGGTATTCGTTTTATCCTACTTGTACCTCCATGTGCTAAAGAAGTGTTGTGTCTCCAATTGCAAACTTACAGAAAGGAAAAAAAGATGTAAGTTTTTACGTTTGCCAGGGTAAAAGAAAAAAACTTAATAACTGAGGCAGCATATGAAGTAGAAATTTTCAAAAAATGCTTATCCGCTGGAAATTTCCACTCGTATGAGAAATAATAGAGCTTCCAAAAACATGATTAGACTGGATGGTTGTGCACCCATCCAATTAGGTCATTATCTGAATTAAGGTACTGAAGAAATAGGACCCCGTAATGAAGGGACGTTCAAGTCTGCCGGTTCACTCAACAACACTGAGCATGGGGCTGCTCTCCGAAGTTCGTAGATGTTAAATTAATGAATAGCTAATGCAGCAACCCCTACCTCTAAGTGCAGAATCAATCACTTTAATAGCAATTGTCATTAAAGCCCAGCACTTTTTGCATATATTAGCACCCGAGCAGCAATATCGAACATCGTCATAATCTGACATATCCTGCGATGAAATGCAGTTTAAACATTAAAGCCAGTGAGTCTGAATAATTTTTGTTCAGAAACAAAGAAGCTCGGCAACTTACAATGTCAAAAACTAATTCCTTTTCCACCGGAGTGAATGCATTCTCACCAGTATACGCATTACGCTTAGCAGGCTGTAGAAAAAGTTCAAGTTAAAGACAACAACAATCTTCCAAGATACTTTCACAAGTTAATTGGTCAAGAAAGAAAATAAACAAAAAGTTCTTCTTTTGAGAGTTGGAATGAATTCTGTTCTTTAATTGAAACTAGTTACTAGTCCACAAAGAAGACTAACATGCCTACATATAGACAGCTCACAGCTGCATACATACAAAGAGGTCCTATGAAAGTAGTCGCTTTACATGCTAAAACTCAAGAGAAGGAAATGAAATCATACATCTACGTTGTATACAGCACCAATATCGATTTTGAAAGGGCACTCCCTTCTGATGGAGCTTTCCATCTGAGCAGCATTGTTGAACGATTGATAACGCAAATATACATCATTTCCCAAAATGAATGAGAATTCCCTTCGTCCAAAGTAAGATAGGTCACAAGCTGGATGCTTCCGATCTAAACACACATACATAGTGAAACAAAAATAAAAATCAAATTAAAATTAAAATGAAGAGGCACGCTTGCAACGTTATATAGTATTAAATGCCATAAGTAGTATTACTAATAAGATTTCCAAAATTCCAATACCATTTCCGTAAGACATCCATTTGGAGATATCAGCATAAGGAAAATGCTTCGCTGTAACAACAAAATGATGAAGAAAGTATAAATTGTAAGGAAAAAATGGAGCACAAATGTGAGACATGTTGGAAATGATTTTGGGATTAAAAGGTTTAGAATCTTTAGATGGGTTTGAACGGGTTAATTTGGAAATGATTTTGAGTAAACGGGCTCTAAACTTTGTTTGAAATTAACTTTGTTACTTTTCTAAAACTATGTGTCGTACAGGACCTTGGTTCTGTCTTTTGCAAACACTTACTTTAATTTTCCACTTTCATTTATCTTACCAGGTTTTCACTCATCACACTATAGTTTTCTTTCAACTACTCACTCATTAATCTCACTTTAGATACTCGCTCAATTACACCTCTTCTGCCAACTCTACTACCCTATTTATAGGGACTTTTCAACCGACATTAATTACTCTAGCTTTATCTAGATTATTCTCTAGTCAACATACTTTTTTACAACCGAGTTTGACTATAGAGAATTCTAGCTAACGTACCTACTCCAGAATTTTCTAGCAACCACTTAAACGGATAAGTCTCATTTAATCTAGATAAATCTCAGATTTTCTAGATTATTCTAATCTTTATTAATCAAGCACAGTCAAATTTATTTTCAACATCCTCCCTTAAATTTGATTTGCTTGAAACTCCAAGAATCTCTCGTAATTTGATGAAGACCTCATGCTTTAGTGGTTTCGTGAATATATCCGCAACTTGGTCTTGAGACTTTGTGTATTTCAGTTGTACCTTATTCTCCGATATGCATTCTCGGATAAAATGGTATCGTGTGTCGATGTGCTTGCTGCGGTCGTGGAACACCGGGTTCTTTGCTAAAGCCATTGCTGACTTGTTGTCCACAAATATTGTAGTCGGTTCTTCCTGCTCCATTTTAAGTTCCTTCATTAAACTCCTTAGCCATATCGCGTGACAAACACACGATGCTGCTGCGACGTACTCAGCTTCGTAGGTGGAGAGAGTGACTATCGGTTGCTTCTTTGAACTCCAAGTGAAGCCCGTATCTCCAAGAAAAAATACAAACCCAGTAGTACTTTTTCTTTCATCTAAATCTCCAGCCCAATCACTATCACTGTATCCAATGAGTTTGTACTTGTCTGACGGCGAGTAAAATAAACCGAAATCAAGCGTACCTTTTAAGTAGCGCAAAATTCTCTTGGCAGCCTTCAGATGTGTAGTCGTAGGTGCCTCCATGTAGCGACTGATTAGCCCTACTCCATAGAGAATATCTGGCCTTGTACAAGTTAAGTATCTCAAGCTTCCAACTAGACTCTTGTAAAAAGTTGGATTGACCTTCTCGCCTCCATCTATCTTTGATAGCTTGATTCCGCATTCTACAGGAGTAATTGCCGGATTACACTCCTCCATTTTAAATCTCTTAAGGATTTCTTTCGCATATCCTTCTTGAGATATAAAAATTCCATTTTCTCGTTGTTTTACTTCGAGCCCGAGATAGTATGACATGAGACCGATGTCTGTCATCTCAAATTCTCTCGTCATCGCTTTCTTGAATTCTTCAAACATTATTGGGTTATTGCCGGTGAAGATCAAATCATCTACATATAGGCAGACGAGCAACATATCTCCTTTTTTGTTCACCTTCACATAGAGAGCATGTTCATGCGGGCATTTACTGAAATTATTTTCTTGGAAGTACTTGTCGATTCTGCTGTACCACGCCCTTGGTGCCTGTTTTAGGCCGTATAAAGCCTTTTTCAACTTCAGGACTTTATTTTCTTGTCCTTTTACTTTGTACCCCGGTGGCTGTTCGACGTATACCGTCTCTTCAAGATGTCCATTTAGAAAGGCAGACTTGACGTCCATTTGATGAACTTTCCATTTATTTTGGGCAGCTAGAGAAATAATTAATCTTATAGTTTCTAGACGAGCGACAGGAGCAAATACCTCATCATAGTCGATGCCTTCTCTTTGGTTGTAGCCTTTTGCAACCAATCTTGCCTTGTATCTTTCAACCTCTCCTTTAGCGTTTTTCTTGGCTTTGTACACCCACTTTACTCCAATTGCTCTTTGTCCTCTAGGAAATGTTACAAGCTCCCAGGTGTTATTTTTCTCAATAGACTTGATTTCTTCATCCATCGCCTTTCTCCATTTCTCACTTTCCACGGCTTCGTCAAAAGTTATTGGTTCACTATCTGCAAAAAGACAAAATAGAGATATATTGTCTCCATAGATGTCGCTTAAACTCCTTGTCCGTAAGGGCCTTTCGCTGGAGCTCTCATCTGCTGATGATGGATCATCATGATGCACTGCTGGAGGTGATGGTGGTGGTGAAGTAGCTGGAGCAACTGGTTCGGGTGGTTGTTCTTCTTCTTCTTCTAGAATAGGGAGAAAATTGTAATCCTTTTCTTGAACGTCGAAATCCCATAATCCTTCTTCATCGAACTCCACATCTCGGCTTGTGACGACCTTTTTATTGATTGGATCATACAACTTGTATCCTTTGGATCGAGAGTCATAACCGATAAATATGTACTTGGCACTCCTGTCATCCAATTTTGTTCTCAGCTGACTCGGCACATGAGCATATGCGATACTTCCGAATACTCGTAAGTGTGAGACGCCGGGTTTTACTCCGCTCCAAGCTTCTAAAGGAGTCATGTTCCTCACGCTTTTTGTGGGACATCGGTTTATCAGGTAAACCGCACAGTCAACCGCTTCTGCCCAAAACTCCCTGGGCACTCTCTTTGTCTTCAACATACTCCGGGCCATGTTGAGAATTGTTCTGTTTCTCCTTTCGGCAACTCCGTTTTGTTGAGGTGTGTATGGAACCGTAAGAGGCCGACGGATTCCATTGTCTTCACAGTATGCCTCGAACTCTTTTGAAGTAAATTCGCCTCCTCTGTCTGATCTCATAGCCACAATTTCAAAGCCGCTCTCCTTCTCCACAAGGGATTTAAATTTCTTGAAGTTGGAGAAAACCTCCGATTTTTGTTTCAAGAAATAAACCCATGTCTTTCGACTAAAGTCATCGACAAATATGAGGAAATAGTTATTTCCACCATACGAGCTTGGCTTTATTGGTCCACAAACATCTGTGTGTACCAACTGCAGCGGTTTTGTGGCTCTTGAGAATGTTTCCTTAGGAAAACTTTTTCTGAAATGTTTTCCAAGTAAACATCCTTCACACAACTGATCCGGGTGGTCAATTCTTGGCAAACCTCTAACCATCTTTTGTTTGGACAATAATTTTAACCCTCCAAAATTAAGGTGTCCATACCTAAGATGCCATAACCATGACGAGTCTTTAACACAAGCAGTCAGACATCTCGCGATGTCATTTTGAATGTTCAGATAGAACATCCTATTCCCCGTCATTGGCACCTTGGCAATCAATTTTCCTCTCCTATCTCTTATGAAAAGACTAAGGTTTTCCATATTCATCCTATAGCCTTTTTCTAAGAGTTGTCCCAAACTTAATATATTCATTTTTACGTTAGGGACGTAATAAACATCGGAAATAAACTCATGATTTCCATTTTTCAACTTAATTAAAAATTTTCCAAGACCACTCACCGGAGTTTTCGCTCCATTTCCAAATGTTACGTTGCCGGAAACTGATTCATCAAGCTCCACGAACTTCTCCTTAGTGCCGCACATATGATTGCTTGCTCCTGTATCAAGCACCCATGTACAATTCTCATTGTGGTCACCTCCTTTGCATGCCACCAACAAAGTCTGGTCTCCTTCTTTTTCTGTATTAGCATAATTAGATTTTTCTTCAACGTTATCCGATGAAAACCAACAATCTCGAGCATAATGACCACGCTTATGACAATTATAACATTCAACTTGAGATTTGTTATTCCTTGGCCTATTATTGTTGCGCCATGAATTATCTCCTCTGCCACGTCCTCTTGTGGAACTTGACCTCTGGCCCCTTTGATCATCGTCATTCTACTTGCCTCTTCCTCTTCCGCCATAGTAGCCGCGTCCTCTTCCTCTAGCATTATTACTAGAGCTCTCTCCTTTGTCTTTCAAAGTGAGCTTTGCTTGTAGAACTTGTTCTACTGCTCCCTCTTTGCTTCTCTTTTTCATTCTTTCTTCATGGGCTTGTAGCGATCCCATGAGCTCATCCACGGTCATGGTTTCGACGTCTTTGGACTCCTCAATTGCGACGACGATATAGTCAAATTTAGGAACGAGTGACCGTAATATTTTTTCGATCACATGACTATCACTCATGACCTCACCATTTCTTCTTAGTTGATTAACAACAACTAAAACTCTTGAAAAATAATCCGAGATTAATTCGGACTCTTTCATGGAGAGAGATTCAAACTCACCTCTTAGAGTTTGCAACCACACCTTTTTTACTTTGTCCACGCCTTTGATGGAATTTTGCAAAATTTCCCATGCCTGCTTTGCATTAGCGGCTCTTGATATCTTCTCGAACGACGACTCATCCATGCCTTGATAGAGAAGGAAAAGAGCTCTTTTATCTCTCTTTCTCGAAAGACGTAGTGTATCCTTTTCAGCTTGTGGTAGCGCCGCTTCATTTTCTGGTTCGACATAACCTTTTTCTATTATCTCCCACGCATCTTGCGAGCCTAGTAACGCCTTCATTTGAATGCTCCAGTTGTCATAGTTTTCTTTAGTGAGTTTAGGAATTTGGAAGGGAAACATTTCAGTAGCCATTAGGATCTATGGCTCTGATACCACTGTGTTGGAAATGATTTTGGGATTAAAAGGTTTAGATGGGTTTGAACGGGTTAATTTGGAAATGATTTTGAGTAAACGGGCTCTAAACTTTGTTTGAAATTAACTTTGTTACTTTTCTAAAACTATGTGTCGTACAGGACCTTGGTTCTGTCTTTTGCAAACACTTACTTTAATTTTCCACTTTCATTTATCTTACCAGGTTTTCACTCATCACACTATAGTTTTCTTTCAACTACTCACTCATTAATCTCACTTTAGATACTCGCTCAATTACACCTCTTCTGCCAACTCTACTACCCTATTTATAGGGACTTTTCAACCGACATTAATTACTCTAGCTTTATCTAGATTATTCTCTAGTCAACATACTTTTTTACAACCGAGTTTGACTATAGAGAATTCTAGCTAACGTACCTACTCCAGAATTTTCTAGCAACCACTTAAACGGATAAGTCTCATTTAATCTAGATAAATCTCAGATTTTCTAGATTATTCTAATCTTTATTAATCAAGCACAATCAAATTTATTTTCAACAAGACAACCGTAACCCTAAAGTGACAAGAATTACCATAATAAATTTTGAGATGATCGGGATTAAAAGCTTCCTTTCCGTCAATCATCATCATATCATTCTCAATTTCTTCTTCTCTGGTCATTATCTGGAGTTCAACACAACCCTAATCAGTAAACAGTGATTATATAACCCAAACCCAAACCCTTTTTTTTCCACCAATAATCAAATTTATTTACAAACGGAAAATGGAAAAAAAAATCGAATTAAAAGAAAACCCAGACATGAATTGAAGGAGAAATGAAGATGAACCCACCAGTTTCAACAATACAAAGATAGTTATGACTAATGTCGCTGTTCCTCTGTGCCTCTCTGGTGTTGCTGGAGAGATAATGGCGGGAAAAGATCAAGAATTAGGCGGGGGAAGTTATAAGAGTCGGCAGATGATTTTTAAGGAAACTATTTTTTCACACGGATCTGTTTTTTTTTTATACTGATCATTAGTGACAACCCAAAAGAACTCGAGGAAACATAAAAAGATAAAAAATGTCACCCTAACTTAAAACAAAGCCACTTCTTATCTCTAATTTTTCGAAATGGCAAATATGTCCTTCATAATCGGTTGTTAAGTCTATAATTGGGAGAAATTTGTTATATAGAGGAGATTCCATTTTCACATGATTGTGAAAAAACAGAATCGGTAGTTTCATGATGTTTATTGCCTCCCGATTATATGGTAGTAGCCCCAAATTCGAAATTTTCAAAATCAATAGGAATTTTAGATTTCTTTGTTTTCACAATCGGTAGTTTCATGATGTCTATTGCCTACCGATTGTACAATCGGTAGTTCCGTGATGTTTATTGCTTCCCGATTATGGTAGTAGCTCCAAATTCGAATATTTCAAAAACCAATGGAATTTTGGATTCCTTTGTTTTCACAATCGGTAGTTTGATGATGTTTATTGCCTACGGATTGTACAATCGGTAGTTTCATGATGTTTATTTCCTACCGATTATGGTAGTAGCCCCAAATTTAATTATTTCAAAACAAAGCTAGGAAGAGAAGAACATAGTCACAATCGGTAGATAATTTTTTTTTTCTAAACTACCGATTATGAAGGGATATATATAAGTATTTTCAACCTATTTTGTCATTTTGTGTCGCCCCTAATTATTTCACAAAATTGGTCAAAAAGACCAAAACTGAAAATTCCTGGGTCAAATAGATTCTTAGCTTTAGATACTGTTTATATAGCCAAAAAATAGAAAAATACTGTTCATTTAGCTAATTTGGATAGTTCACCCACAAAAATGTAAATAGAAAAAACATTTTTGACTATAGTACCTTATCGTTTATAAACGATTTTTTTCTGAATTTTTTCCTTTTTGATATTGTCAACAGAAACGATTCACACCGAAGGCATCGAAGGTGAAAATTCTCTTTCAAATATGAGCAATAATGTTGATTAATGGTTGTGGAATCGAAGTTTAGAATATTCTACTTTCAAAAATCTTCTCATATCAACAAATCAGTAAGTTTCAATTATGTGTTTTTTGATTCAATCTTTCGATCCAATACACGCTTTGTTTACCATCAAACTCTTATCTAATCTTTGGTTCAATAGTTAAGCCTGATTTGAATTGATTCTGATGCTTAGCCTGATTTTTTCGTTCTAACCAAAACTGATTTTCCCAATTCAGATTTTGTTTGATTTTAAATTTGGATTGGAAGAAACCAGTTCATGGAAGCACTGTCGCTGCCAATAAGATAGACATTAATTGGAAGAGAGAAAATGGACAAGTAAGATATGGTTGTTGATGTGAGCTAATGGGTATTGTGGTTGATGTCGTCAATGGGAGAAGATGAATGAAATTGATTATCACTGAATGGGTTAGTGATTTGTGAATGATTGTGTTAGAATTGAATTGTAATAATTTCAGGGAAGGTGTTGTGTTGAGCATAAAAATCAGCAGAGAAGCTATCTCACCAATACTAGAGTAACACCCTGCAAGTGTTTGAGAAAATTCCTGAATTAACAGGGTAACTGTAGTTGAGTGCACCATATGTTGCGGCTAATTGGTTTGTGGTGTTTAAACAACTGAAAAATTTAGATCTTGTGTTTGTGGAATGTATTTTGACAGCAAAATGGGTTGAGTATGTGAGGTTTTGTTCGAGTTCAAGAAGCAAAACAACATGAACAGTTTCAGCTTCTCGACTACACCATAACTATGGTTCGATGGTTGTGTATGAAGTGCATTTAGAAATCGCGAGAGATTTTGTTTTGAAGTTTATGAGTACATTAATTTGTATGTCAGTATTGCAACTTTTGTTTATTTTGAAACATTCAAAAAGGTGTATCTTAATGACTTTTGTTAGTTTCTTAAATATAGATGTCTTTCAATTTTCTGGTAAAAGCTTGAATGAATTCATGGTATAAGAAAGATTAGACTTGGATGAAACTGGTTTCATCCTGTATATTTTGAAAAAATAAATTTTTTGGCCAGGGTGAAACTGATTTCATCCTGCATATTCTGAAAAAGAAAAGCATATTCATCCAGCACTCTTATACAGGTTAGGATGTAACCGGGTTAATTGTACATTCCCTTCAGTGTTCACTGTAAAAATTGAATGTGTTGATTTAGTTTAATTGTACACTCTGAAAACAGTTTTTGTACATGCTAGGATGTAACCGGGTTTCATCCAAGCCTGGTTACATTCTGAAAAAAAATTGCAGTTTTATACAGGCTAGGATGTAACCGGGTTTCATCCAAGCCTGGTTACATTCTGAAAAAAATTTGCAGTTTTGTACAGGCTAGGATGTAACCGGGTTTCATCCATGCCTGGTTACATTCTGACAAAAAATTACAGTTTTGTACAGGCTAGGATGTAACCGGGTTTCATCCTGCATATTCTGGAAAAAAAAATAGATTTTTGGCCATGGTGATACTGGTTTCATCATGTATATTCTGTCAAGAAAGAATATTTTCATCCTGCATATTCTGAAAATTTATGCGAAGAAAGAGTTCAACAACAACAAAAAAATACTTCCAAATGATTATCCTACATTAATAATTTTTTAAAAACAACCTAAATACATCAAAATAATTTAGTCTTCCTTAATGCAGCCTATTGTCTTTCCGTAAATACCAGTGAACCCAGCAACTCAACTGTCGATTTCATGTTTGCTTGGAACATTTACTTTCCTTCCTTTTCGGCATCCACATCATCCATATTCCTGGTGCTTGATTCAATACCCACGTTCACATCATACTTATTCTTGGTTCTTCTTTCAGCACCATCATTCTTCTTACTCTTCTTGCTACTGCTTCCTGCAATAATTTGGCATAAAACCATATTCTTTAACCTGGATGAAATTGGTTTTATTTAGTTATTTTACACTGAAATAACAAGAGAAGCATGATTTGCAGATTTTAACCTGGATGAAACTGGTTTCATCTAGTCTTAATCTGCTCATCATAGTATAAATCTGCAAGCGATTTAAGACAACAACTCACTTCAACAAATCCATTTCAACAAAAAAAAAAAAAAAAAAAAAAAACAGATGCAAGCGAGTTTCATCAAACCTACAGTTACATATACATACCCACTAGAATAAAAAATAAAATCATCAATTAAACAAATTAATCAACTAAAATGAACAGATTTTTGGCCAGGGTGAAACTAGTTTCATCCTTCATATTCTGAGAAAATACAGATTTTTTGGCCAGGGTGAAACTGGTTTCATCCTTCATGTTATGACAAAAAATAAATTTCTGGCCAGGGTGAAACTGATTTCATTCTTCATATTATGACACAAAAAAATCCAACCCGCACACTTTGACGAAAATAATTTTGGATATGATGAAACCAGTTTCATCTTCTACCTATTTTGACATCCTTACAAATACGTGCTGAGCATGGCTTCGATAATGGAGAATTCCTTATCCCATACAATACATATAACCAGATGAAAACCAGTTTCATTTAACATATATAACTATTAAGTTCATTACTTGTTCATCCTGATGCAATGAAGATGAAACCGGTTTCAATAGCATAACCAACATTAATTAAATTCATTACAATCAATTGATTTCAACCTAGGTTCAACAAGTTAGGTTAAATAAAAATCATCAGATACTGCAACATATCATTCACACTAATTTGTGCTAAAATAAAGATAATCAGTCAATTCATTTCTGAAATTAAATTAAAAAACAAAATTAGGGTTTCCAAACCGGCGTGTTTTAGTATAATCATGAGTGATTTTCTGAAATTGGTTGTACATAATGAAACCCTAACTCTGAATTTTAAGATGCTGTTGATGTTGAGCAAACGGTTGATGAAATTGATTTCTGCTACTGTTGATGAAACTGATGATTGTTAGGAAACGTTTTCTGCTATTGTTGTTGGTGAGTAGGCGGTGGATGAAACTAGTTTTTGGGTGTGGGGAGACGTTTGAGGAATTTTTTTTATCATCGTTTGTGAGAAGAAAAAGAAGATGAAGAAGGAAGATGATGGTGGTTTTGTTGAGAGAGAACGTGGTGTTTAAACATATGTTTTTCTCAACAGTTACAAAAGGGTAATTGGGTCAGTTTCTATTAAAATATTCCCCTGTCCATTTGACCCAAATGGAATGTCTACCTGTCCATTTGACCCAGGAAAACTACACTTTTGGCTATATAGCCCATTTTCTGTAATTATTTTGGGTCGCCCCTAATGACGCCAGTTATTATTACCAGTTAAGTCATTTATGAGAGATAAGAAAGAAGTACAAATCCAAATAACACACATAATCACCAAAAGCCACCAGTCTTAGATATGAAAAAGAAAGTGCAATTATCTTCTGAACTACGCAGTAATTTCCAAAAAAAGTAGTTTACCCCCGCATCTAGTAATAAAAATACGAAACCAAAAAAGTGGTACTTGCATGTTGGAGCTAGCTTAACTTGTAGAATTGGCTCAGAAAATGGTAACATTCATCTCAAGGTTATCCTTGTCAACTATCTCAAACACGCACACATCACCTTCCTTCAAATGATTGCCCAACACGAATCCATACCACCCCTTTAGTAAGTGAGATTGACAGTATGGAGGAGGTGATGTGGTACATCTAACTTTCCACATTCTCCCATCTGAAACCCTCAGAGTGACAATTTGACTTTGCTCCGGCAAAAAAGGTATCACAAATTGAGCAGGCATATGCTGCATACACATAGGAAAATTTGAGCAGGCATATCCAAAAAAAATAAAAATTAAAGGGTTGGAGCTCAGCTTGTTGCTCGGCTTCCGACAAATTTTTTACCAGATGATAATCCGTCTGGAAAAGAAGAAAAAAAAAATACAGAGCAAGTAAGGAGAGTTAAATATCATACCCCAACACCCCCTTTACGCACATAAGATGGTCTCATGATAACTTCACAGGAAGGATGCTTCTTAGACTTGAAAGCATTGGCTGCTTGTATGGCTCTATTTACTGCAGGAGCCGTGGTGAAATCCATCTTAGACCCTGGCAATTCAGGACCCACATATTGAATCTGTTTCTTAGTACTGATCAACGAGCGACCCTGTTTCTCGGAGTCACACTTTCTGATGATGCGGACATTCAATGTATTATTTCCTTTTGTGTAGTTAAGAAACTCGAATAGACATGCATCTCCTTCACATAGCCTATTTCCTAGGAAGAAATTTATCCATCCTTTCCCTATATTCATACGACCATCTCTCCTGAAAGAGATTTTTATAGGCCATAACTTCCCTTCAGGATCTTGAAGAACTAAACTGTTCTCGGTGTTGAGTTGGTACCTTCTCACGAAAACCCTTGGAATAGCCGACAGAGCAAAAGTATTTCCAAATCACTTTGCTGAACTGCCAAATAATAAAAAAGATAGTCGTCCGTTGAGAAGAAGTGTATATTTTCACACTCTGCTAGAAAAGAAAATTTAGAGGATTGCGAGACACACCATAAAATATTTTCTGGAATTCCTCCAAGCAAAAATGAAAGGCGGGTGATCTCTTTTGGCGGGGAAAGCTGACTTAGCTCCGATATCTCCCCTCATTATCTTCATTTGTTCAGAGTGGATGATGGCATTGGCTTCTTTTATACTACTAACCCTTCCTTTTGCAGGTGTTATCATACAAGCTGTCATAGGCCTTTTTTCTAAATTTCGCGTTTTGAACTGATCAGGATCCAAGTAATAAATTGGTCTCCTGCTAATTGGCACCACCCAACCCTGTTTCTCTACTTCAGTCTTTAGAAAAATGAGAACATTCAACTCATCAACTTTTGTTTGGTTGATAGCTTGGAATAGACAGATATCACCTTCTGATAACTTATTTCCTACTGAAAATTGAGCCCATCCGTCAGCCATATTAATGCTACCGTCTTCCTCTTGAATGAGATCCACAGGCCATGACCTCCCCTTGGGATCTTGAATCACTATACTGTTCTCCTCATCGAGTTCAAATACTTTGGAAAAATTCCTTGGAATTGTCTATAATTCAAACAAAAATTTTAAAATCAAAGAAACTTATTGGTTTCTCTTTCGACTTTGCATTGTCCTGAAAATAAATTTTCTGTAATCTAATAAACCTCAAAACCAAAATGAAAAAAGAATCCTGGTTACCAGATAACTTTTTCTCGTGTCCCTCCAGACATCAACAAAATGTGGATGCTTGCTCATCATGGGCATCACTGATTTAACAACTCCATTTTTTCTTTCAATCTTCACAGCAGATTTTCTTGGTTCATTGTATCCATTTCCGTATGATTCTTCGTCAGTTTCTTCATCTAGTAGAAATACCAGTTGACAAGATTTTAAATGAATTCAAGTTATCAACTACGCAAAAAAATATAGACAACAAATAAGACAGTGGTAGGTAGACTCTTTTACCTCCTTCTTGCTTAACTTCCAACATTGAATCAGTGAACTCTAAAGGCGACTCCTTTTCGCACCCAGTTTTTGCATATATTTTCACATGAAACTTGGAATGACCTTTGTATTTGAAAACTACGAAATCCTCGTGTTGTAAAGAATGTGCATGTACAAACTCTGGCCAACCATTATAGAAGAACAACTCCTTGTTGCCATATTTCATCATTTTTATTGTCCAAGATCTCCCAGTAGGACTTTGTAGGATCAACTTATCGGGTGTCTTCCCATTGAAATGCTTGATAAAGGCCGGTGGAACCAGCTACAGAAAATGAATAGTACATCAATCATCACAAATCATGGAAACAACCTAAAGTAAATTTTCAAATTAAAAATAAATAAATAAATAATAATCCGAAGTTATAATGGAGTGGTATGAGAAATTACCAGTTTTTCTTCGAAATGACCAATCTGCAGTACTTTGAAAAATGATGTTTTGTTACTGATAATTGTAGGGGAAAAAAAACGAAAAAGCTAGGGTTTTGGCCGGTTTAGGTCCGGTTTTTTCTCACTTCTTTTTCTTGTGCGTTCTTGAGTTTTCTAGGGTTTGGCGTCAATCCATGGCGCTGAATCAACCAATATCACCTGATCTTAATGATCAAAATCATCAACATTATGCACGGGGACGTTTCTTCCAACCCCCAAACAGATTTCGATCAAAATCAAGACCTAGGAAGGAATTTGTTCCAAAAAATAGAAACCCTAATTCTAATGTTTTAGGGAAACCGATTGAAGATGGTTTAAGGAAACAGGTTGAAGATGGTTTAAAGAAGCCGATTGAAGGTACTTCTAATGCAAATCAAACTGAAGGAAATCGTTCATATGCATCAGTTCTTAGGAGGCGTGCTCATGTTTTGTCAAAGATTGATGTTGATTCTCTTTCGCATCCCCCAGTTCATACCAAGCATGGTGATGTTATTATTAGGATTCCGAAGGAAACACATACAAGAATTATAGAAGTTTGGAAGTATAGTTTAGTTGGGCGTTTAGATTTTAAAACCCTAACTTTTGAAGAAGCTAAGCGTGAGTTATTGAATAAATGGAAGTTATCCGGTGTGGTGCAGTTTATTCCATGGATTCGTGGTTATTTTGTTATCAAACTGGACAATGAGGATGATCATAAGAGAGTTAACTATGATGGTCCGTGGAAGGTGAAGAAACAACAGCTGAAAATCCAACCATGGACACTTATGTTCAACCCTGATGTTGACAAGGTTACACGAGCAACAGTTTGGGTTCGTTTTACCAATCTTCCGTGGGAATTCTGGGATGAAGAGATGTTGTTTAGGTTAGCAAGGGGACTTGGAAAACCTATAGCTGTTGATCCGAGAACTTTGAGTCATGAATATGGATACTTTGCTTCAGTTTTGATTGATATTGATTTTGCTAAACCGTTAGGTAATATTGTAGTCAATTATGAAGATGCTACGGAAGGTTTCTATGTCGATTATGAAATTCTTAGCCAGCCTAGCTTCTGTGACTATTGCAAGTCAATTGGTCATGAAACCAAGGATTGTAGAATTAAACTTCACAAGGATTTGGAAGAACAAGAAAGGGTTGAGAAGGATCCAGAGGTTAAGAAAAAGCTTAAGGATCAGATTCATGAGTTGCGGAATTTCTGGCGTCTGCGCAAGTATAACAAACCGATTGATGATGATGATCCAAATCCTCCTAAGGATGATGGCGTGACCGTACAAAATCCTCCTAAGCAAACACTGAAGGTTCCATTAACTGAAATTTTTGCTGGTGCGCACACTTACATAGCTACTCCAGCAGCAAGCGCAACTAGAATTTCTCGTTCAAATAGTCCACCTAATCTAGTTGAAGTTGTTCCAATTAATGTCGAAGCTACGTATGTGGTTCCAGCCGAGGTTGAATCTTCGCCTCAATCAATTGACAGTTATATGGAGGACAATGACGATCTTGAGGCGATACGGGAGTTGGAAGAGCTAAAAAAGAAGGCTACGGAACTTGATAAGTCAGCCGAGATGGCTGCAATAGAGTTGAATGATGCCAGTGCAAAGGTTAATCATTTGCGAAAATTGGCATTGGAAAAAAGGAAGGCCAAAGAGGCTGAAGCACAAAAGAAGGAAGCTCAGGAGCGCAAAGCAAAGGAGGTGGAGGCTCGTAGGGCCAAGGACGCAGAATTGCGCAATGCAAAGGAAACTTAGGCGACTGCTAATATTGGGGCGGCTGCTAATATTGAGGCGGCTGCTAAAATTGAGCCGACTGCTAAATTGTGAGAATTGAACAAGCGGGAGCAGAATTGCTAATTGCAGATCCTGTGTTTAGAACAAGTAGTGGATGATGGCTTTAGTCCAGCTACTAGAACATCAAGAAGATCTTCACCAGTCAAGCCTGTTGATGCGGTTTCGACATCAAACATGTTTGATATTGGGTCTGATGGTTTAGAGGTTGAGGATGAGGAGGTTTACTTGGAAGTTCCACAGGACTCCGTGGCTACTTCAAAACCAGTTGAGGTTGAGACTAAACTCTTATAATGGAGCGCAGTGAAGGATCAGGAAGAGATGACGAAAAAGGAATTAGCTGCTAAGAAGAAGTTGGATGCTGCATCTAGGAAACTGGCAGCGGGAAGATCAAAGCCAAAAGAACAAGTTTCTAATCCAGCAAAACCGGATATGCACAAGAGGAAGAAGTAGAACACGTAGGGGTTTGGCAAGCCCTTCTAAAAAGGGGTTGATTAATGCGTGTCTTTTATTGGAATGCTCAGGGCTTGGCTAAAGATGGTGCAAGGGACAAGTTGGAAGAGCTTTATAACTTGCACAATACGGACATCATTTGTATTGCGGAGCCGCAGGTTTTTTGCAAGCCACGTTTTGTTAGGAGGTTGAGATTACTGTATTTTTCAGAGGATGTTATTACTAATGAGGCAAATAAGGAGAAAGGGAGGAATACTCTCGTAAGGCCTATTGTTTTGTCTTCTTCAAAACAGGCTATTACATTAGATTTTGCTGGAGTTTATATTTCGGCGGTTCATGCTTCTTATGCCCCGATGGTAAGGAAAAACTTGTGGCGTCAATTGGGTTTAGGTGAAATTTCTAATCCTTGGTTGGTGCTCGGGGATTTCAATTGTGTTTTGCGTTTGGAGGAGAAAAAATGGGGTAAGCCAATGTTGGATTTTCTGATGAATGAATTTCGGAATTGGATTTCTGATAATGGAATGGTGGAAGCGGACTCTCTTGGGAAGAAATACACTTGGTGTAATTCTCGAAAGGGTAATAAACGTATTGTTTCTGAGCATGATAGGGCTATTGTTAATAAAGCTTGGTGTGAGAGATTTCCTAATTGGAGATGCAAGGCACTACCTAGAATCTGTTCGGACCATTCCCCTCTTTTTGGGTTTGCTTTTGTCAGTCCAAGGCCGAGGAGAGCTCCATTCAGATTTCAGAAAATGTGGCTAAGTCATCCTACGTTTATGAATTTGGTTTAGGGGGTTTGGAGCACTTACTTAGCTGGGGAGCCTCCTTTTGTTTTTATGGTTAAGCTGAAGCGGTTGAAGGAAGCCTTGAAAAATTGGAATTTTGAGGTCTTTGGAGATATTAAGTTTCGTTTGAAGCGTGCGGAAGCGACTTTGGAGGTGGAATCTGATCTTCTTGACTATGAGCCTCGCGATGAGGTCCAGTTTATTAAGGTGGCGGAGGCCAAGAAGGCTGTTGATAAAGTGCGGAATGACTTGGCTACCATGCTAAAACTAAAGGCGAGAGTTAATTGGTTGGAGGATGGTGACCAGAACACTCGCTTTTTTCACAATAGCATTCTCATAAGGAGGAGTCAAAACACAATTTCGGAGCTTAAAGTTTCAGCTAACTCTACTTTTTTTTTGCAGGTTGATATCAATAACTATATTGTAAATCATTACCGTGACAAGTTCAATGATGGTGGGGTTACAATTGATCCGAAGCTGTTTGACATTCATCATGAGCGCATTACGGCAGAGGAGAGTGGTTTTATTTATGTTGTTCCATCTATTGAAGAAGTAAAAGAAGCTGTCTTTGATTTAGGCGCGGATTCTGCTCCTGGTCCAGATGGTTTCACAGGTTCCTTTTATAGGCATTGTTGGAATGTTATTTCTGGTGATCTTTTTAAGTCCATTACTAATTGTTGGAATATGCGCAAAATTCCAAATGGCATTAATTCTAGTTTCATTGTTTTGATTCCTAAGAATGGTAAATCTGATGCTATCAAGGACTATAGGCCGATTGGTTTGAGCAACTTCTTCTTCAAGATTATTACAAAAATTATGGCTACAAGATTGGGTACGGTGCTAAATAAATTGATTTCTGAAGAACAAGTTGCTTTTATGAAGGGGCGCAATATTCATGAAAATATAGCTTTGGCGTCGGAGTTGATTAATGAGCTAAGTATTAAAAGGAAGCATGGAAACGTGGGTCTAAAGATGGACATTGCTCAGGCTTTTGATACGGTAAGCTGGGATTTTATTGTGGAGGTTTTTCGCCAGTATGGTTTTTCTGAGATTTGGTGCAATTGGATTCTTAATATTCTGCACTCTGCTCGAATTTCTGTCATGATCAATGGAAGCCCAGAATGTTTTTTCAGCATCTCAAGAGGTTTGAGACAAGGTGACCCTCTTTCTCCTTTGATTTTTGTTCTTATTGAAGATGTTCTAAGTCGTAACATTACAAAGTTGTTTGCTTCGAAAAGTATGCAACCTATGGTTTGCAAGAAGGGTGTGGCCCCTACGCATTTTCTCTTTGCAGATGATATTCTTATTTTCTGTAAGGGTAATTTGCAAAGTTTAAGTAGCTTGAAGGAGATGATTGGTATGTACCAATTGGCCTCGGGTCAAAGTATTAGCTATGCCAAAAGCAAATTATATTTAGGTGGTGATAGGGATTCTCGTGCGATTGCAATTAAAAAAAAATTGGGCATGGAGAGGGCTTCTTTTCCGGACAAGTATTTGGGTATTCAATTGAAGCCGGGCATTGTTCGACACGTTCATGTCCGTGAAGTGGTTGAAAATATTATGGACAAGCTATCCGGGTGGAAGGGTAATCTCTTATCGTTTCAAGCCAGGTTGGTATTGATTAAGTCGGTTATTTCAAACTATGTTATTCATTCCATGGTTGTCTATAAATGGCCGTGCAATATGATTAAGCAGGCGGAGAAGGCCATTAGGAATTTTCTTTGGTCGGGTGATGCTGAAAAACGTAAGTACTTTACGGTTAAATATGATGCTTTGTGATGTCCAAAGCGTGAGGGTGGTCTAGGTCTGAAGAAGTTGAATGATGTCAACAGGGCAATGCTTATGAAGTTATGGATTTTAATTCGTGACTCTAATAAGACTTGGGCAAGATTTTTAAGAGCGAAGTTCTTTAAGCTGAATGGTAACCTAATTGATTACAAATTGGGATCTTCGGTTTTTCCGGGTGTACGCTTGGTTTACAGTTTTGTTCCAAAACATACACGCTCAATTATAGGAAATGGTGATAATACTTCCTTATTCTTTGATAATTGGTGTGGTGATTTTTCGATTGCGGAGAGGCTTCGAATCTTTTCAAATGGCCCGAACGATTTTAAAGCAAAGGTGAGTGATATAATTTTTGATGGTGCTTGGTCCATTGCTCAGGCTACTAGAGATTTGATGATACGCTGCAATATTGATGTGGAAAACTTACCTATCATTGTTGGTGGGGATGATTATAAGATCTGGGACTTGGATAAGAAGGGTGTCTTCTCGGTCAAATCGGCTAAGGAGGCCATTAGAGTGCGTGCGGAAATTGAGCTACATGTGGTTTTGTTTACTCGTAATGTTGTGCACCCTACCTTGAGTGTACAGTATTGGAAGGTTTGGGAAAATCAGTGTTGTGCTACGGATGACAATGTAATCAAGCAAACAAAAAGATCTATGCCTACTATTTGTCGCATTTTTAGGAGGGATGGTGAGTCCATGCGTCATATCACTTGGCAGTGTAGATTTGCAAGACGTATTTGGGCCTGGGCTTCGGGTATTTTCAATATGCAGCCAATGGAAGATTTGGTTGATTCTTATAAGGTTGCAAAGGGCCGCATCAGGATGGTTAAGGACTTGTGGCTTGTTGCTCACCTTGCAATTGCCACGAAACTGTGGAAACTGAGGAACAAAATCTATTTTGAGGAAGCTAAGGTGAATTGGCTTGGTTTTAAGGGCCGAGTTTACCAACTAATTCATGATAATTCGATCCGCATGAAGGGCTACATGTTTAATAAGGAAGATGACTTGCGGATTTTGAATTACTTTAAGGTGGCGCACAGGGATTGCAGAGTTTCTACGCCTATGGAGATCGTTTGGTGGCCTCCAAATCCAGGTGAGATTATGATTTGTTGTGATGGCGCGTCCCTTGGCAATCCTGGCCAGGCTGGTTGTGGCGTCACTTTCCGTGGCTCAAACGCTGAGATTTTTGGCAGTCTCTTGGTAGGCCTAGGATGGCAGACCAATTTTTATGCTGAAGTATGTGCTATTATTTATGGAGCGATGTGTGCTAAAAGATGGAACATCAAGCAACTTTGCGTTCGATCGGACTCAATGAGCTGCATCCAAGCTTTTCAGGAAGGGAAGCTGCCTTGGCAGCTCATGCAGAAGTGGAGAATTGCTAGATCTTTTTATGATAATATCAGATATGTCCATAGCTATAGAGAGGTTAATTTTTCAGCTGATGCCTCGGCCAAGCAAGCATGTTTGTTGGCTGAGGATATTTTTGAGTTTTATGAGGGTAGACCAGTGTCCACGAAAATTTATGAGTGTCCTGGAGAGGTTTACTATCGTTTCAAATACTCCCTCTGTTTCTGAAAGACCGTCCTCTATTCCTTTTTCGTCAGTTTCAAAATTATGTCCAGCTTCTGTTTATAGTCATACATTTTCAATGAACTCTCTAATATACCCTTGAATTCTTTATATTCATAAATCTATTTTTAACGTGACTCAATCTAAAATATTAAATAAATTAGTATAATTGAGGAAATAAATATATCCTTCATTCCTTTTAAGGAAATATACATTTAACACTAAAAAGAAAATTCCTTATAAAGTTTATACTTTTTAAATTCAAGTAATTCTCAAACCAATTTTGGATAGTCTTTATTGCTAGCATTTTTATTAAAATAAAATAGGTAAGTAACTAAGGGTAGTCAAGTAAAATAGTATGGTCTCCTTAATATTTTGAGAAAGTCAAAGCGGACTGTCTTTGTGAAACGGAGGGAGTAAGTCTTCTACTAGTGATAGCCTCACGGCTATGCATTAGTAAGGCTTAATCCCTGTACAGTTTTTTTTCTTCGTTTTTTAATATATTGACCGAGTAAAAAAAAAATACTGATAATTGTAGAAGCATTAGACCTCAATTTTCTCCTCATCCTGCTCTAGCTACTTTGTGTTGCCCTCAAAAGTAGTAGCACTAGCAACTTATAAATAACAAGGAAAATTAGTAACTTCTGATGGTTTGTTTGCTCTTTAATGCAATTTATAACCACACCTTACCGACTCCTTATTTCCTTCTAATGGGTGAAATAAATCTTGTCATTAAAGATCCCCAAAGTCAATAGTAATGATGAATGCATGCGACCCTTTTTTTTTCTTCTTTTCAATGCAGGGGAGTAAGTAAGTGATGAGACGTCCAATTAATACCCTAACCCTATGGAAGTAGTCTGAACTATGAAGCGTTTGGTAATACGAAGTTAAAGCTTATACATTCGTTCACATCTTTTGGTCAACTACGGGTCTTTTTGGCGAACCAAAATCCACAATTATAATGGCACTATGGAAATTAGCAAACACTGAAAATATCATTGAATTAAATAAGACAAGTTAACGGAGAGCAAGGCATAGCAAAAAGTTGAAACACATGTACGAAGGCCTGCACATTGCATCATTTTTTTAAATACAAAGGCTTAAAGAATCACTAGATTTCGTGCCCGTGCTACGCAATGGGCGGACCCCAAAACAATCCGCCATCATTTTTTTTCTTCTTTCTTTTGATCATATTTTTGGTTTGGTGTGATGTGGCTTCGCCTTGTCCTGTCATGCATTTTTGATTTGATGCGGCTCAGTTATGCCTTGCCCCGTCGTTTAAGATTTTTGATTTGGTGTGGCTTGGCTTCGTCTCACCCCATCACGATGCATGCTTAGGATTTTTGATTTGGTGTGGCTCGGCATTGCCTTGCCTCGCTCCATCCTCATGCATTTTTTATTTGGTGTCGCGCGGCTTCGCCTCGCTACTTCATGTCGCGATGGATTTTTTATTTTGTGTGATGTGGCATTGCCTTGGTCTCATTGGGCTTCGTTCTGCACCGTGACGATGCATTTTTAATTTGGTATGTCTTACCCTTCGCTTAGGCTTTTTACTTTGTTGTGGCTCGGCTTCGGCTCGCCCGGTCTCTTAGCATTTTTTATTTGGTATCCCAATTGAACAACTGTGTCCCGTTGAGTTATTATTTGTATTTTTTTATTAATTTACGGACGAAAGGCTTTTTAAACATTGTAAAGACCTACGCTCTCATTGTCATTGTAGCAAGTCCCTTGGCATTCTTGTAGATCCACCGTAACCAAAAGGGTTTTAGTTTTTGAAAAGTGTTTTTGGGGAGTTTATGGTCAGTCTACACTGTTACTCTTTCTTTGAAGGTGCACATTCAGCATAAACAATAGTAAAATCTTGAATGTTTCAGTTCAATTAAAAAGATCAGTGGCACGTTATAGGCTGATCCCATGCAATGTAAAGTTAATTATGTATATTATGAGTGAGTGTTTGTACTATACTCAGATATTCTCGTATACAATCCAAACTCTAGCATTCACACTCAATAATATATAACTCATTGCTAATTAGTTTCAAATTTGAAGTCCAGACATATAATTTGTAACCATGAATTATAAGAATCACGTGTATAACATGGTAAATGTTGACCCAAAGGAGTTGAACTTGACTTCAATTCTTTAGCTAGGTAATTGAACTTGCAATGCTTAAGTTTATGAGTTCCTGGGTGATCTATCTGAAATGGATGTACTGTAAGTTTCCTCCATATCTCTGTTCCCCAATGGTCCTCTTTGTGTCTCTCAATCACTACATGTCTATATACCCTGTGGGAAAATTAAACACTAAAGAACAAACATTTTTGAATATAAATTCAAGAAAAAAATCAATAACAAATCTAAAAACATCAAAACCACAGGAAGTTTATACTTAAATCCATATCCTATGATATGTGCAATGGTACCATCACGCATCATATAGCAACTTGCAAACAAATTAATCTGTTTTGAATATAGTTGGCCCATATCTTACGGAAAGTGCAATAACACATGCTGAGGAAATTAAAATGGAATTACAGAATCAGTAGCAGTAGCCTGCCCAACAATAGTCTGTTAGATATTTTTTCGGGAAAAATGACAGAATAAAATTTGAAATATTTGAGAGTGAATGGTTTTTATACATATATCAAGGGTTGTTTCTAGGAATAGTTGTATTGGTAATACATACATATGTAGCATAGCTTGACAGTGATAGAGGAACATCATAGTGTGCATGGTCTTAATAGAGGAGCATCTTGGAATGCTTCATTCATTTTTCGTTGTTAGCCCCATTACACCGTTAAACGACTTCAGATCTGCAACTCTCCAAGATTAATTACCTAGAGTCCTAGACGGATGTCCATCACTTTAGAAGTCATACACAATGCATGAAAGAAACGAAACAAAATAAAACACACAACAATATAGACCTGCAAGTCTTGCACACTTCTAAACCAACAATACTCATGGCAACCATTGTAAGGAGATTAAGATGCGAAGATAAGTACATCCATTTAATCTATCAGTAAGAGCTTATTTAATAAATAATAAGATTAGATTTACCGAATAGGCGCCGCCCTATACCAAAATGCTTAGTGTTACATTTACAATGTCAGGAGATATCATGAGTAAATACCTGTAAAGTGGAAATATGTTTTCCATGTATTGAGTGCTTCCTTCTTTCATATAATGTTTGTAGCCCATATAATTAATATTAGTGCTACAATTAGAGCTAATGTGCAGCCACTGAACACACCTGAATAAAGAATAAGTAGATTAGTAATTATCTACTCCTTTTAGAGCATTTCAAAATCACATTTAATTAGTAAAGGTAGCAGAAGAGAAATTTGCCACGAAAAATGAGATAGTGTGCACTTCTTTCTTGGCTTTGGGTCTCAAGATTCTTATGCCTTAGCTACGGTTCGAGTTTGCAAAACGTTTTATGAACATAGCCTCCTCCACCCAATCCATGAGCCTAGGAGTATTCGAAATGAATTGCAAGTACTATTGGTGAGATTTATATGACTTGACATGGTAATGTTTAATTGAATTGGCTGCTTTCCCAGCCCCAAGAGGATAGGGTTGTTCATCATATATTCCACCAGTGGGTTATGTGGATGGAAATTGGGGCTACTATTTCCTGTATGATTATCGTAAGTTTCTGGGTTATAGTCGTGCTTCCCTGGTGGTACCTGCACATCTACCATATTCTTTTAGTTTAGCTAGCCTAAAAGGTACGCAAGGACACAATGCACCGGTGCACCAGATGAGTAATACTAATATTTGAGTATAAACAAATGCATACCTTTAAGAGAACAACGTATTAAATAGCTCACAACAATAAAGTGAAGACCTCCACTCGATTTACAGATGCGTAAGCTGCTGGCTCTATAACCCGATATTTACTACACTTACATCCACCATAATTCTGCATTTCCTTTAACAACACAAATTTAAGTTCTTATTCTTACTTAAAATTAATAGGATAAGTAACAAATGTAAATCAACATTCCAAGCCTGTATATTATTAAAAATAAATAAAAATAAATGACTGCCACTGCAAATGGTGCTGAGTCAAGTGAAAGTAGCAGTGGAAGTGGTAGTGGCAGTGGCGATGTGACTCTTCTCCATGAAAAACATCATGTAGATGATCTACTCTCTTTTTTGCATGACATATTTATGTTTGAATGAGTATTTAAATGGAATTGTAAAGTCAAAGATCTTCCATAAAAAAGTATCGAATTGAGAATGTGCATAGATTCACAGAAGCTTAACAAATAATTAACCACATACGGATAACAGTTGATGGTAATATGAGCTAGTTACCTGCTCAAGTTCAAATATCATCTCCATGACAATAGCTTTGAATTGGCGAGACGGAGATGTAAGATCTGGATCTTGTTCTGCTAGTTACCTGCCCAAAGAAACCCACTTAAAAGGATCTATGGTGTTCAACATTACCATTATGCAGACCTACAAAGGTGAAGGCATCTTATGAACCTCACCCAAAATTCCAAAAACACTTACTCAGTAGTACCCAAATTCAAGACCTCCTTAGTGGCTTGAAATTCCTCCAAGTACAAAAGTTTTTCCTCTCATGTACCCAATGCACTTCATGTTGATGTCATTTTTCTCCTTTGTGAATGCTTGGCAATCCTGTATGGCAAGAGATATGAGATTCTATAAAAGTAACAAAAGTTCTACAAATAATTAATTTACAATTTTTCTTCACTTCTAGACTCAGCAACTTCAACAATTCCGAGTGAGGCATCCATGTAAAGGCATCATATAACGACTGTAGCTCAGCATCAAATAAAACTTAAAAACTTTTGAATGAAAACAAATATAAAACAGAAACAATATCAGAAGATCAATTTGCATTTCTTCTTCATTTTTACAATTAAAGGCAGAATATACGATTGATTTGATTTGGGTTAACAATGTAATCCAAGTGTATGTGGTTGGTTGTGCTGGGAAGGAGTATGATTCCTATTGCAGACTGAACAAAACAGCAAACCCAACCAGGGATAGGAAACTGACACAGAATCCACTGGATCACATTAAAGGCACACATTACACACTTTTCAATCTAAATAGCTCAATTATACTAAAATAGTTTTTAGTTACAGATATATGCAATACATTAAAATACTTTCACAGAATAGTATAGGTATTCAAACGAAGTTACATAGGTTTCAGATAAAGACCACCTAAGCTAACTAAAGCATTACATAAGAGAATTGTATCAGGTTCCTACGTGAATGTCTACATCATTTTGATTGTCATAGTTTCACAGGATGATAACATATATTATCAACTTGCAAATGCAACTACATATTATCAAAATACTTGAGATTAAGCAAGAACTTTCAGTTAATAAATAAGTACCTTAAAGAGCACAATGCTCTTGCATTTGGTAACTATGGGACACATGAAAGACTACCGACAGAGGAAACACCCAAATAAAATTAGATAGCCACTCAATAACTGTAAATAAATGGGTAAAGAGTGCGCAGTTTGATTTTAGTACAAAATTTGGAAGCAAAGATTGAGAACAAATATTAAACATCTATGACAGCAAAACAAATTTTAGTCTGGGTTTGCTGATCTTTATTCCTTTTTGAAGGTGTATGAATCTTCTTCTTCACTATTTCTGGAACTCTATCTTGTGAATCGAATTTAGTTTCTTCTTAACCATTTTTTTTTTTTTTGGTATAAAAAAAAAACTACATACTTGGTTGAATACCAATCACCCTGTCGAACCCCCAATTCAGTAGAAGAAAGAGATTAAATATTGATTAAAAGAAACAGGGGTTTACCTAATTAATAAGGGAGATAAAATCCTGATTTCAACATAATTTTAGGGTTTCCAATACCATCAATCGATCCTACGAATCAGAAAACCCTAATCGTTATACTGAGTTAAATCATCAACATATAGAGAGTTTGGAATTTTTTAAAGTGATAGGGTTTGATTCTGATCACATCCGGTTTGTATGGAAGAAAAGTGATTGCGGAAGAAAAGTACATGAATTAAGAAGACGATATATGTGAATCAAAAGACGATATGCAGTTAGGTTTAGGTTCAGTTTTTGACGTGGGTATGGTCTATTTCTAACGGCTCTACTAATGTCCACAAAAGTTTTGGGTGTAAACCAAGTGTGACAAATTTATAAGCCTTGGTCGTCTAAAGAAGTATTAGATACCCACTTTTTGTCTAACGGTGTTACAAACGACCATTTAAATACATGGTGTAAACAGAATGTAATTTATGTTTTAATGTCTCGATCAATAGAATCACGCCACTTGTCCTCTCCAGAATTCCTCTAGTTGAAAGCTTTTATCTAATTTAATTTGAAAGGGGTGTCACACTCACCGTGCGACGTGGAAGCTCATATGTCTTAGCCTTTTAAAGGAGGGGAGATTTCATTCTTTGCAAGTCTTATTATTATGTTCTCTTGTGTGTGCACAAAAAACACCAATGTTCAGTTTTAGATGGTCCCTGAGTTTCTCAATCATGTTTAGCAATTAAGTTAATAAGTTCAAAAGTGAGAGTAAAAAGAAAAACAGATTTTTAAACCTGATTTTGCGTATCCGATACCAGTTTAGTTCTTAGAGCGTCCACAATGGACGAGTAAAAAGTGGAGTAAACCCCATATTTACTTGAAAACCAATCGCAGTGGGCAGGAGTAAAACCATACTATTTGGTTTTAGTTGGAGAGAGAGCGTAATCGAGAGTAAATTTGGTCGATACTCTCGACTAAAACTGGTTATAGTGGGGCGGTTGTTTAAAGTGTGTCTGATTGACAGGCGTAAAATACCATCTACGTTTGAAATGGGGCGTAACTTCCAACTCCGCGCCGCAATCAGGCGTAAACTAAATATCGCTTGAAGGTCTGCCCCATGGGGGGCACTTTGAATCTCCGCCCCATGGGGCACACTTTGAATCTCCGCCCCATGGAGGAGCATGATTTCTTCTCCGCCCGTGTAGTTTTCATTTTTTTTTCAAGCGTGCTTTGAAGATCCGCCCCATTCCCATGGGGATCATCTTCTATGTCCGCCCTATGGGGATCATCTTCAGGCGTACGCTTGACTAAAATTTTACTCTTCATCCCTGCGTTGAAACACCCTCAAACCCAAATATTTTTAGTATTTGGTCTGGTTTTTAGTTTTAGTATGGTCGTCCATTGTGGACGCTCTTAGACAGTCGTTCTAGTACACAAAGAGACTACAAAATCCATTGATATATCAATTGACAACACTGTAATTTCAGAAATTCCGATAATAAAAAGTACAATTTTTTTTTATATAGTTCCCAAAAAGAAATGAAATTAAACCGCATCTAGTGGATAGGTCTAATTATCAAATGAGGACCTATACTCGGGAAAAGGTAACATCCATGCCAAGATTATCCCTGTCAACTAGTTCAAAGACGCAAATGTCACCTTCCTTCAAATCATTGTGCATCCTGAATTCTTTCCATCCCTTTCGGAAAGTAGCTTCATATTTACCAGAACCATTATAAACAACACACTCGACATCCCAGAATTTCCTATTTGGAGTTCTAAGGGTCGCAGTCTGACTTTGTCTTTTCAAAAATTGCTTGGAAAATTTACTAGGTACATGCTGCATACACATAAATAAATGTTAGCAAAAGCAATTAACGATATAGTTTGTAATGGTTCATGGTTATGTAGCTTTGATTTAAATATCGTACCACCAGGGGGAATTTCTGTTATCGACATAAGATGGGTGCATTTCGATTCTGAATTTAGTATTGTCAGGTGCGTACATTTGACGAGCTGGAAACCCTGACCTACTATCTTCTTGCAGATGTGGTTGAACTGTGCTTACATGTTTACGTTTGGTTGACACAGGATACTCATCATTGCTTTCACTAGATTCACTACCAGAGGAGATTGAAATGACTTCAGTTTCACGCCTGAAATTAAAAACCCTTGGTGTTCCTTGGTCATGTACACCTCTAGCATTTCGATTGCGGATGTTCTCAACAAAACCAGGGGGACCAGGTACAAAACCATAGGGACTAGATGACGGACTCTCTGACTTGTCACAACTTCTGCTTTCGCTAGATCCTGAAAAAGTATCACAAGTAAGTTTAGCTCTCTTAGCTGCAGCAGGTATTTCACGAGTTTGGCGTCATTGAGATGAAACATCCAAATCTTCTGCGAGATCGTCTTCTTCTTCTTCTGTTGAGGCTTCTACATAATGGGATTCCATTGCGTTGTTACTTTGCCTTGGATATTCTATCTCACAAGCACTCATGTCACATATATAAACATGAAAACGTGAACTTCCATCATATATGAATATTAAAAAATGTCCAGAACGAAGCGAGAAATACTCCATAAATCCTTGCCAACCATTCTCAAGAAAGATCTCACCTTCATGTGTTCTCCTCAGTTTTACCTGCCAGATTTTACCACTTGGGTCTTTGATAACTGCATCCTCCGAAAGTTCTTCCCCGTACTTCCTAACAAACCTTTTTGGATGCTCCTGTCATATGCATGATATTTAGTACATTGTAATTGAGAAAATTAATTATGTCTAATTTTGCAATGAAAAAAATGATAAGTATCAAGAGAAAAAGTAACCATAGAAATCTTACTAATCGTTCGTCTTCAATTATGTAATTGTGGATTATTTGGTAAAAATATGTGATCGCTGTCGTATGCGTCAAAAATAAATTACACTTTCTTACTTAACTAAAATAAATGTAGTAGTGATAAGAAAGAGTTCGTATCCACAGAGAGGCTTTTGTTGTTATAAAAAATTCCAGTTTCTTAGTAACCAAAGGGGGGGGGTTGATTTATCAAAACAATAAAAATGTTTATACCAAAAAAAAAAAAAAAACAATAAAAATGAATTGAAAGCAAAGTAATAATAAAAGTAATCAATAAGGAGAAAGTATTGGTCACAGGATAGTTTCATTCACAAACTCGAATTATCAACAATGACTAGAATTGAAAATTTAATCTCTCATTTACTAAAAGTCCTAGGATACCTTGATCGCAAGAGTATCCCGCTAATTCCCTGATTTCATCACAACCACATTAAAAGATGCATATGTGAATTCTTCCTAGAAAGCAACATAAAGTGTAAAAGCACAATTAGATTTAACTCCCTAAAAGCAATGAGTTCTATGGAATAAGACTAATCAAGGCAACCAAAATGTGTAAAAGCACTAATTCGATTTAACCCAAGTTATGATTCATATGTGACTAGTAGGATATATCACTACAAGCACTACCCACATTTATGCTACTTAGAATCAGGGATAAACAATGTTTTCGTATTGAAAACCCTAATATAGCTCTAGATATGAAAGAAAATCGGATTGATTCCGGACTCAACCAAATAAACAAAATAAACCATGAATCATAAACAATAAAGTATTGAGACAAAACTACATCATTGAATCAAATATCATTTGTGAAATCCACTTTATCCCATAACCAATAATATGAAGTTTAGCTACTCATGGTGTTTGGATTCAACATATTCATATTCATAATCAATAATAAAAATGAAATGAAGAAGATGAAAAATAAACGAAAGCAAACCCTAGTCGCTGCTCTCATCCAAAACTCCAGTAGAATCAAGATAATCCCCAAAAAGAATAGAAATTTTTTCTTTTTTATAGCCTTCCAACTTTCCATATTAGGTCTTCAAAGCCCACGGTCCAATATCAAGAAGTCCACTAAACTCATGTGTGTGGAAAAAACCATGTGAAAATATGACCCAAAAAATAGTCTCCGGAAAACTGTGTTTTTGGACGGAAGATTGCCGGAATCCGGCGCCGGAAAGTAGCTCAGGTGACCGGCAAAGTCCACCCGGTCACCGGTCAAACATAACAGTCCACCGTCAAGTTAACGGTCATTAACGGCGTTAACTGAGTCAGAAACTGAATCAGAACCGAGTTAAAGCTAACTCGGTTGACTGGGCTTAGTTGCCAAAACTGTTACAGTCTTGTACAGCCATGTTGGCCATTCCTTCCCTACATTCCATTCCCAGCCATGATGGATGTGCATTGTCTCATGGCCAACACATAATTGCACTTCCCTGTAATTCACTTCAGTTCATGCTGCACCATTTCCAGGCCATGTCCAACTCTTGCATAATACCAACAGCAACACTTCCTTGCTCACCTGCAACATCTCCATAGCCATTACCAGCTGCAATGCCATTACTTGAACTGCAGCTTCAATCATTCACTAGAACATAACCACCACTGCAATTCCAACACCAGCTGCCACCTTGTTATTTCACACATCACCTGCAACCCATCAGCTCCATAAACTGCTTCTCAACTCCAATAACACTAACCTCTCTGCCATCATACTCTCATCAGCAGCACCCAATCTTAGCTCTCTTAACAACGCAACTCCTATCACCTGCAATTCAGTTCCAACACCATACATAGAAGCACCAATCTCTTCTTCTTTTCTGTCACAGTTCAGCTCCCATTACAACACCAGCTATCACCTGTAACAATTTAACATTCATCTAATCACAGTTGCACAAGTCCTAACTCCACTCTTCTCTTTTATCAGCTGTAACTCAACTTCACAGCCACACAATTACCAGTGCAACTTGACTACAATTCCATTTCCCAGTAGCATATTCAATTCCAACAATCCATAGCTTATTCATCACCCCTTATGCCATATTGTCAACCATTAGTAACTCCATCTCTTCATACTACCACCAATAGCAGCTTCCATCGAACACAATCCCCTGCACAACAACCACCAACCTTCCATTGAAGCCTCCCATGTATTTCTCCATTGCATCTTTCCATTCAGCTTCATAGACACTGCATTGGTTTCACTGAAAAGTATCAGCTCCACCAGCATCATTATAGCTCTCTTTCAACACCAACACTTCTGTTGCAGCCATCAGAACCCATTTATAAACACCACAGACCACCACCTCAGCTTCATGAACATCGACACCTCAATCAATTTCCTTTTGCATCTTCATAACTCTACCAGAACCACCATGAGCACCTGTAACTGCTTCATCAATTTCACCAGCAGACTGTTACCCCATGCTTCATATAGACCACCACCTGCAACAACTTGACCCTAGAAAACAACAATCACCACCGCATCATTCCATTACTTCAACATCAACTCAAAAACACCAGAAAACCCCATTTTACCTCGCACCAGATTCAAACCCTAACTTCTCTTATTCTATTGCAACTTCAAATCCACCAATTCTTCAGTTCTTCTTCTCTGTCTTCAATTCAAAACAGCAGCAACACCATCTCGAAATTACAGGCAAACCCATCAAGTACAATTGCTCTGCAGATTAATTTCTCCATTAATTCACAAACATCACAAATTCACCTCAAACCCACCGTTAATCGACCAATATCGTCAACATAAACTCTTCCAACATCTTCGATCGATAGTATCAACAAAAACCCTAGTTATAGCGAGCACCCATCTTTGCAGACTTCAATTTCACCTCTTCTCTGTTGGATTCGAGTTCAGAACCGCCGCCATAGTTTCTCTCAGTTTCAGATATAAGAAATTATTGAGAGATGATTACTCTCAATTTTAGGGTCTTGTAGGAATGGCAGCTAGACTTAGGCCCCCAAAATGGATAAGGGCCACCTCGAATAATTTGGTCTGTCAGTTTTAGGAAACTGACAGTTCAGTTTTTACCTCCTCCGCTCGTAACCCAACTGGCTCCAATTATCACTCGCATGTGAGTTGGCTTTTTGCATTTTACGCTCCAAATGGATATGTTTTCCTTCTTTTGCTCCCAAGGACTCCATTGTACCTGATAACTCAAAACTACACATAAGATACATATTTTACAAAATAAATAGCAAAGAAAGCATAAATACTAGATATAAAATTAGGTGTTTTACAACACCTATCAATATGAAATCATCTTCTTCTGGTCCAAAAATTACTGGAGGTTTTATCTTGGTAAATAACTAAAGGATTTATATACTTGAGATTGAAAACAAATACAGATTGCAACAGTCACCAACATCCCAATTAATTCAGTTTTTCTCTCTGTAATTATCATTCTAATTAATGGTTTCCTTTTCATCTTCTCTTTCTTAAATTCATAATTTTCAATTCTCAAGAAGTTAAATCAACACTCAGTTTAATTACTTGCAAGTTGCATCCTAATTATAGCTTTCTTACTTGCATGCACCAAATGTCTGACTCCCTCTTGTCTCGTTATCAATTAGACGGACCTAATCGTGTGGAAGAAATTTGCACCGTTAAATTTTATAGCACCCGCCTCTTTTATTGAAGGCACCCTCGTCAGATTAAGAAGACTAATGCTTAGAGGCATGCTCTGTACAAACACAAATCAATGGACCTCATTCCCATGATTTGTAAGGGCTGAAACCATTCCTACTAAGGGGATACCATTCCATATAAGACAAAATGATATGAACGTTCCCGGCCGTTGGATCGACAGAATGGTATCCCTTTTATTAAGACTGGTATCAGCCCTTATAAATCATGCTCATTCCCGATAACTGTAACACATGGAAAAATTGTTTAAAATGTTTAGAAACCAAAATTAACAAGCGACGCATGTGGGTATGCATTAATAGCATTTTTTTAGGTAACACATTAGCAATTATTTCTTGACTTTTAGAAGCAAAAACATCAAAAATTAGTTTAAGAATACAATTTCAAAATAATTTCTAGAAACAAAAAAAAAAATGTGAAGCAAATTGTTCTGATTTATGAGATTGACTTCTACTTCTAGTATCCAAACAGGCTATTAAAATTTCGTTCTACTAGTCGGCGGCAGCCTGATAGTCATAGATGAGAAACTTTAGATATTTTCTTAACTTGTTCTTGACATGAGTCGTACATATAAAAGTTATATTGAAAAATTACAGTATTGTCTACTAAGCAATAACAAGTGGGTTATGATCTTAATTATCAAAAGGTTTTATAAGTTTTTTTTTTGAACTTTAGAGCCCTTTCATGCATCTTAATTAATCTCTATGATATATGATTATTTCTCGACTAATTCCAAAATTTAGATATTAGGAGTTGGTTTTATTTTGGTTTCTAATTTGTTTCTTCTCCTTTTAGTTTGTCATTTTTATCTGAACTTATATCAAGGACACGATTTCAGCATTTTCTGTTCTAATCATCTTTGTCTTAAAGGTCAGTTTTTGTTGTTGTTGATATATATTATTTGTGAAATATGGATTTGCACATTCTTAATTTGTTGTTAGTGGTGATATGACTGGTGTAAACTGGATTTATCTCCAACTTATATTAGTATAGTGAAAACCCAACTTTTACATACCGACACAGTAAAATTTCTGAATTTCCTCCTGTGGAGAGCGTGTAAAATCAAGAGTCAACAAAAAATTTGACTACCAATAGTAGTTTTTTTCCATGCACTTTTTATGCTTCCTTTTAATTGATTATCTTGAAAAAATATTGTTTAATAATAATTCACATCAGTCGAATTAAAGTAAATTTAAGACAAACCCTAAATCATAACTCAAGGCCGATTCTGGAGGGTAATCAGGGTTTGATCCACTTGGGGGCATCAAGCCTAAGGGGGAAACAAAAGCCCATGTTACACAATGGTGTTTAAAAAAAAAAGGTTTTATCGTAAATATTGATAAGCTGTCTGTAGTTGCAGAATAATCTACAACTACACCCTCAATAGAATTAGTAAAAACTCAAGAAATTCTTGATGATGAATAATAACTTTCTTATTAATTCTCTTAGTTGATTACATAGAATTATCAAAATGGAACTAGAATAGTTACAACTTTTTCTATTCTCTTCCCTAAGATAATTTCTTACACTCACCAAAAGAACCTCTCGAATTTTACATTTGAACTCCTATTTATAGTAAAACTTATGCAAAAATTTATATGAATTGCGAAGTATCGCAATTCATCCTCGCAAATTATTTCATCCTCGCAAAACTTCATATTTCCCCGCGCTACTTCTATCATCGTATCATTTTATAACTCTCTCCTCCTTTAATTATTACGATACTCGTGAACTATTATCTTGCGATATTCAGTACCTACATCTTGCCTCTTCTCATGTCAATTCTACGAAGAAGAAATGTCATGAGAACCTCTATTCTCGTAAATTTAGTGTAGTTATTACCACCCATCAAGTTCGCAACACGTCTTTTTACTTTTCCCTTACCTTTTTGACACATTTCTTCGTAACCGTTCTTTTCAACCGTTTACGCTTACCCGTATTAATGAGTTTCTATCTTCATCAAACTCTCTTTATTTATAAATATTATCCTTTGTTTTTTCTTTTTATTCTCTTATCTTATTCATCTTCTTCATCACTTCTTCCTCTGCAATCTCTTTTATCTTTTTTCCTTTCTATTTTCCATCTTATATTCAATGGCACCAAAGAAGAAAACTATTGAACAGATTAATGCGGAACTTGCTGATAGGGACCTCATTCTCTCTGAGATTGATGGTTATGGTAATAAATCTTCTCTCTGTGTGAAGCTCTTTACCAACTATGTTTGGGATGATCAGAAAATTTTAATCTCACGAGGTCAAATCCTCGCAGGTCTTCCTCTTCCTCTTTATGATGTTAACTTTCCTCTATTCTATGAAATTATTTCCCACCCCAATTTTTCTTGTGCCATTTACCAATTGACTAGTGATTGTATTCGCCTCTTAGTTGAATTCGCAAATCGTGCCGCTTTTGGGAAATCTTTGTATTCAGTTGATCTTAGGAAACCTTGATTTGAAAATATGGAAATTGTTGCTGCGAATTATACAGTTGAGGGTTTCTTCAAAAATTACACACTAATTCCTGTGAGGAAAGAAGATAATCGTTGGGGTGTTCGTCTTCATCGTAAAGCTAATATCGCAGCAGATGATCTTCTCATGCACGATATTGATTATGCCTCAGGAAATAATAAGACACCTCGTCGTTCTAATGATGAAGATTGGTATAAGTACCCTTTAATATTATCGGGTTCTTATATTTCTGGGATAGTAGAACTTCCTGCGAACCTTCGTAACCGCAATTATCAACCTTGGGTTTATAGAAATATATGTACTTCCATCTCCTTATCTTTTTGTTACCCTTTAATTTCAAATGAGGTAAGAAACACTCTTGTATTTTTCTAAACAATATATTGTTGCCTCTGTTTCTTATCCTTATTTGAATTTGCAGGTTCCACTTCTTCCTGAGATTGCTGCGAGTGAAAATAAGAATTCTACTTCTTCTAAAAGGTTGACTACGAGACAACAAACTCTTCGTTCTGCGAAGGTTACCCAAGCTTCTGGTAGTCAAGATGATGCTCTTCGCAAAGGGAAAAGGAAACTTCAAGATGTTGTTTACGAGAGGAGGAAAAAGAAGAAACTCTCAACCAAGTCTCATTCCAATGTAATCTCTTCTAATGAGAATATTGAGGAAGATCTTGGTGATGAAGATGATAAATTTCCTGAGAAGGACTTTAGTTCTAATTCCGATACCCTTTCTGACGAAGGAGATGATGATAATGATGTTGATGAAGGTGAAAATGAAGATTGCAGTATCCCAGAAACTTTTGCCTCAGCAATGGTTAGCATATCTGAGGCTTTCCTTCATTCTTCTCGTGGATTAGGAAATTCTCCTACAACGAATGCTCGCAAACTTATTGCGAAGGCTTGTAAAGTTCCTACTGTAATTGATAATAACTCCCTCAAAGGCATTTCAAGATTCGTCTCTCCTGCTTCATTATATGCTTTAGGTAGCATGGTAAGTTTCTTCTCTATTCCTTGTTTATTTCCCTTATTTTGTTGTTTTCTAACCCCTTTTTTCTTGTTTAGGTTGGAAGAGTTAGTTGTGCAAATTTCTTCGATTGGGAAAGACGTCATTCTATTGCTGAGAAGAAAACTTTGAATCGTTGTAAGAAGTTAGAGGTTGAAAATTCAAATCTCCGTCAAAAAGTAGAGGATTTAAGTATTGATAATGCAGAATTAACATCCCATCACGGAGATAATTCACAATCTGCGAGCATCGCAATTGATAATTCTTCTCTTCTTGAGGAGAATAATCAATTAAAGCTTGAAAATTCTTCTCTTCGTAATGATAAGAAGCAATTAGAAGGTAAATTCTTTGCGATGGTAATTATTTTGATTACTTTTCCTTCGTAATTTGCTAACCAATTCCTTAATTTCTCTCCTTGCTGCAGAAAATTATGCGAAGATGAATGACGATCTGGAAACTATCCTTGCTAACCGTAATAAGAAAATTTCTGATTTGAGATCTCAGCTTCTAATTTCCCAGCATAACCATAGTTTATATGTCAAGCGTTTTCGATCTAAGATGACTCGAAAGATTTGCGAAGATAATGAAATTCCTCTCAAGAAGTACCATACGCTCCTTTCCGAAGAAATTCCTGAAGATACTCCATATCTGGAAATCTCTGATAGTGAAGTTGAAGATGATAGTGAAGTTGAAGAAGAAGATCATTTTGATGGGAATAAATCGCCTGAAAAATAACTTCACTCTTTTTTGTATATCTGTTCTGTAACTTCACTCTTTTTTGTATGTCTGTTCTAACACTTTCTTCTTGATTGCACTTTTAATCAATCCAACAATTTCTTTTTCAAAGCTTAATTTGAATTAAACTTTCTTTGATTGATTGTTTCCCTTATTCGCATAACTTGATCATGTGGAGAGAAATGATATATAACTCACAGATAAAGCTTAGTATCTTCTTTTCCCCCTATTATTTCTCTTCAAATGATTAAACATTGTTGGAAGTATTAGAATATCTTCCTCTATTTATCTTACGAAGTTTCAACTTGTTACGATTGTAAATAAGAAATCCTCCCTTTGAAGTATAAGAAATAAAATATATGAAATATCCTTAAGAAGTATACTACATATACAATACCTTTGAAAAAGTATTAGAAGTACTCAATCCGTCAAATGAAGAGATATAAGAAGTATTAGAAGTACTCAATCCACCAAATGAAGAGATATAAGAAGTATTCAATCTGTGAATAATTACGTAACATATGAAGAAGTATAATGATTACTTGACCTTCACCAAATGAAATATCCGTTGAAGAAGTATAATAAATATGAGATATTCTTGAAGAATTATAAGAAGGATTCAACTTTTGGAAAAATATTCAATATATGGAGAAGTATAAGAAGTATGTAATTCTCGTAAAATTTTACGAATATGAACTTATCTGTATTTGATTGCTATCAAAATCGCATCTTTTGTTAATTCTTCGTGAAAATTCTTCAATGAGGTTGTCTTCTTTGATAGGACTTCTTGTAAAAATTCTACAATGATATTGACGAAGTTGTCTTCTCTTCAAAACTTCATGATGTATATTCTTGTAAAATTTCTTCAATGATATCGACGAAGCTGTCTTCTTTTCAAATCTTCATAATGTATATTCTTGTATAATTTCTTCAATGATTTTGATGTAATGAATTTCATTAATTGCTGTGGTCTTATCATGCCTTCCTAAGTAAAGGTCTTATTTTGCCACCTCTTTTGTAGTAAATTTTTGTTTTTGCAATAATATGACAAGTCTGAACATTCTTGCGAACATACAACCTCGTGACATTATCGTCTTGCGATGAAATCGCAGGACGTTTTTACACTTTCATGTAATAACCCATTGATCTCATCTTAACTTCTTTGTTTCATTCTGCGAGTTCTTTTTGTATGTTTTCCTTCTCTCTTTTCTCTTTTTTTTTTTTTTTTTTTTTTTAGAATGCTCGCAGAATTTCATTTGTTGCACAAATATGACAAGCCTTTATGTTTTCGCAAGCAAGAAGCCTCGTGACATTTGCGTCTTATAGCACGTATCAGCTCCCTAATGGAGGGTGCTGCCCTTTATCTTCCCCCTAGTTTCTCCTTCAAGGAAGCGTACATCGACCATACAAGGTTAGCTCTTCCCATCCGGTTCTGCCAACAACCAGCTTTTGATCGCAACCTCTTATCCGTTTTGCCTATAGGGCTTATAGTTACGAGGTTGCACCCTATGGGGTATCTTTGGGCCAAGTGCATCATTTGCCAAGACTTGTCAAAAATGGCAGATGTGGTTCAACCTCACCCGGCACTCTTGACTCAACCGTGTACCTCGGCGCCTTGATCGTTTTCTGCACTTTTTGGGAAAGACAGTATGCCTTAGTCGCCCAACCCAAATCCTCTTACACCGCATTTTATATTGCCTAATGTCGCTAGATTAGGTGAGAATCTAAGGTGTCTAACCCGGATAGGTACCCCATTATTGGGTTGTACCCCTAAAATTTTACCATGTACTAAGGGCCCTTGGTGGTGTTCCGGTTACCCTTAGCCACGTTTATAGGTACCCCCTTAAATGACGTACTTTAGGACTTTGCCTCTTACGAAATATAGCTTCGCGAACTAGGGTGTACGCCACAAAGGTTTGCCTGTATAAAATTTTCTGCGGCTCTCTTTCTTTTTTGGAGGCTGATCACAGATTGCGGTCTTTTATTCGCAAATTAATGAAAGCTTAATCGCAATATAAATTTTGAAACTCGTAACTTTTCCCAATTTCCTGCGAGCAAACAATATTCGTAAAATTTATCACGAAATAAAAATTTTGTTTTGCAACATACCTCATTTCCACGAGCAAACATACTGATTACCTTCTTGTTTTATTACTTTCCTTCTTCTTTCTTCGCAAATCACAACCCCTCATTATCATCGTAAATTTCTTGTATGATTATCATCGTAATTTTATTCTCTTTTGCCTTAATCCTCCGCCATTAAATTCTCACTTCTTTTCACAGCCTTTGCTTTTTTTCTCCAATTTTCCTTCTCAGTAATTTTTCCTTCGCAAACTTCTACTTCTGTATCGTAACATTTCTTTCCCTCAGCCCAATCACCCTTGATAATTCCAACACCCTTCATATGAGGAAACTTTATGCACTGATGTAGAGTGGAAGCTACGCCTAGAATTCCATGAAGCCATGGTCTTCCTATCAAAGCATTATACGGTGATTCGACAACAACAACGCAGAACAGAATTCCACTTAATGGAATTCGCATGCTCACTTCTCCTTTGGGCTTGTTAGCAGTTCCATTAAAACCATAAATTCTGTAGGTAGAAGGTATTAAATCTGCATCTTTTCCCCCCCATAGTTTTGTAAACAGAATAGAAGAGAATATTGATGAGAACTTCCCGTATCAATCAAAATCCTATTAAGACCAATTGATTCTTCCTCCATATCATCTTCGTTTTCTTCCATATTCATGTAGATTGCTAATCTTACTACCAATGGATTATCATGTGCTTCACAACCTTCTGGAATTTCGGTGGCTTCAAAAGAAATTTCACGTTTCTGCCAATCTTCAAGTCGTGAAATTTTTGCGATGTTCATTACTTCCTTTCCTTCACCATCCCTCGCATATACCCTACTTAACACATTATCATGAAAATCCTCTATGGTTTTATATGAATGAACAATGGAATTACAGAAAACATTCCTTGCTTTTGATCCCACTTCTATATGTAGGGTTTCTTCTCCCTTTTCTTGTGCTGTGTTCTCCCTGCGAGTTATGGATGGAGCCTGTGGTAATTGTTGCGACTGTGTCTGCTTAAGTAAAAATTGATTTAGTTTTCCTTGATCAATCATTCGCAAGATTATCCTCTTGATATTATGGAAATTATTTGTAGAATGTCCATGAAAATGATGATATGAACAAAATTCATGACTTCTTGGACCCATTGGTGGTTCCTTTCCCATGTTCCATGGAGTTGGTATACGCTCTACCAGGATAATTGCCCGCCATATCTTTTCTAAACTTGTATTCAAAGGTGGCAATTTTATCTCTTCCCTCGCCATTCTTTGACCTCCTTGACCGTTGTTATAATTTTGTCTCTGGTTCCCTTGTCCAAAATAATTTTGCCTTTGTCCCCCATAATTTTCTTGTTGTTGATCTAATCTTGGAATTTGGTTATTTCCTATTCGATTATAGAAATTCCTCTCTCTATCATACTCTTCTTGATCTCTACTACCCATTGCTACCATTTTTGGCTGGCTATCATTGATTTTCTTCTCTTCTGAAATTTGCGAAGAAGTTTGTGAGGATGTTTGCGAAGTACCTGCTACTACATTGATTATTTTGGGAAGTAAATTTGCTCCTCCATCTTGATTGCTAGTGTTTGCTACTGGATATGACTCCATACTGTTTTGCTTTTCCTCTAGTGTAATGTATTCTTCTTGCAATTCTCGTAACTCTGTCATCATTATGGAATTCTTTCTTCCTCAAGATTTGAACATATAATTGTTCAGTTGCGAACATCGCATTTATGAAGGACAGAATCAAGTATCTCTCATCCACGCGCCCTGCCATATCACTGCACATAGTCTTCCATCGTCTTACCAAATGCTTCAAACTTTCACCCACTCTTTGTTTTAAACCAAATACATCTTCAATACCAAGCCGTGAAGAGTGATTTGTGATATATGCTCCAAGGAAAGTTGCTTGCAAATGACTGAATGACATAATAGTGTTCTTAGGGAGTCCTTCGAACCACTTTAAAGCTTCCCCTGTTAAACTCGATGCGAAGTACTTGCATAACACAGCATCATGATTCTCCCATTGTAACATGCATCTTATGTATGCTTTAATGTGATGAATAGCACATGAAGTCCCATCAAAGATACTGGTAAGTGTGGGTAAATTGCATTTTGGTGGAATTCCTCCCAATTGTACTTCTCTAGCAAATGGAGTCCTCGCAGCTTCTTCTATTGCTTCATCTAATTGCCTTCTATCTCCTCCTCTTCTATTGTTTATCATCCCTCTCATTTCTGCTAATTCTCGAAAGATCCGTGCATTTGCCTCAGAATTCTCATCCATTGGTCTTTTTAATGCAGCTTCTCTTCTTCTACGTTCTTGCGCTTCCTCCCTTGCGATCCTTCGCATTCTATCATATTATTCATTAATGTTTTCATTTGCATAATTTTGCAAATATCTTCTTTCTAAATTATCATAATTGTTCAGTCGCAGAGCATCTTGGAATTCTTGTTCTTCCCTTTCTATTCTTCTCATTCTTCTCATGCGAATATCGGGAATTTCTTCTTCTTCATTTCTCCTCCTTCTGTGATTTATTTCTTCTTGATTTGCTTGTACTCTGATTCGAGAGTTTGGTTCATTCCTCTCCATTTCTGTTTGTTGATTTACAATTCTTCTCTTAATTCTTTCATACTCAACATTTTGTTTGTTACGAGCCTCTTCATATCTTCTTACTCCATTCTCGTGATTGTTTTGATGTACTGCTTGTTGTCTCTCAGTTTCTTCCATAAGTTGTTGTTCTTCCTCTCGATTCTGATTGTTTTCTCTAGGATTTGGCCTTGTTCGTAAATTCTCCATGTTTTGTTCGTTGTTTGGTATTAAAATGAAACGATTCTCTTGATTTCTTTCACCTTGATTCTGCGCTTGTTCTTGCATATTATTTTCATTATTGATTATTGGTGAATTTTGTCCTTCTCTTTCTGTTCTAACATTTGATCTTGCAACACTTTGAGATTTCCTTCTTTGTAACATCTCATTTTCCATCCTCAATTCTTGATTTTGTCTTGTTAAATTGGCACGTTCTTCAGCTTCGATCATTCGTTCTTCTTGAATTCCTTGTCTCAATGTTTCTAACATTTCCCTTTCTCTTTCAAGAATTGTTCCTCCCATCAACCTCCCATTTTCTCTGATTTGTGGTTCTCTATCTTCTTCTTCTGGTGTATCAGTTCTCCAAGTGTGTATACTCACTCGATCATGATCTATTATTTGTTGAGCTTGATTTCTTCGATTACTCCTTCTCCTACTAGGTTCTCCTGTTATATTTGCTTCTCCTCCTGCGAGTCTTACACTTCTTCTTACTTGATTAATGGTTCGATGTGTTTCTTCTTCTTGTCATTTTTCTGGTACATGAATTCTTCAAATCCCTGTTTCTAGCGCCAATTATGTAGTTGCAGAATAATCTACAACTACACCCTCAATAGAATTAGTAAAAACTCAAGAAATTCTTGATGGTGAATGATAACTTTATTATTAATTCTCTTAGTTGATTACATAGAATTATCAAAATGGAACTAGAATAGTTACAACTTTTTCTATTCTCTTCCCTAAGATAATTTCTTACACTCACCAAAAGAACCTCTCGAATTTTACATTTGAACTCCTATTTATAGTAAAACTTATGCAGCTGTATATGAATTGCGAAGTATCGCAATTCATCCTCGCAAAATTATTTCATCCTCGCAAAACTTCATATTTCCCCGCGCTACTTCTATCATCGTATCATTTTATAACTCTCTCCTCCTTTATTTATTACGATACTCGTGAACTATTATCTTGCGATATTCAGTACCTACACTGTCATTTAAGGGTTTTTTTCATAAGTCTTTTGATTATTTTTTTTGAAGCATTAAATTTATTAAGATGCTAACGGGCTATTACATGAGAGTATATGTTAATGTTACCCAAAGATTCATCAATTAAATTTGGATCGGTAAGCCATGAATATATAACAACGTGACACTGGATCAGAAAGTGAACATCAGTCTTCGGATTAGAGTTGCACCGGGGGTGATGTTGTAGTTAGTGTTGATAGTAAAAAGGCCTTTGGTTAATGCTTTCCACAAGAAAAGATGTATTTTTGATGGACCCATTAGTGTTCATAAGAATTTTGATGGTGGTAGAGAGTTTAAATGCAGCTAATCTGAAGTTGTAATCACACGAATATATCCAATTGTTGTGGATGATTGCCAAACATAGCCAGTTGTTGTGGTATATTGCCCGATCAATACTTGGTTATCCTCATTTTGTTTCTTCTTGATCCATAACTTCTCGTCAACGTGTGCTAGTGATGGCGAAAATGTTAGGAATTCATCCCTTGGATCCTTTTTCACGCATGTATACAGAGGGTCGAACATCTGATACATAACTGAGATTGCAGTTAAGATACGTACAACAGGTCTAATACCACTATTACATTTAAAATAAGAGGAAACAAACAAGGACTGCTAACTGAAATGAAAGGTTGAACTGAAAATGAAAACCTAACCTATACAATATGCTTTATAAGTGAGCACTTACAAAATTAAGCGATATAAAACTGATTAAACTAATTATTACTCCTTTAATATTAAACTCTCTCATACAAAGCTTTTGGTTGGAAGCCTGGCTACAAGCTGAGCTCCAACTCCTTTATGAATAGCAATGCCTAATCTATAAAAAATAAACTTACCTAATCCGCAGCTAGCGTCATTACTAAAGAAACAATTCTTTAGACGCTTGAAAAAGGCTAAAGTATCCTCACCGAGCTCGCCTAAGGTAGTAAAGGCCAAGACCCCCAACCCATATCCATGTGAAACACACTTGTCCATATACTTGGTATGTTTACGCGAAACAGCACCAGAAATAGCCTTGCCAGGGACAAAAGAGCGCACACCATCACCAGTGAAGGGAGAAACACCTGTAACATCCATACAAACATCTTTCCCATTTTCCCAGTTAAGGACAAGGATATCAGCAGGCTTAAGGTCTTTACCATCATCTGAGCGAAGATCGAGAGGAACCTCCTTGTGTGCAGGCACATTGGCTTTGTAGCATATATCAAAAACGACGTCACGAACAACATCATGACGAAACTTATAACCAATATCCTTAGCACAATGAAGCGCGTGATCTCCAAAAATGTCCATAGATTTATTGCAACTTGGGCAAAGACTATTATCAACAAACAGAGGAATACCAAGCCGATAGCAAAGCACATCTCTAAATTGTCGAGGCCCAAGGCATTGGTTGAGCCCACTAATGGGAACCGCCAAGAGATAATCTTGGGCATGCTTGACACGGTTACATTGCCATAGAGCGGAGTCTCTTTCTGACATATGAAATTTGTCTGGGACTTGCTTCTTGACTGCATCAAAATAAACTACTGCCAGGGAGTTCATGGAAGGGGGGGCAGAATCATCGACACAGTAAGTAGACGGTAATCCACATACCTGGGTAAAGGTCTGAAGAGCCAACCGATAGGCTGAACCTCTGTCTGTTGAAAATAAATCACCAAGGATCACTTTCTGCACAGATGTAGTCTGACACTGAGAAGCAAGAAAACAATAAGCACGAGTGTCAGCCATAGTATAAATACCAAGACCACCATCCTTGATAGGCAAGGTAGCCAATCTCTTCTGTAGAGGACCAAAGCCCGCAGCATCACCAGTAATAAGAAGCCTCAAATACTGAAAAAGCTTCTCATCAAAAAGATCGACAACAGGTTGAAGAGCAGCAGGATTGGTGGTGCGCATTGCAAAATAAAGTCTAGAAACCCCAGTGCAGTTGCGCAGTAAAGGCATCTCACTTTGTGGATCCCTGAGTTTTTTGATCGATTCCATTAATTGAACAGTTTTATACACCCTGTTCAATAACATGTCGCTAATAAAGTCCATATCCAAACTCACAGGACCACCCAAAAGTTTAACACCCTTAGAAGGTCTACCAATTTCCGCGGGGAAAACACCATCTGTTGTTCTTCTAGGATCGACGGAAGGCCAAAATACTTCCGTTTTCTTTATATTTAGATGCAACCCCCTACTCGGGCCTTCTGTTTCAATTATGCGCAAGGCGTTAGCCACCTCTAAAGTATCACCCACAATTGTACCATCATCCAAATACCAAGCATGTAAATCAAGAGTACAACGAGAAGCAATAGACTTCACTAAAGGGTGAAGGGTAAGAGCAAAAAGCAAGGGACCGAGGGGATCGCCTTGTTGCACTCCCAGTGCAGAAGACAAAATATATTGGCCATAATAAAGCTTAGCCGGACGAAGGTAGCAAAATTCTACCCAACGAGAAATACCTGGGCAATGTAGGCGGACTTCCTTGATGAGCTGAGATCTGCTCACCATATTAAAGGCATTACAAAAGTCAATTAACAACATTGACATTTTGTCCGAATGACCCTTCATCTCCAAAAGGCGATTTACAGCATGTAAAATACCTTCACCGCCTACAGGAACACCAACCCCGAATTGGTAATCTCCTAAATAAGATGTCATGTCTTTCCCAACGGCGAAGGCTGCCACTTTGGAAACCAATCTGCGCCACACCGTACCAACAGCAATGGGCCTGAGACCCCCACCAGGTTTAAGCAAAGGCGTCAATGGTGCGCTAGCAATATATTCGCCTAATTCAATGGGACATTTGCCGGCCAACCAAAGATTGACAACCCCGGAAATAGACGAAAGCAAGTCATCCGCCACTGCGGCCGCCGCACCACTAAAAACATCAACCAAGTGCTGCGCACGAAGGCCATCACGACCACACGACGTGCCTTTAGGGAAACTTTTGATGGCTCCCAGGACAGCCTTAGGAGCAACAAAAATAGAATCCGTGGAGAAATCCTCCAAGGGAACCTCCGGGGGAGGGGCAAAGGGATGCTTGCCAAGCAAATCCACATAAGTGTTGTCTTCATAAACTTCCATCTACAAGCTGCGATGTTGTTTGCTATGTGCTGCTTCTCAACACCCTTCCTCCCATCAACAGAACTCCACCGATCCGGCATTTGGAGTAGTTTATTGACCAACGAAAAACACCCATTAGGTTCATTCCACTCAGCAAGAGCTTGGAGAATAGCAGTCGCCTGTAAACGCTTGCGATTACTCGACTTCCTCTCAGCAGCACACTTAGGAAGAAACAATGACAAAGTGCAAACAGGCAGAAGTAACAACTGCAGCCAATGAGACAGCACAGACGGGTTCGCCAGAATCCTATCAAGACATCCTTTTAGAGCCCTCGAGAAAGCCAACCTGCACTTGTTGGGAATGCAGGAAACCGTAGCAAACTGATGCTGAAAAACAGCATTCAGCAAGTCCGTGGATAAAGGCTCTATAACTGCCGCAACAGAAGAGTCCTCGGCAGAGTGAACACCATCTGGAAAATTCTCCAAATGATCGTTCCCTGGCTTGTCCAGTCCGTGAATTAAGACTCCAACTCCATTGGATGGCCCTAGAATACAGTCATGCACAGCACCATGTCTTCCCTTACACGGCTTCGACCAAGCATGTAAAACCAAACACCTGCTACACAGCCACATGCGCAGGTTGTGAAGCACTGTCTCTAAACTTCGATAGACATACAAATCACTGCCAATCAAGTCTCTGATAGTTTGTTTACTAGAATCAGAGAACAAATGTTTATCATGCAGGTGTTTGATGAAGGACCCCTTCACATAACCCCTTCCATGAACTCCGTCAGAGCATTCATGAATACCCTTGAAAGGGCAGTTTCATTAAATTATAATTATGAGTGGCTAATAATAAAATAAAACTACAAAGTAGTAATAACTAAAATAAACTGAAGGACCATAAGTTAAAATAGGGTGGAAGATCCACATCTAAAGGGAATTACTTAAGACTTCAAGTTAAAGGTGCAAGAATGTGGTTTTAAAGAAAAAAAATTATTCATTATGGCTCCTTAATCTTGATCATGTTTTAAATTAAATAGTATTACGAGTTGTTGGTGTTGTTGTTCAAAAAGTATTGTAATCTTGAGAGGTTTCTTTGCAATAATCATAATTCTTCCCTTGCTGATCGTAAACTATTAAATTATTGAATACTATCGGACCTTGAATATTTGGAACATAGGACTGATATTCACAATGTCAGACATATCAGGATGAGAGATGAATATATAAATGTTGAATGATATATATCTAAACTCTTCAGAGTCTAAGGAAAATTCATGAATGCTTGAGAGGATCTCAATCAATATTTTGAAACCCGGACCGAACGTCGAACCGGCAAAGTCACTGGATCAGGGTCAACTGGTTTAACCAGTGGTTGAACCAGCGGGTTAGTGGTTTAATATTATACATAAAAAATTAAGCTTATCCGTAGGATAAGCTATAATTTATGGCCACAAATCTTTACCTGCTTGACCTTTTTATCTTTTAAACCAACATCGTCTTCTCAGTTCTCACCCACTCTTTCTCTAACCTATATATGTGCCTCCTCTATCTCACTACCCAACTCCATTTCTATCAAAACTACTACACCCACAACAGATCCATCTCTATATATCACAACTAACTGCACCTTTATAATAATCAAATATTTGTTGTATACTAAATATAACATGGATTTTATGTATCTACTCTAATCTTAAGGTACTTCATCACGGGTTTTATGTATTTTTATCTGATTTTTTAAAAACGTGTTTTTATTTATTCTTATCTTGTACTTTTATTTTTGTTCTAATCTTTTCAATTAAAGAGAGGAGAAAAGGGATTTAGTAGTGGCAGAGGAAAAAAATAATTAAGATTCAGATTCAAAAGAATAAGATAAAGTTTTCTTTTTTTTAAATAGACAATTTTTTGTTGTATGTCTCTTTTGATGAAGCTTTCTATGTTTGAGTGAAATCTCAATGGATGATTCACGACTTTCTGGAAAATAAAAAACTAAAAGTTTTGATGGAGAAGAAACTGAATGAACTGGGTTCAAACCCAGCTGAGTCGGATGGTTCACCGGTTAGACCGCCTGGTTCACCTGTTTCATTGGGTTAATGAGCATATTACTGGGTCAAGGGTGACCCAACCCTTTTTCCTTACTGGTTCACTGGTTTACCGATAGGACCGGCCGACCCGGACCGGTTTTTAAAAAACTGATCTCAATTAAAGAAGATTCAAAATAAAATCTCCAACTAAAAATAGCTTTTTGCCTCAAAACCTAAAGCAATCACGACCTAACATAGAAAGAATCAACTACAACTCTACCATTAACACTAAGAAAATCTCAACAAATTCCCAGCAAAACAAAACATCTAACATCACAAAAGGAATTACTAAGACCACCAGCAAGAATAAAATTCAGATGTGTTGAGCTGATTAATATGTGTGGTGGTAAATGGAAAGCAAAAAGGACTGCCTCAAAAAGTTTAGGTTTAGAAACGTATGAGAAAAAGGATTACTCTGGAATATTAACATTCCAAAACATTTATTAGGATTTTTTGGAGAGGGAAAGCTCGGATTAGAGATAACTAAATGGAGATGAGGAAATCAAAAACCATATGTGAACATCAGAAGAGTTATAAATTTTGTATGTTTGGTTTTCGATAGCAAAGCAACAAGAAGGTTGAATTTAATAGAATAACTTTGAAGGTTAACGATGAGGCTAAACAGGAGACATGAAGACACTATATTGGTTATAAATCTGATATTGCAAATATATGAGGGTAAAAGGGGTGGGCAGGAGCAAAGAGAATATATCTTCAGTTCCCCCAGAATATCCAAGCAATATAGATCAGAGAAATATTATATTGGATCATGATTTAAGTTACCAGAGATACCTGAAAGATCAATGAGATTAGATGGCGAAGGAGGAACTCTAACTCATAAATCCTATATCATTGGAGATAATTTATTGAGTAAACTCTCCTAATTTTTTATTATTTTTTTTGATAGAGGGAAATTCATTAAAAGCTAAGGAAAGGAAGATACATAGTTTTTGTTCCAAAGATTATAAATCCACATGTTTTTTCTAGATTTATCCCAATATCTAGAATCGATACATAAATCCGAAAATCTACTCAAACCGACCAACACCCTTTGTGGGTTCTAGGTTAGCGCGCAGTTGGGTACCGTAACCCGGCTTCCGGTTCATCCCGCATCGCCAGTTCTACTTACCAAAAATGGCCCACTTGAAGCTCTCGATTCTGTGGCACGGCTCAATGGAGTAGCCGCGCCTTCCTACCTATTTAAGAATGTGCAATTGGGGGATACCCAATCTAATTGGGGGATATAGCTACAGGACAAAAACGGTGTCCCAATAGCAATTCTAGGTGACCCCCTTTGTAATTATTTTTTTATTTCCTAATCTAGCCCTCACTAATCCTAATTAGTGATTAATTTTAATTAGTAAAAATGTTAAGTATTAGTTATAAGATTAAGTTAGTGTTTATATTTGTTTTTGGGTGAGTGTAGAAAGAGGGACAAAAAATTGGGAGGGATTTTTTTGATGAAAATGGATGATGATTGTGAAGAGAGAATTGTTGCTGCTGAATCTTTAGCTCAACTACAACAAGAATCATATCCTCAATCTTTTGCTAATGACAACAACTCACAATTGCAAGTTTTTGTGGAACCAACACCATTGAATGATGATTTTTACGACCAATGAGAGTTTTTTGAAGAACCTACACAAGAAAGTAAACTTGCCTAGAATACAGGCATCCCAACACACAGGTAAAGTTGCTGATTGGTTGAAAATTTGATTTTTTTCTTTGAACCCTTCATTTTTTCAGCTGAAAAACCTCTGTACCGGCATAGTATTCGTATGAATACAATGCTGGCACCTTCAAAACCGGCATAGTTATCATGCTTCGGCTATGCCGGCATTCGATATCCCCCAATTCGAAACCCATACCGGCATGGAATTCAAACAAAAAACTATGCCGGTACAAAAATTACTTTTTACCTACCAAGGAATATTCCACGGAATATAATACCGGCATGGAAAAATTCAAAGGTTTCTATGCCGGTACTGCATGAAAAACATACATGAAGCAGTGCCTTCCGTAGCTAAACACCGGCATAAAAAACTTAGTTAAACACTATGCCGGCACCTGTACCGGCATACATTACACTAATGCCGGAAATATGTACCGGCATGGAATTCTAGATAACGCGAATGCCGGAACAGGTTTAAAATTTTATCTTCAGTTCTGTTTTAGTTCGACTATGCCGGGACATAGGTCGATAATGCCGGAATATTGTGCCGGCATTGTTTTCCATTTCTGTTGTAACTGATATTTTTTCCATCCGTAGGTGGTGAGATATATTGATCCAACAAATGCAAAGCCGCTTGGTTGGGATACGTCGGAATACTATAAAATTCCTCTGGTATGATACCAAAGTATACTTTTCACCTAGTATCTTGACCTCACTAATGGATTGCTTGTAATGAACCTTCTAATCTCCCATTGTTGTCCTTGTGTAGGGAATAAAAGATCGAAAGGAAGCAATCGCTTGGGCTAAAGAGACGGATCTTAAGAACATGTGTGTGTTGGTGAAGAATACCCAACGTTCAGATACTTCTTTTGAGATGGTTTGCGAGAGATGTGGGGTATACAAGGAGAAGAATAGCCACAAGATAAAGGGTTATGTATATACAAAGAAGACTAATAAGGTATACAAGACTCGTACGAGGAAGGGTAATTTCCACTTTAAGCTTGTATTCCATCTAAATGACATGAACAAGGAATGGGATTGTGAGGTTTGGTTCGGTTGTCATAAACACCGGGATCCGAAAGATTTTGTTGGTCACTCCCTAGTTACGAAGATAAAACCTCATGAATTCGAGGATGCAAAGAGGTTGGGCAAAGCATTTATCAAACCGAGACAAATTCTCAGAGGATTCAAGGAAAATGATAAGACTAATGTGTCTTATATGAGTACAATTTATAGCGCACATGCAGCCGTTAGAAGGGAGGAATGGGATGGGAGGACCGTTATGCAAGAATTTGAGAAGATAGTTTGGGATCACAACTACACGCATATCATTAAAAGAGGTCCGGACGAGAAGCCCCTTCAAATATTCATTTCGCATCCTTTGCTTTCACAATTGGAAAATACATGTTGTGGTGTTATTTTGATGGATTTCACCTACAAGACAAACAAATACAATATGTCGTTTTTCAACATCGTGGGCCAAACATCGGATAAGGTAACATTCAAATTGGCTTGGTGTTTAATGAAAAACGAGAGGGACTATAATTATCATTGGTCATTACGACAATTGAAATTATTCTTACAGGAAGATAAACTTCCGATTGTCATCATAACCGATCAAGAGGACGCCTTAATGAATGCAATATCTGACGTATTCCCGGGAGCACAAAATTTCCTATGTACATATCATATACGTCAAAATGTTATTAAAACTTGTCATTCCTTGTTTGAACCCACCAAGGCGGATATTAAGAAGAGAATGATTGTTCAACTAGAGGAAGATGTTTGGAAGAACAAACTATCCCCCGAAGAAAAAGAGGAGAGGCAAGATAAAAGAGCGAGTGGACAAAGAACATGCGAAAAATCATAAAAAGTGGTTGGAATTTCTAAGAGATTGGGAGAAAGTTTATTGGTCTATCAGCGAGGATATGTACGAAAAGAGGTTGGACAAGTTTATTGGCGATTGGAATTAGGCTTATCCGACTGTCATCTGGTACTGTCGTACTCAATGGTTGGATAAGTTTAAGGAAAAATTTGTGCGTGCATGGACAAACCGGTATAGACACTACAAGAATGAAGCAACCAGTGTGGCGGAGTCCGCTCATTGGAGATTTAAAGATTTCATCCAGTCCGTCTTAGGAAACGTGGTTATGGTCACCGAGGCAATGGAGCAATACTTTAAGAGTGATACGACATGATCAAGAAGGCTTTTGAGAAAACCTCAATGGAAAGGTTGACTCCATTTCTTTAATATGGAAAGTTGCTCCAAGGAATAGAATTCAACGTCTCTCATTGGGCAATAAAATATATGATGAGCCAAATGAAATATGAGAGAAACTATGGAAAACCGGGTGATGTGTGTATTTATCCTGACATGTCTTCATTGGGGCTTCCGTGTCGTCATATGCTTGTGAAGTATGAAGAAGTGATACCTCTTGAGGTTATTGATCCGTTTTGGAAGCATCTATCTGTCGACCCCCCCCCCCCTACAGGAGATCCCGGACAATCACCATGGGATACGAACGAAGGAAAGGAATTCTTCGAAGCTTACTCACGTGGCACTTCGGTTAGCCAGAAAGTCTTGTTGAGCCGACTAAGGCTAACTACACGGCCATGGATACCCCAAAGTGAAGATCCAACAATTGAAGATCCTCCCAGTAGACCTCAAACTAAAACGACAAGGAGAAAACAAAGAAAATAATTGAAAGCAATGACTAAACGTGAAGAAGAACTCGCGACAAGTAAGACATGAGATCTAACCGGATGTGAGACTTCGGAAGCAAGGTTCGCGGAAGGGCCGGTTGCAAACAAGAGGGGTAGGCCGAGAAAGGAACCGTTATCAAGTCAACAACAAACGACGGATTCCGTATCCACACCAAAAGTTGATGTAGAGGATGTTCCAAAGAAAAGGGGTAGGCCGCGAAATGTACCAACATTGAGCTACCAAGAACAACAAGGTGAGCATTCTGAAGCCACACCCATAGTCGGTGTAGCGGTGGTTTTAAGGAAAAGGGTTAGGCCGCGAAATGTACCAACATTGAGATACCAAGAAAAACAAGGTGAGCATTCTGAAGCCACACCCATAGTCGATGTGGCGGAGGTTCCAAAGAAAATGGGTAGGCCGCGAAATGTACTAATATTGATCTACCATGAACAAAAAGCTGAGCATTCCGAAGCCACAACCATATTCGATGTAGCGGAGGTTCCAAAGAGAAGGGGTAGGCCGCGAAATGTACCAACATTGAGCTACCAAGAACAACAAGGTGAGCATTCCGAGGCCACACCCATAGTCAATGTAGCGGAGTTTCTAAGAACAACAAGGTGAGCATTTCGAGGCCACACCCATAGTCAAGGTGAGCATTACGAGGCCACAACCATAGTCAACGTAAAAACCACCATCGAAATAAAGAACCACAACTAAAGAGTTAATCACTTAGTCTTTTGCTTCTTCTGGGCCGGCACCTTCCTTGTTTCCCCGAACAAATCTTTTGCACTTAGATCTTCAATTTTATCAAGCAACTCCTCGACTTCCTTCATTTCTTCAAGGGATAGCACCTATCCTTTCTCGTACCTGCAACCAAACATCTTCTTCATCTTGCCAAGCCGACGCCACTAGTATCATACATCCAACACATAATTAGTATATATATGGTAATATAAGAGTATGTGTACAATTAAACGACTAAGGAATTAACAATACTTACTAGAAATCCAAAAGTATTATTAAGTTTGGCCATTGTAGCTGGTACCTATGTAGGAGTTGGAACAAGAGGGTTTTTCTGTGGTGGAACTCCACCGTCGTCCGGGCGCACGACAAAAAGATGTGACCATTCCAGGTACTGATGCATGTGGGTGGGATCGTCTTCATCACCGTTGTTCAAAACCTCCCAGTTACTGATATATACCAAATGACTAGGTTCCCTATCCCTCCAATGTGTTGGTTCTGGAACTAGATCATACACTACCCTCAACTTTGACGCAGTTGTAATGCACTCACCCAAGTGAAGAGTGTACCTTGAAGTAGAGGCTGTCATGAACCTAGGTAATTGCTTATATCCAAGTTGCCGCATCACACGTCGAGGATCGGCCATAAAATATCCCTTTGGGTGGAACAACAGTCCATTGTAAAATGCAACGTTCGGATACCTCAAAATTTGGCGGTTTTCTCTAGCCTCCTTGTAAGGGTCGAACACAACGTTTTTGGTACTCATCGTGTCCAGAGCCAATCTCATATCTATTAGTCGACTATTTTTACCGGGCTTCAGAGTATTGTTGAACTGGTATCTCTTAGCTATAGGCGCATCAGGTTCAGGAAGGTCTATAATCTTCAAGTAGGGGTAGTCCTTGAACAATGTTTGGAAGTGTTCATAAGCCCACACTTATACCAATGTGGAATGATACATATAAGAAGCAGTAAATTTTGTTTCCGAGTTCATAAAAAGGGTACGATATGTAGAAAATCTAATATCAAAGACTTAATGAAAAGAACATAGAACTAAAACTCAAACAAACTTCTCTGGATTCCTAGTTTGTTGGTTTATTCTTTAACAGTACTTGTGAATAATATACATAAGAACAAAAGTTTAAAAATAAGATTACCTTGAGAAAAGTGAAATTGCCGACAAATTAATTTGTAACAGCCTTAGAGGCCCTTCTCATCTCCATCATCAAATGTGTCATTACCACGGTGCCCCAAGAATAGGTAAATACCTCTTCCAATGGATCCAAGTATTGAAGGAAGCTTGCGCAAATTGAGTTGCCACTAGTGTTGGGGAATACCTTAGTGCCCAAGATGAATAAAAGGTACGCATCGGCTGTATAACGAATTTGTGCAGGGTCCCATCTATCCTTCGAACTTCTTTCCTGTGTTTTTTCAAACTTCTCCTTAAGCAACGTCATCTTGATTGTCTTTGTCCTACTAGCCTTAGATACATAAAAGCTTTCCATGGAAGTTTTGAAGTCCCAACCCAACAGCTTGTTAGTCAAAGCGTGCAACTTCTACCATTCTAGGTCTGGACAATGATCTCCTTCTACTATTGATTTGCCAATAACATTCAAGGCCAAAATGTTCTGAGCATCGTCCGGGATCAAGGTCATCTCCCCAAATGGGAAGTGCATGGTATCAGTTTCGCCATGATACCTTTAGACGAATCAATTGACTGTCACAACATCACACTTCATATAATTTACAACCAGAGTATATAGACCAGAATCTCTTACTAATGTTTGGACTTCTTCACATTCCAAAGACAAATCCCAACCGCCCGCAGCTTGGTTTCGGCAAACACGCACAGCCTTCTTGTGATCCTACAATTATGAGATAATACTGTTAAAATATTAAAAATAAATACACAAAAATACTTATGCACAAGATTAAAAAATTCTTACATAAGTTTGATAGATAGTACGAGCCCAAGAGTGCTTGTAGCCAATTAGAATTTTCGGATCGTGAGCTTCACCCCAAATTTTACCACGATCAAGGTCAGGTATCATGTCATCAACATAAGGAAGGTGGGAACCTTTAACTTTTACTTTGGCTTTGCCTTGTGTCGGTTGTTGACTTGGCCCACCAACTTCGCTTTGGCTTGTAAATTGACTTGGATGAACCTCATTATGTTCCTCCTCACTTTCCTCTTCATCTTGATCATAGTGCTCAACTGTAGCAGTAGGTTCATTGATTACAAGTCGACTTCGGTCACCACCACTCTCCCAAGTTATCCCTCTATAATCAGCCCCCAAACGCTTTTTGAGATCTTCATCTTTGCCCCGGGGTGGCAGAGTTTTTGGAGTATCAAGACCGTCCTTCCTCATTTTCTTGGTCAAATCATATTTACTTTTTCTTTTCTTAGCTTCCTTGGCTTTTAACCTATATCATAAGCACACAAAACGAATATAAAATATCTCATTTTTTTAGTTTTAGTATCGGCTTAGACTCACTTAAACAAAACACGCCGGTACTAATTTCCCGGCATAGAAACATAGTAAATATTTTATGCCGGTACCTTATACCGGCAGTTAACATTAACTATCGACAATGCCGGTATTAATATGTAATTCTCCTGGATACCAAAAGCTTACTACCGGCACTTTCGAAATAAATCTATACCATGCCGTAACTGAGTACCGGCATAAAGTGCAACCGGAAAATATATGCCTGCACCGGTGACAAATTGAAAGATTTTCCTGTAATTTTAAGTCTACTACCGGCATACACGAATTATCATTAAGCAAAGCCGTAATTTAAAACCGGCATAGTATTAAACACATTATTTATGCCGGTACATAAAAATGAGTTTCAGGGTTTGAAACCGGCATGCATTCATCATAACATCTAAGCCGTAACTCAATACTGGAACTGAATTCAACCTAGATGGAATGCCGTAACTAAAAACCGGCATCGTATTCATACACAATTCAATGCAGGAATCTACTGAAACTCAACTGTTTCGTTCAGGTTTCGCGATTTTAACCTAAACCCATTGCTATAAATCGATTCAAACACGCATAAATGAGTTCAAAATCACCTACCTTCTCACAGAAGCCATCTTTGCAAGCGGTTGATTTTTCGACAGCGTTGCTTCTTCTTCTTCTTGCTCTTGAGCAATCTTAGCTAGTCTTTGTTTTAATTTCTCTTCACTAATCGATTGTGAGTTCGATGGGGCTTTTGGTTTCTTTCGTGGAGGCATTGTTATCATTCGAGTAGGTTAATCGACGAATTTTTTTTTGAATCGACGAAGAACGGTTGAAGAACGATGAAGAAAAAAAAATCGAAAACCTAAACCTAAAGGACTGCCGGAACTAATGTTAGAAATGGGGGATATGTTTTGGTTTTTGATTTTAATGTTTTAGGTGAAAGGGTAAAATAGTCTTTTCATTAAGAATTTTAATTAACCAAAGGGTATTTTAGTACTTTCATAACAATTGGTCACCCCTTAGCCAAAATCATGGGGTGGGGAAAGTAATCAATATCCCCCAATTAGATTGAATATCCCCCAATTGCGCGTTCTATTTAAAGCACTTCCATCCATAGGAATTTTTACACTAGCTATTGGATATGCTTCTGGTATTTTCTCTTACTTAAGGGCCCAAATAGTTTGATATGGTGGCCCTAAGTTGAGGTGTGCCAACAATACGCAACCCTAACCATCACAAGCTAACCTTCCAATCATGTCGAAAATTTAGCAACGTCTATCATATGATCCATATTTATGCTTGTACAAAGATCTTGAAAATTGAAATTGACAACGTCTATAATGAGTGCGTCTATGTATACCCCTTTTAACCAGGAGTGCACGTTCCTCCCTTTCTAATAGGCTTGTCTTTTAACCCAGGTTAATCATTTAGTTTTCTTTTAATTTTTGAAACGAGAGAATTTGTGGAAACAATAAAGTGGGCTCACAATCCGAGTGCCTTCTTTCTTCCTTCTCTTAAGTCAAGACTCTTTAACTGTTTCTCTATTTTGATATGATTATATGAACCCTGTGAAGTTTGGATTTCATTACTGATTTCAATTAAGTTCTAAATGAAACAAAATGTCTTCTCTTTTACTTTTGAACGCAAACTAGGAAGTGTATTTTTTTTTAACCATGAAAGAAATGAGCAGATCTATCAGTAGGGAATGTTGATTTTCACTCTAGAAAATCAATTTGAAATGTAAAATTTTCTTAAAAACAATCAAAATCAAAATTTGTGAATTAATGTTCTAAATTAAAATTTGTGAATTAAATTTGACTTCTACTTTGATTGTTATGACTGAGAAAGGTTAAGAAACCCTTGTTCATTTTAAATTTAGTAACTATAATATCTTGATTCTGCTCAATAAAATAGGGGCCTTTGCCCCTTTGAAAACCCAATCTTATCTCATGTTGTTTGACAAATGCAAAAATCTCCTAAACTTGAATGCATCGTTCCGATTTCTTGTTCAACAAAGAATTGCATGTACAATATTTTTTTATTTTAATAATTCTGGATTTAAAGGAGATGATTATCATGAAGTAATTGTTGTTGTTGAAGAGAAACAGTTAATCATGTTTTTAGTATTTTGATCTCATCAACGGCATGAACCATTAAATTACATATGTGTGACGCCTAAAGAAAAACCAGAGAAACAGGAATACTCGGGCTAAAACTAGTAATGTAACACCTGGTCGAATTAATGTGCTTATTTTGATAGGCGAATTAATATATTTAGTTCTACACTTCCCTATGATGTATCTATTTTTATATTCAAAATTTATGAAAAACCTAGGTAACCAAGGGTAGATCTGCAGCCTATAATAGGAGGAGGAATGTGCACTCGTTTATAACAACAGCCGGAGAGAGTAAGGGAAAGAGAGAAAATGCCGAGAAATTTGATTTTGTGACTTGTGAGCAAGTGGACAAATATAAATTGTGGAATATTTAATTTAAATTTACCCATCACATTTGCAATAAAATCCACTTCACATTAATAAGTAAATCCGACAAAACGAAAGAGGTGTTGGCGTATTTTAGCTAGTTAACATTTGGAGTGACTCGACAAATAGTGACATGCATCTCCAGATTGTCCCTGTCGACTAGCTCAAACAAGCAAACATCACCTTCCTTCAAATGATTGTCAACCTTGAACTTAGTCCATCCCTTGGATATGCTAGCCATATAACTTGAAGAAGTGCTACTAGTTCTATATCTGACATGCCACACTCTTCCATTTGAAATCCTAAGAATAGCCATCTGATTTCGATCTCTCAAATATGTCTTTGCAAATTCAGCAGGTATATTCTGCATACACACGGGAAAAATGTTAAAAGTATTCATCATTATAGGTAGACAAAATTTACTTAAATTTGAAAAAAATCACAGCTCAGTTTGAGTTGAAACCATACCACGGCGCCCCATTCACCCACATAGGTTGGATACATGATAATTTTGCATGCAGGATACATAGACTTAAAGCCGTTAGCTTCTTTTATAACCCTTTCCTTTGCAGATGCTGTCACGCAATCCATCTTAAACCCTCTCTTGAAACTTTCAACTTCCAACTTAGAACCCCAAGCGATGTATGCGTTTCCTACTACTCTGAAGCGCCCAATCCCGTTTCTCAACTTCAGCCTCTCCCAAGATGCGAACATTCATGATCTGATTACCTTTTGTTTGGCTAATAAGTTCGAACAGACATTTAGCACCTCTTTCTAACTTGTTTCTTACTGACAATTGTGTCCATCCCTTGGTAATACTGATACGACCGTCTTTGTTGTGTGCAAATTTTACTGGCCATCGCCTTCCATCATGATCTCGGAGCACTATACCAGTCTCGGTATTCAGTCCATACTTACTCACAAAATCCTTCGGAATCCTCTACAATTCAAAACAAAGTTCTAATATCAGATTTTAAAAAATAATCAAAACCAGTAAGATGAGTTAATGTTTACATTTCAAAGGATCTATAGCTTAAACCAGACAAAAACAAGGTAATCACCGGATAATGTGTTGTGGATTTTGGCGAAGTAGAAATGAAATATGGATGAGTGGTGTTGATAGGTAAAGCTAGTTTACCAACTCTGCCTATTTTTTCAACTCCGATAGCAGATTTTCTTTGTACACGGCAACCACCTTCGTATGCCGCTTCTTCGTCAGTACCTTAGTCCAAGAAGCAATCATAAACCAGCAATATGAATGAAATTAATAGCTAAGAGTAGTAGAAAATAAGAATTTTAGCAATCATTTACCATGTTCTTCCTTCACTTCCAGACTTGGTTCAGCACTGTAACGTAGATCCTTTTCAATGCCAGTTTGGCCATAAACCTTCACTTCAAATTTTGAACTACCTTTGTATTCGAAAATTAGAAAATCCCCAAATTCTAAAGAATGTTCATCTACAAACTCTGGCCATCCACTAAAGAAGAACAAATCATTGCCATCTCTTTTCATTTTTATGGTCCTAGTTCTCCCGGTAGGACCTCGAACAGTTGACCTTCCCGGTAACTTTCCATTGAAATGCTTCAAAAAATCGGTTGGTACTTGCTGCCAAAAGAAAAGAAAAAGTACTTCAATTAGCACAAATAATTGAAACAACTACATTTTTGTAAGTAGTTGATGATGTCTTTAAACATGCATGAGAATTTTAAGAAAAGTTGTACCAGTTTCTCATCAAAATCACCACTTAAGACCGCGACGAATGATGCTGTGTTACTACTACTAATTGTAGTTATGGATCTCAGTCTTCTCCTCATTTTGTTCTAAATTTGGTTTGCAAAAGGTAACACTAGTATTGTTTGATGGTGTAGTAGTATTTCTCTGTTTAATGCGACTTATAGACTGCACAACAACCACAGCTGCAGTTACCAACTCTTCGTTTCTTTCTCCAGTGGGGGAAGTAGTCATTAATGATCCCAAATGATAATTATGATAAATGCAGGGTATTAAATTAGGGATAATTATGATAATGCATGCATTTTGTTCTTTTCAAAGCAGGGTATTAAATTAGGGATGAGACGTTCAAATTCAATCAATACCCTGAAACGTTTGGTGATGGAAATCAAATGGTGCATTCACTTCTTTTCGTCAATTGATCTTTTTGGTGACCCAAACAAACCCTAGTAAATCAAAGTCTACAAAATATATACGGTGAAGGAATCACTGAAGTTATATCCTGACCAACCTATTCTAAGAAATCTACATCTGTGTGCAACAAGCATACCCAAAAATTAATTTACAAAAGAGACGCAAAAGTAAACGGCTGAACCAAGAAAAAAGCAAACAAACAAGCAAATCATTTATTAGTAAACTTGTAAATTGAAATCTAACCAGGGTGTACCAGAGTTGAGTGATTTTGATTGTATGGGCTTGCTTGTTAAGTGGGCTCCAATAGATTATGATTCGTGACAAATAGAAATAGTAAGATTTTTTTGGGCACTACTCAAAAATCGCGGGGACTACTAAGTGATAAGAATATCTACCCTATAGTTATAAGGGGTGTCTTAAAGTATGGAAATGACTAACCTACCCTTAACATATATATATATAACCACCTCCTTCCATCACCACCACATATATATATATATAACCACCTCCTCCCATCACCACCGCCGCTCACCACCATCGACCACCTCAAACCACCACCACCGCCACCTCTATATAAAGCTTAATTTAAATCATTAACAAAACAAAATCAAAATCAAAATTATAACAAACCCATTACTTGTCATTCGTTTTTGGTTGAAAAAATGAGAAGTAATCATCAAAATGAGTTAAAAAATGGAAGTTGCAGAGAGAAGTTCGGCTAGGAATTATGTGAAAAACTTTGTCGAACTAGCCGAACTCTACTTTAATGGAGGTTTTTCTTTTTTTCAGAGAAAAGTTCAGTTACGTCGCAAAAAAAAAAAAGTTTCGTCGCAAAAAGTTCGGTTACGTCGCAAAAAAGTTCGGTTTCGTTGCCAAAAGTTCGGTTTTGTTGCAAAAAGTTCGGATTCGTCGTAAAAAGTTCGGCTTCACCGTAAAAAGTTCGGTTACGTCACAAAAAATTCTGTTACGCCGCAATTTTTTTCTCCTAACCGAACTTTACTCTGAAAAACCTATATATTGAGTTCGGTTACGTCGCAATTTTTTTCATAGCTGAACTCCTAGTTCAATTACGTCGTAATTTTTTTCTCCTAACCGAACTTTTCTCTGAAAGAAAAAACTCCATTAAAGATGAGTTCGGCTACCTGTGTTTTCAGAAACATTAGCCGAACTACACTTGCAGATGAGTTCAGTTACATGTTCTTCAGATGTCGTAGCCGAACTTTGTTAACCAAACCGAAATCAGTTTGTAAATTGTTCATTTTTAGGAATGTTTTGGCCAATTCAAGCACCATTAACTAAATTTGAAGTATCTATGAGTACCCAAAACATCATACTCTTGTTGTGGCTCTTAAAGAAAAAGATCTAACTTTTTTTTCTTCCAAAACCCTCATATTCATCTTCATCTTCTCCCTCTCAATAATTCTTCTTTTGAACAAAAAAATCAACTAATTTAATCTCACTAATCATTAATTAACTCACTAATCATTACACTAGCTTATTTAATTACCAAGGGCAAGTTTGGTTTAAAAAGTTTTTGATAAGGGGTGACTCAAAATTACTTCAAATATCCACCCAAAAAATAAAGAGTAGTGATCGGTTGTCAGCCGGTCAAATATAATTTCACTTTCTTACTTAACAAAAATATATGAAGTAGTAATAAGAAAGAGTTCGTATCCACAAAGAGGCTATGTTGTAATGCAAATTTTCAGTTTCTTAGTAACCAAGGGGGGATGTTGTTTTATCAAAGCAATAAAAATAAATTGAAAGAAATAAGGTATTAAAGATAATCAATAAGGAGAAGATATTGGTCACGGGATAGTTTCATTCACAAACTCGAATTATCAACAATGACTAGAATTGCAAATTTAATCTCTCATTTACTAAAAGTCCTAGGATACCTTGATCGCAAGAGTATCCCGCTAATTCCCTGATTTCATCACAACCACATTAAAAGATGCATATGTGAATTCTTCTTAGAAAGCAACCTAAAGTGTAAAATCACAATTAGATTTAACTCCCTAAAAGCAATGAGTTCTATGGAATAAGACTAATCAAGGCAACCAAAATGTGTAAAAGCACTAAATCGATTTAACCCAAGTTATGATTCGTATGTGACTAGTAGGATATATCACTACAAGCACTACTCACATTTATGCTACTTAGAATCAGGGATAAACAACGTTTTCGTATTGAAAACCCTAATATAGCTCTAGATATGAAAGCAAATCGGATTGATTCCGGACTCAACCAAATAAACAATCAAATCATAAACAATATGAACAATGAATCATAAACAATAAAGTATTGAGACAAAACTACATCATTGAATCAAATCTTATTTGTGAAATCCACTTTATATCCCATAACCAATAAAAGGTATTTAGCTACTCATAGTTTTTGGATTCAACATAATTATTATCAAAAATAAAATAAAGAACATGAAAAATAAACGAAAGAAAACCCTAGTAGAATCGCTCTCCTCCAAAACTCCAGCAGAAAGATGTGTGATATATGATAAGTCCCCCAAAAGAATAGAAACTTTTTCTTTTTATAGCTTTCAACTTTCCAAAATTAGGTCTTCAAAGCCCATGGTCCAATACCAAGAAGTCCACTAAACTCATGTGTGTGAAAAACCCATGTGAAAATATGACCAAAAAATTGTTAGCCGGAAAACTGTGTTTCTGGCCGGAATATTGCCGGAATCCGGCGCCGGAAAGTAGCTCAGATGACCGGCAAAGTCCACCCGGTCACCGGTCAATGAGTCAGCACGGTCGGGTCAACTGAGTGAACTCGGGTCAAGCACCGAGTCAGCTCAGTGACTGGCCATGGCTTAAATCACTTTGCAGGCCATATGCCACTGTTGCGCTGCCAGCCATGATGGTTGTGCTTCACTAGTTTATCCAGCCATGTTGGCCCTGAACTCAGCTGCTAGTGCTTCCATTTTCAACCTTTCACCTGCAATTCTACACACTGCAACACCACAATTCCAATTGCAGCTGATCTTGTCAGTTCCTCCAGCTCTCAACCTCAGCTGCAACTACAACTTCTGTGCTTCCTTGATTTGGTCTCACACTAAGAATTTCATCATCTCAAACTGTAATGACAACACTCTAGTTTGGATAGTTTCCTGCAATTCTTAGCAGCATCACCTGCAACTTCTCAAGTTCAACAAATGCAGCACCTGTAACTCCAAAGCACCAGTGCCTCACCCTTGACAAACAGCTCCAGACCTTATCATTATTCCATTGCAATATCACCATCATACTCCAGCAACATCCCTGAATGAGCTCAATCCATTTGAAATCTCACAACTCCACCTGCAATGCACTATTTCCTTCTCTCCTTCTCCCAGCTCATGTCACAACAGCAACCAACCTTCCCTGACCTGCACAACATCGCAGCTTCATGCCTGCCGCCATCACACAATACCCCATCCGCAAAAGCACTCGCAGTTCAGCTACCTTGCAGCTGTACATTCATTGACTGTAAATCATTCTGTCTTGCATCTTCAACTCCAGCTGTTTTCCTTTGCGCAACATTCTGACAGTAACACACCACAAAAGACTCAATCCATTCCCTGCTATTTTGCACCAACACATTAGATGCATATGCAGCTGCAATTTCTCAGAATTTCTATGCACCAGTTCCACATATGGGTTATACCTAATTCAATGCTAGAACCCACCTCTGCCACTGCCAATAATTGCCAGTACCAGCCAGCTCTGCTCGACTCAGCACCACTTTCCCAATTTCGATCCATCAAACACTTCCTTCTCGAACATCAACCACCTTCTTAACAGCTACATAAACACCAACTATGGCAACTTCTTGCAATAACTATCTTGTCAGCTCCAACACTAACAATTCACTTATTACGACTTGAGCTCTCTTCATTCCATCACTTCCAAGCCCCATCTTCTTTAATTCATCTTACGAACTTGAGCTTCACTTCCAACCAACCCTTGAACATCTCCAGCTATGCAACACAAACTCTCAATTCCATTCATTCATTCGACTCATGTAAAGCCTCGCCTCACTTCCCTTTGCAGTTCTTAACCTGCAGTCTCACTGCAGCATCAGTTCCAGGTGCTCATTCGCTTACCATTCCCTTGAGTCTTGCACTGCCACTGCACCTTCAAGCCTCATTGTCACATCACCAAAGCAACAAATCATCTCCCTAGTTCATTCTAACCACTTCATATCAAGCTCACCCACAACTGCAATTCATACCAGCTTTACAAGCTCAGTTCAACAACCAATCTCACCATCAACTAACACCAGTTCAGTGTTCAATCACCTATAATTTTAACTCATCCACCACTGTAGAACCACCACTAGTTCAATACCATATGCAATCTGAGCTCAGGCCAACTGCAACAGTTGACCTTACTAACCACCATGCTCTACTGCTCCATATCACAAAACCCATTTTAGCCTTTCCTTTGCTTGAATTCAACAGTCACACTACATCCCCAGAATGCAGTTTCCTTCTCATTCACATTGATTCTTCACCATCTTCAAATCTCAGTTCAAACATACAGTTCAATTTAATCTGAAGCAAACCCTAACTTGAAATTTCAGTTAAACCCAAATTCAACAAATTAATCCTCACAGCAAAAACAGACTCCAAACACCCATCTCCTTAACCTTCATCAATCTCTTCTACCATTTTCATCTTCTAGCAGCATCATCTGTTTCTTGAACTGAAGCTTCTTCTACAATTCCAACACAACACAGATCGATATGTGTTCATCATAATTCTCGATCGCCTCTTCAATTCAACAACCGCAATCTCCATTTCCTTCTCTGAATTTCTACTCTCTCAGACAGCAGCCGCCATGCTTTCTCCCAATTTGAGGCAAATGAGGTAATGATGAGAACAAAATTATATTTCACTGAATTTTAGATTTGTGTACGAAGAGGGATTCATATTGACACCCCACTTTAGTGGTTAAGGGGTAACCAACTCACACATGGCCCGTCGGTCCCAGATAGCCGACAACCCATTCGCTTCTTTGGCCAACTGTCAGTTTTAGGCAACTGACAATTCATTCTTCCTCTCCTTAGCTGCGCATCCTATCCTGCTCCATATATCACCTGTGAATTCCCTTTTTATCTTTTCTGCTCCAAATGAAAGGTTTCTCCTTCTTTTGCCCCCAAGTGCTCCATTGCACCTAAAAACTCAAAACTAAACATAAGATACATATTTTACAAAATAAATAGCAAAGAAAGCATAAATACTAGATATAAAATTAGGTGTTTTACAACACCTATCAAGTAGTCCCCCTCCAATTTTTGGTAGTTCCCGAACAATCATTCTAGAAATAGTTCGTGTTGGGATCGACACTTTCCGTGTGGTTATGAGGCACTTTTCATGAGTAAGCATTTTCTTTCTTATGTTCCCGTCCCTGAAAAATGGAGTCTAATTTTGTGCACCCTTCTAAAACCTGAGTATATATATTCTGCCTTTGTTGTTGAATGAATCATTTTTTGTTAAGGAAACCGATTTTTAATTATTTTCCATTTGATTATCCTGGAAAATACTTCTCTTTCTTCGTTTATTATTGGACATTCTCAAAGTTTAATCAGCTGAGTTCACTTTCATCGTATCTGGTCAGATTTACCTTGAGGACCCTCTCGCACTTTTGAATTCACATTATCTCACATTTTGAGAGATATTTTTCTTAACAAAACTTAAACAGGCAGCTTATTTGAAGCTAATATTTTGGAGATATGCTCGTGATACAAATATCTACATACATGCCCACAAAAATAAACACATTTCGAAATACCAAACATCGCCATCCACCAAACTCGATTTTCACGGTTGAAAATTCGTTAATTTTCGACGGTTGATTTTTAAAATGGTAGTCTGGTAGATGGTGTTATATGTTTCAGATGTGCTCAATTGTTGTAGGTATGTAAATATATTTGTATGATGACCATATCCCCAAAATATTAGTTTCAAATACGTAACCATCTAGTTTTGTAAAAAAAAAAAAAGTGTCTACATTGTGAGATAATGTGAAAATAGGAGTGCGAGGGGATCCTCTAAAAATCCCATACCTAATAGTTTTTGCATTGATTTCCTTCATTTACAGAAAACCTAACGACTACTACGTATCCACTCTGAAAAAATGAACAACCAACAGTCTCTTATCTTGTTCTTCACTTCAGATGGTACTGCGACACTAAGACATCTCCAACTTCAAGTCTTCCAGTCAATGAATCCTCATAAAACAAAAAGAGATTGGTAGGAAGTGAGTATTTCAGTTAGGATAAAATAATGACAAGGGAAACTAATTATCATAAGAGTTCAGTCACCAAGAAATTAGAGAGGAAAATGTATTAGTTGATAGTTTAGCTGCATCGATCTCCTTCATTTACAGTAAACCTAACGACTAATACGTATTCACTATGAAAAATCTGTGGTGGTAAGTTGCACTTGTTGGAAGGAGTCATGTAAAACATATATTTGAAGAGATCATAATAGGTAAGTAAACAAACCTGAGATAGAAAAGGAAACATGCACCTTCGCATCAACAATGTCTTATATATTTGAAATGCGAGCACATCTTTAGGTACCTCAAAACTACCACATCTCTTATCTTGGTGTACACTGGTCCTGCAAGGCTACGTAAGTGGTGGAAAAAAATACATTACAAGATATGAACTTGTTACCTATGAATTTTTGCCACACTTACACAGCTTCAGGTCGCATCAATGAATCATGGCAAAACAAAGGGAAGGGTAGTAAGACTCAACCAATTTTCATCAAGGGAAAGAGACCATAATAAAGGTAAGTAATGAAAGAAACTCTAATGTGTTAAGAGTTTACTCACCAACTGGAATTAAAGAGGTTACTTGTCAGGTTTGTGGCATCGATCTCAATAAGGTGAGCTTGATTTGTGCCAAAATAAACAACACACCTACACAGAGTTTACGAAAAATTAAGATATACAATAATATGTTTTCTCTACGAAAACTCTCTGTGGTGAGTTGTTTATTCTTGCATAAAAATAAATATCTTGTTCTTTTATTGTTGTATACCTATCCTACAAGACATGTTCAAGAGCTCGGAATAAAATCATTTGAAGCAACTTCATTTATTCCAGATCTTGAATAGCCTTACGGGAACAACCAACAGTCTCTTATCTTGTTCTTCAGTTCAGATGGTATTGTGACACTAACACATCTCCAACTTCAAGTCTTTCAGTCAATGTGTCCTCATAAAACAAAAAGAGATTGGTAGGAAGTGAGTATTTCAGTCAGGATAAAATAATGACAAGGGAAACTAATTATCATAAGAGTTTAGTCACCAATGGAATTAGAGAGGAAAATGTATTAGTTGTCAAGTTAGCTGCATCGATCTCCTTCATTTACAAAAAACCTAACGACTAATACATGTTCACTCTGAAAAATCTGTGGTGGTAAGTTGCACATGTTGGCAGGAGTCATGTAAAACATATATTTGAAGAGATCATAATAGGTAAATAAACAAACCTGAGATAGAAAAGGAAACATGCACCTTCACATCTACAATGTCTCATATATTTGAAATGCGAGTACATCTCTAGGTACCTCAAAACTACCACATCTATTATCTTTATGTACAATGTTCCTGCAAGGCTACGTACGTGGCGGCAAAAATACATTACAAGATATGCACTTTTTACCTATGAATTTTTCCCACACTTACACAGCTTTAGATCGCATCAATGAATCTTGGCAAAACAAATGGAAGGGTAGTAAGAATCAACCAATTTTCATCAAGGGAAAGAAAATATAATTATTATTATTATATTAATAAAAGCCTTTGTTGCCCCTTTTTTAAAAATAAAAATAATAATAAGTAATGCCAGAAACTATAATGTATTTAGAGTTAACTCGCCAACTGGAATTAAGGAGGTTACTTGTCTGGTATTAAGTATCGATCTTCATAAGGTGAGGTTGATTTGTGCCAAAATAAACAACCCACCTACATAGGGTTACAGTTCCACTGAACAAAAAAGAGAATGTTATTAAGTTAGTGTATCAACCAAGCGAAACTAATTACTATATGAGTATACCCACCAATGAAAATTGAAGTAGTGATGAGTTAGTTGGCAGGTTTGCTGCATTGATCTCCTTCATTTACAGCAAACCTAACAACTAATAAATCTCCACTCGGGAAACTTTATGGTGGTAAGTTGCATCTTTTGTCACGAATCATGTTAAAAACATAAAAAGCGGGGGTCTAACAACCACACCCAATATTTCGAATTAGCAATCTGTATGTATAAACTCTGAGTTACTTTCTAGAGAATCAACTTGACAGTCAGACTCAATCTAGATAAAAATATCTCAAGGAGTTATTATCTCAGTCTCACTTGATTTGATCTATACTCAACAAATAGAAATTTGTGAGTCTTTATCAAATTCAAGGAGATAACTTGGATGGTACCAAAGACCAATATCCAAGTGTCATTCAATTTAAATCAACAACCAAAAGGTCTGATATTCTAATTGATTGAACAACGCACAACCTGTGTTATTTCAATTATATAACAAAATATAATACGGAAAAGAAATAACACAGACACCAGAATTTTGTTAACGAGGAAACCGCAAAATGCAGAAAAACCCTGGGACCTAGTCCAGATTAAACATACATTGTATTAATCCGCTACAGACACTAGCCTACTCCAAGCTAACTTCGGTCTGGACTGTAGTTGAACCCAAATCAATCGCACACTGATCCAAGGTATAATTATTCTCTTACACCTCTGATACCAGCAGGATACTGCGCACTTGATTCCCTTAGCTGATCTTATCCATAACCAAGAGTTGTTACGACCCACAGAAAAGACTTTAATAAACAAATCTGTATCACAAAGAAAAGTCTACAGTAATAGATAAATCCGTCTCCCATGAATATACCTACAAGTTTTTGTTCCGTATTTTGATAAATCAAGGTGAACAGAAACCAATTGATAAAACCATACTTATATTTCCGAAGACCATCTCAGCTTTATCAATCACCTCACAATAGTCTTAATCGACACATCGAAAAAATATATTGTGGAATCACAAACGATGAGACGAAGTGTTTGTGACTACTTTTATATCTTGCACATCGGAAATAGAAATCTCAATCCAATTATTATAATTGTACTCGTATGATAGAAACAACAAGATCAGATCACACAAATAGAAGAAAAGTAGTATCGATCTAGCTTCACAATCCCAATGAAGTCTTTAAGTAGTTAACTTGGTTTTAGGAGAATAAAACCAAAGGTTAAAGGAGAATCGACTCTAGCTTAGCAAACTAGTATCACACAAAATGTGTGCGGATTAGGTTTCCTAGTTGCTAGAGCTATCCCTTATATAGTCTCTCAAATCAGGGTTTGCAATCTATGTTAGCTTACTAACAAAGCATTCAATATTCACCGTTGGATGAAAACCTGATTAGATTCAAGCTAATATTAATCAACCGTTAAATCGAAAACATAACTTGTTACACACACATGAAATGCACGTTTGTAAGCTTGTGAAAACTGTACCCAAACTTGTACATTAGTTGGTTCAACAATAGTTAACCAAATGGTTATCCATATGATAACTTTCATATCAACCATATTCTTCTTCACCATGACTAGTCCAAATGACTCAAATGAACTAGTTAAAGAGTTGTTCAATTGCTTAGATCTTTATGTACTACATAAAACACAATCGAAGCAAAAAGGATGTGATTCACTCGTATCGATTCATGAACTATAAAGCCACGGTTTGCAATAACATTCCTTAGTTTATTAAGATCAGTTCATGAACATCGTTCTTAGACATAACCTACTCAAGTTCGCGGACTTAAGTTCCCAGATGGAGTTCACAAACTCCAGCAGAAATTTTCGGGTTTGAGAACTTCGCCAGTTCGCCGACTGAAGATCACGTACTTCTCCGGTTTCACTTGATCAACAAAGTTCGCAAACTTTGGTTCAAGCAATAAGGACTTATATATATATGAGTTTCCACAAAAATGCATATATCCTCCAATGGTTATATTGTCTAAACTCTCATTTCAATCATTGAAATATTCTCAGAGGGCGTTATATAGTTGTTATTCACAAACTATTTTTCGTCAGAGCGATTTTCAAAGTGATTGAAACATAACATGACTTTCGTCACTAGGTAAAGATGAACTTGGCTAAAGCGAAAGATTTACCAACACATATTTAGAGAAATAGATAAGCGAAATATACTCAGATCGAAATACCACATGTGTATAATCTTAGTCTATATAGTAATAAGATTTTTGTCTCAAGATAAAATATAGAGTAGATAGACTTTTGAGTGATAGATAAGTTCAAGTCTCCACATACCTTCTAGTTGATAAAGATCCGCTGGTTCCTTGAGTATTCATTCGTCTTGTATGATGATCTCCATGTAGTTCTTGAGCTCAACTACACTTTTTATCCTAGTCTGAGACCTTAGCTATTGTAGACTAGAAATCAAGACTTTATAGTTTTGATCACTAACATTGACAAACATGCTTGAGATAGCAACGCATGCGAGTTCGACAGAGCAGTGCTCTAACAATCTCCCCCTTTGTCAATTTTAGTGGAAAAACTATTAATACATATGGAATACAAAAAATATATATAAATAAACTTTGTAACTCATATTCCACATGTCGTCTAATCTTCAACATTACTTGAAATCTTTGTCACTTCCAGGTACTCCAATGATACCAAAGGTTGTAAATTTAGCATCACCGTTGTTGAAAATCCATAGCTATAACAATGAGAAAACAAGAGTTCTCAATCATTGTTATACAATGTATAGTATCATTACTCAGCGTCAAAGTCCAATTACATCACAACTTTAACAACAATACTATGGTGATATGTCACTCCCCCTTAGTCAATACTCCATCTCACATGGAAACCACTCCCCCTTACATAATGATCCGAAAACCATATGTATTTGTAGTGTGAACTACATATTAATTCTCCCCCTTTTTGTCAATAAAATCGGCAATGGTACAAGAATGGGATCCTAATGAAATTTCCGTAAGAGATGGTTTATGACCAAAGGTAAATGTATATCATCTTGTTTAGATGCAATCATAAATCCGAAGCTAAATGCATTCATCAAGGAGTCCATAAAGATACAAGATAACCCCTATAAAATTCCACAGCCGCACTCCCCATAAAGATTTGGCAATTAAGCACAAGTTCAAAAGAACTCCCCCCCATAAAATGTCATTCCCAAGGGAAAAACAAGAGCGACCTTAATTTCAAAAGAAAATAAGGATTTCTTTGGACTCAACAAGTATCATACAAGTATGAATTTGGAATCCAAAAATAAATATTCAATCAAATTAACCGTAAGAGAACCATGATTAATTTGACTAAATATGCTCAACACAAGTAAACTTACGGAGACTTATTAACTCGATTAGATTAATCACAAGAGAACCTATAATTAATCTACCCGGAATACACAATTAAACTAATCACAAAAGTAATCAATTTAATTGTTTATACTCACATAAGAAAATCTATGGAGCGATGACTAAGTTAATCATAAAAACAACCAGCCCAGTCGAAAATGCTCAAACATAAGACAAACTTACGGAGTCATAACTAAATAATCACACAAGATGATTAATTTAATTCAATGTGCTCGACAAAAAGTACCTTACGGAACACAACTAAGCTAATCACAAAAACAATCAAGTTGGTTGTCTAGTGCTCGACATAAGATACAATACGAAGCCTCAAAGTAATACACAAAATATGGATAAGGGAAGATCAATTACTGGGGAATACAGAATGATTAATTCTATGTTTCCATCACCATTTGCACAATGACATACAATAGACATAATCCTTGAATCACAAAAGATTTTAACCTATCTTACATCAAAAATTGACAATATAGGCTTAACTTTTGTGTTTGTAAAAAGTATATTCATTCTTTTATCAATACTTGCATATCAATTCACGAACGACTTTATTTTTGACAAAGTATGGGAAATTTAAGTTCACGGATGTAAACACACATATCCCATAACAATATTGCAATATATGAAACCATAAAGATTAATACTGCAAAAATTATCTTCCAAACAAGTTTAGAATTTAAACCAATTAATCTAAAAACAAGAAGATGAAAACGTTGGACATAGCTATGTGTAATCACAATAATGGCTATTCCAAATACTAGTTATTCTTCTAAACAAAACAAGAAAAAAGAAGATTTACTAGGAAAACTCAAACTCTTTTAGCAACTAACATTTGAATAAGAACCAATTCATCAGTTGCTTCTCTGAATTCGTTCTTCACAAACTCAAGATTCCTTGTTGCAATTCCGAGTTGTTCACAGACGACCTCAAAATCTCGAAGAAGATTTCCTACCAGTTGTGATGAAATTTGAACTGGTAGTTGGTTTTCATGATCCATTGCATGATTGATGAGTGCCAAATATTGCATATTCATACACCTTTTCATTGGCACTTAACTCATCTTTCGCGCTTCAAAGTCATATATTATCCCAAATTCTGTATTTTTACCATTTTCAAGAATAAATATTTGTATTAATTAATTTTGTGTTTTTAAGTACTAAATAAAGCTTGGAAGAATTGAGAAGACAAAAGAGAAGAAAGTTGGAAGCGTTGCAACCCGCTCGCAAGATCGCTGGAAACCTGTTTACAAATTCATGGGATTAAACAACCCATGATCCAAAACCCAAGACCCAAATCCATTTCCACCTCACCCCCATTGGATTCTTTCCAAAACATCCACCTCACCCCTATTGGATTCTTTCCAAACATCCACCTCACCCCCATTGTATTCCATTTCATCCATCAATTAAAGAAAACATCCCCATTCTCTCACTCAATCACTCCCAATTTGTTTCCCACAACCAAATATATTCCATTCAATCCATCAATTAAGAAAACATGTTTTGTTAAGTGGATGCTTTCCAAATTTCGAATCCAAGTGGTTGAGGGAATTTTGTGTATAAATAGAGAGGGTTGTTGTGTTGAAAAACCATCCAAGAATAGCTTGTTCATGTTAGTTTATCAAATTTCAATTTTGTTGTAATGTTCTTCATGTTCTAATTTCATTTACTAGGGTTTAGATGAAGCCCTAATCTCATTGGTATGTATTCATATCTTGTATCTTGTTCTTGAAAGTTTAGAATTGTTTAAAGATATAATTTAATCCAAGTTTTTCAACATCTTGCTCTCACAATGTATGCCATATATCCATTGTAGTTAGAATATCTCTATGTTGATTATGCTACAACTCATGCTTAACCAAATATTGATCTTTAGATTAGTTGTGCTTAATTAGACAATTAATGCTTTGGAGAAATACTTTAGTTGTGATTAAATTATACATTGGAGAAACACCTTAGTTATACGGTAGACTTGAATCTACTATAAGGACAAGAATAATATTACAAGTTGAATGCATATCATAGGTTATTGGTGGATTTGAATACCCTAGTATCCATATTATCATTGTTTACATATCTTGTTATTTGCAACTTTTACTTTTATTATTTCAGTCACTTGAAAATCATATCGTCGTATCGACAAAATCAAACCCCTTTTGGTTACTCTCTGAATCAGGATTTAGAATCAACTTCTACACTCTCCAAGTCTCTGTGGTTCGACCTGTGCTTGCCCTGTGTTGCTTGTCGACACTGTGCACTTGCAGTTTATACAATAGTATGTATCTTTCCGAGCCTACCAAGTTTTTGGCGCCGTTGTCGGGGACTCGGTAGTGGTGTAGTTCATTTCTCATCTCCTGTCACTATTCATTTTTCATCTCCTGGAACTGTTCACATATTATTGTTCACATATCACTGTAGCATAATCACTGTAGCACTTTTACACTTATTTTTGTTATTTTTTTTAATTTTTGCTTTTGCTTTAAAACTTCGAAACCCTAACTACCTATTTTGAGCTCAACAGCTGCCGGAGTAGCTGTTGTAAAGGCGAAGGAAAGGAAGCGAAAGAAGTTTTTATTTTAAATTAAAAAAAAAAAAAAAAAAAAAAGTTCTCTTTTGTATTAGGATTCCTCTACTCTTGTAATTTTCTTTTTCTTTTGCACTTTATTTTGGACTTTGGACTTGGACATTCTATTTTTATTTTTATTTTTAAACCCTACGGAAGGGTATTATTAAATATCAACTGTTTGCAGAGAAGGACGATGATTACAATATCACCTCGGCCCCTCGGGTTCGTTCATGACATAGGAGTCGTGGCCCGAGTCGACAACAACGGTTCATCCCCCGTCTGGAACGGGAGGTAAGTTTGTCGAAACACTCGCGAATCCCTTGTTAGCGAGTTACTGTATTCCTTCGTTTGCATATATGTTGAGGAATTGAATACGGCTGCTTTATTTTCCTAGTAAAGGGCAAGGACTGGCCATACAAGATAAGGGTTCGGATTTCATCACCGTTCTCTTCTTGCCCGCCTTAGAAAAACGATACATACGCGATCCTAAGCTTTAAAATTTTGAATATAAAAAGACCTATAAGGTAAGGATCTTAGTAGGAAAGTCATTTGAAAAATATTGGTTACTCTTTAAGCATACTTCGAAGTTCATGACGGTTTTTGTAAATTGAATGCGTGACTGCGCCGCCTTGTAATACGGTGAGGCCTTGGGTATCAAAGCTCTAGCAGCTTCCCTCGCCTCTATTCAATTTACTTAAACTCGGATTGATTCCAGAGGGGTTTGCTCAGATTGTAACGAATTCCCTTTCGAAGGATTAGAAGCTGGTCTAGAAAACAATCTAAGTGGAGCCATCATGCTTTTTGTTTGCTAGAAATCAGTAGGTTTACTGTGGTGGAGTCATCCTTGTTTGTGATTGCATAGAACTTGCCTTCTAGGTGAATGGTTAACATGCTTTATGTGCTAGCTAGGCTATGATTGTGTCTTTTAGAGACCATACACGCCGACTAGTTAGAATCAGTCAAGAAGAGTTAATTGAAATACATAGTTCTGAGGCAGACAGTCCAAACCCATCCGAAACAATGGGAGAACCAGTAAACCCAGTCCGTAGTCTAAAGGACTATATGTACCCAACGAGGACAACCCAGTCCTCGTGCATTGTCTTACCAGCTATTGATGGACAATTTGAGCTAAAGGCAAGTATCCTCAATATGTTGCCTAAATTTAAAGGGGTTGAAGCTGAAAATCCCTACCACCATGTGAGAGAGTTCGAGGAAATTGGTGGGACTCTTCGGATCAACCAAATGACGGATGAGCACCTCAAAATGAAACTTTTTCCGTTTTCTTTGATAGACAAAGCCAAGACTTGGCTGTGTGCTCAACAGCCACAGTCATTTCATACATGGGATGCTCTTACGAAAGAGTTCTTCAAAAAGTTCTTCCCAAACCATAAGACTACGACAATTCGTCAAAGTCTGAATAGTTTTGTGCAATTAGAGGAGGAAACTTTGGCAAAATATTTGGAGAGATTCAATGAATTATTGCTCCAATGTCCTCACCATGGTTTTGAAAAATGGAGACTTGTGCAAATTTTGTATGAAGGCTTAGATGTCAAGAACCGAACTACAGTTGAGACCATGTGCAATGGTCAATTTATTGAAAAAACTGCTGATGAGTCTTGGGATTTCTTAATCGAAGTCGCTGAAATGACTCAGCAGTGGGAATCCCCCCGTGAACCAAATAGGATTACCCTTGCATCCAATGTTCATAGAATTGACTCTGACTTCGAAGGAAGTGCAAAGATGGCATCCTTGGCCAGGAGAATAGAAAAGCTAGAACTAGAAAAGAATGGAAAAACTAATATCCCTACTCTCCATAGTCAAATTGAAATGGCCACTTGTGCCGCATGCCATAGTTTAGACCATCTAGTGGACACTTGTCCAGACCTCCATGCATTTCAAGAGTCTAAAACCGAGCAAGCCAATGTTTTGTACCAAAGGCAAGAGAACAACCCATGTTCTCAGACCTACAACCCAGGGTGGAGAAATCACCCTAACCTTTCATGGTCTAAAGGGCCCGTCCAAGGGGGAACATCAAATAATAACCAAGGATACCCTTATCCTAGAAACCCCCAAGTGCAACCACATGTGCAGTACCCTGTAGATAAAAAGCCTAGCTTCGAAGAAAGTTTCGGTTTGTTGACCCAAAATTTGGTACAACTCCAAAAGACCACAGACCAACGTTTTACAAGTCTAGAACTTAAAATGGGTCAAATTTGTGAAGCATTGAATGAAAGAGACAAAGGAAAACTCCCTAGTCAGCCCCAACAAAATCCAAAAAATGTATATCAGGCAGAAAATTCAACTTTAAATGAGGCCTCACATAATCAAGTAAATGCTGTCACCACTCTTCGTAGTGGTAAAGTTGTTGAAAACAATGTAGGTGTACCACAGTCGAGTGAGTCTACATCAAACTCACCAGTGCATAAAATCCCACAGAAAACACCTATTGTTGAAGACAAATCTGAGCAACATAAGAATTCCCATAATTCTAATGTCTCTGCACCATATCATGTACCTGTTGCTCCATTCCCACAAAGATTGGTGCAGCAAAAAGAGAGTATACAGTACAACGAGATTTTGGAAATGTTCAAACGAATTAACATCAACATCCCATTTCTTGATGCAATCAAGCAAGTCCCTGCTTATGCTAAATTCCTTAAGGATCTGTGCACACAAAAGCGAAAGCTTCATGTGCATAAGCGTGCTTTTCTCACTGAGCAAGTGAGTGCAATCATTCAAAGCAACACACCTCCTAAGTTTAAAGACCCAGGTAGTCCAGCTATCACATGCAAAATAGGTGACCAAACGGTTAAGAAGGCATTGCTAGACTTAGGGGCAAGTGTGAATTTACTACCATATTCAGTATATGTGCAGTTAGGTCTTGGAGAGTTGAAGGCAACACCTATAACTCTGCAATTGGCGGACAGATCCGTCAAAGTGCCACGTGGTGTGGTAGAAGATGTTTTGATTAAGGTTGATAAGTTTTATTTTCCTGTGGACTTCATCGTCTTAGATACTCAACCTGTGCAAAACCCTGACAGTCACATTCATGTTATTTTGGGACGTCCCTTCTTAGCAACGTCCAATGCAATCATTAACTGCCGTAATGGAGTGTTGAAGTTGTCATTTGGTAATATGACTGTGGAGTTGAATGTTTTCAATACTAGCCAACAACATTTAGATCTTGATGATGATAATGATGTGCATGAAATCAACATGATTGAAAGTTTGATTCAGGATTCGTTGTCTAGTAGCATGTCTGTTGACCCTTTGGATGCTTGTTTGAATAATTTTGACTTGGATTTGTTTGATGATGAATACATAAGTGAAGTGAATACTTTGCTTGAATCCACACCACTTATGGACACGACTAAGTGGAAATCTAGAGTGGAACCACTTCCACTCTTGGAATCCAAGTCTGTTCCCTCTCTTGTTGAGCCACCAAAGCTCGAACTGAAACCATTTCCTGATACTCTTAAATATGCATTTTTGGGACCTTCTAATACTTTGCCTGTAATCATTTCATCTGCCTTAGATAGAGAACAGGAAAGTAAACTTTTAGAAGTACTTAAGGAGCATAAAGAAGCCTTAGGATGGACCATCTCGGACCTTAAAGGAATAAGTCCCACTGATTGCATGCATCATATAAACCTTGAGGACAATGCTAAACCATCTAGGGAGATGCAAAGGCGACTCAATCCCAACATGAAAGAGGCTGTTAAGAGTGAAATTATAAAACTTCTTGATGCGGGTATCATATACCCAATCTCAGATAGCAAATGGGTTAGCCCCATTCAGGTTGTACCGAAAAAGTCAGGAGTTACTGTAGTTCAAAACGATAAAGATGAGTTAATCACTACTCGAGTAACCACAGGGTGGCGAGTTTGCATTGATTATAGGAAGTTGAATGCAGTTACAAAGAAAGATCACTTCCCTCTTCCATTCATAGATCAAATGCTTGAACGATTGTCTGGGCGTAGATTCTATTGTTTCTTGGATGGTTTTTCTGGTTACAACCAGATTCATATTTCACCCGAAGATCAGGAAAAGACTACATTTACATGTCCATTTGGAACATTTGCTTATCGTCGTATGCCCTTTGGGTTGTGCAACGCACCAGCTACATTTCAAATAAGTTGTATGATGAGCATTTTTTCTGATATGATAGATAACTTCCTTGAGATCTTTATGGATGATTTCTCTGTGTTTGGATCATCTTTTGATGAATGTTTGAACCATCTCACTCGCGTGCTGATTAGATGTAAGGAAAAAGATTTGGTGTTGAATTGGGAGAAATGTCATTTTATGGTGAACTCAGACATAGTTCTAGGACACATCATCTCTGGAAAAGGCATTGAAGTAGGCAAAGCCAAAGTCGACCTCATTCAAAACTTGCCGCAACCTCGCTCTGTGAGGGAGGTTAGATCATTTTTAGGCCATGCTGGTTTTTACCGTAGATTCATTAAAGATTTCAATAAGATCTCAAGACCACTGTGTAATCTACTCAGTAAAGATGTTGCATTTGTGTTTGATGATACTTGTGTGCATGCTTGGGAGGAGCTCAAAACTCTTCTAACTTCAAATTTCCTATAGTCCGACCTCCAGTTGGAAATTGCCATTTGAAATCATGTGTGACGCATCTGATTTTCTTTGTTGGAGCTGTCTTAGGTCAACGAGTCGACAAACACCCCTATGTGATCTACTATGCTAGTAAGACACTGAATGAGGCTCAAATGAACTATTCAACAACCGAAAAAGAGCTTCTAGCTGTTGTGTTCGCATTAGATAAGTTTAGATCTTGTTTGATAGGATCTAAAATCATCATTTATACTGACCATGCCGCATTAAGATATCTTTTATCTAAAAAAGATGCCAAGGCTCGTCTAATTCGATGGATACTCTTGTTACAAGAGTTCCACCTCGAAATTCGAGATAAAAAGGGTCGAGAATGTTGTTGCTGATCACTTATCTAGATTGAATGTCGAGTCTGCTGATGAATCAGAGATTATTAGAGAATCTTTCCCAGATGAACAACTGATGCTAGTTTCTGAAATGCCATGGTTTGCCGATATCGTGAACTACCTTGCTACAGGTAGGATGCCACTTCATTGGTCTAAACAAGACCGGTCTAAGTTCTTGGCCGAAGTGAAACATTTCCTATGGGATGACCCATATCTGTTCAAATACTGCCCTGACCAAATCATTAGGAAATGTGTCCCCAACTCTGAACAAAGGGATGTCATCTCTTTTTGTCATGATCAAGCATGTGGAGGCCACTTTAGTGCAAAGAAAACTGCTGCAAAGATCTTGCAGAGTGGTTTTTACTGGCCAACATTGTTTAAGGATAACCATGAATTATGTATTTCTTGTGACCGGTGCCAGAAATTGGGAAGTATATCAAAACGAAACATGATGCCCCTACAACCCATTTTGATTGTTGAGCTATTTGATGTATGGGGTATTGACTTCATGGGCCCATTTCCTAACTCTGAAGGAAAGTTGTACATTCTTGTTGCTGTTGACTATGTTTCTAAGTGGGTAGAAGCAATTGCAACCAAAACTAATGACCACAAGGAGGTACTTTCGTTCTTAAAGGAAAACATATTTTCTCGATTTGGAACCCCTAGAGCTATAATCAGTGACGGTGGTTCACATTTCTGTAATAGGCCTTTTGAGTCATTAGTTCGCAAGTATGGCATAACTCATAAAGTCGCAACTCCATATCATCCACAGACCAGTGGCCAGGTAGAGGTTTCAAATAGCGAGATTAAGCACATTCTAGGGTTGTACCCCGTAAAGTTCCATGTACTCAGGTTCCTTGGTGGTGTTCCGGTGTCCCTGAGCCATGCTTATAGGTACCCCCTTAAATGACGTACTTTAGGACTTTGCCTCTTACGAAATGTTGCTTCGCGAACTAGGTTGTACGCCACAAAGGTTTGCCTGTGTAATATTTCTGCGGCTTTCTTTCTTTTTTGAAAGCTGATCACAGATTGCGGTCTTTTATTCGCAAATTGATGTGTGCGTCTTTCTTTAATGAAAGTTAATCGCAATAAAAAATTTGAAATTCGTAACTTTTGCAAATTTCCTGCGAGCAAACAATATTCGTAAAATTTATCATGAGTTTTATGGATAATACCTTTTCAAATACAGTCTATTCCAAGTCTCAAACCCATGTCTCTCCCTTCTGGATCCATCAGCCGCAAAACTCATTTCAATTTCTTGTTTCTCAACGTATATCTTATTACACTTTACGAGCAAACATATTGATTACCTTCTTGTTTCATTATCTTCTTTTTTATTTTTTCGCAAATCACCACCCTTTGTTATCATCATAAATTTCTTGTATGATTAACATTGTAATTTTATTCTTTCATGCCTTAATCCTCTGCCATTAAATTTTCACTTCTTTTCACAGCCTTTGCTCTTTTTCTCCAACTTTCTTTTTCAGTAGTTTTTCCTTCGCAAACTTCTACCTCTGTATCGTAACATTTCTTCCCTTCATCCCAATCACCCTTGATAACTCCAACACCCTTCATATGAGGAAATTTTATGCATTGATGTAGAGTGGAAGCTACGCCTAGAATTCCATGTAGCCAGGGTCTTCCTATCAAAGCATTATACGGTGATTCGACATCAACAACGCAAAACAGAATTTCAGTTCGCATTCCACTTAAAGGAATTCTCATGCTTACTTCTCCTTTAGGTTTATTAGCAGTTCTATTAAAACCATAAATCCTGTAGGTAGAAGGTATTAGATCTGCGTCTTTTCCCCCCATGGTTTTGTAAGCAGAATAGAAGAGGATATTGACAGAACTTCCCGTATCAATCAAAATTCTATTAAGACTAATTGATTCTTCCTCCATATCATCTTCGCTTTCTTCCATATTCATGCAAATTGCTAACCTTACTACCAATGGGTTATCATGTACTTCACAACCTTCTGTAATTTCAGTAGCTTCAAAAGAAATTTCACTCTTCTGCCAATCTTCAAGTCGCGAAATTTTTGCGATGTTCATTATTTCCTTTCCTTCGCCATCCGTCGCATATACCCTGCTTAACACATTATCATGAAAATCCTCTATGGTTTTATATGAGTGAACAATATAATTACAGAAAATATTCCTTGCTTTTGATCCCACTTCTATATGTAGGGTTTCTTTTCCCTTTTCTTGTACTATGTTCTCCCTGCGAGTTATGACTGGAGCCTGCGGTAATTGTTGCGACTGTGTTTGCTTAAGTAAAAAGTAATCTAGTTTTCCTTGATCAATCATTCGCAAGATAATCCTCTTGATATTATTGCAGTTATTTGTAGAATGTCCATGAAAATGATGATATGAACAAAATTCATGAATCCTTGGACCCATTGGTGGTTCCTTCCCCATATACCATGGAGTTGGTATGTTTTCTATCAGAATAATTGCCTGCCATATCTTCTCTACACTTGTATTCAAAGGTGGCAATTTTATTTCTTCTCTTATCATTCTTTGACCTCCTTGACCATTGTTATAATTTTGTCTCTAATTCCCTTGTCCAAAATAATTTTTCCTTTGTCCCCCATAATTTTCTTGCTGTTGATCTAATCTTGGGATCTGGTTATTTCCTCCTCGATTATAGAAACTCCTCTCTCTATCATACCCTTCTTGATCTTTGCTACCCATTGCTACCATTTTTGGCTGGCTATTATTGATTTTCTTTTCTTCTGAAATTTGCGAAGAAGTTTGTGAGGATGTTTGCGAAGTACCTGCTACAATATTTATTATTTTAGGAAGTAAATTTGCTCCTGTATCTTGATTGTTAGTGTTTGCTACTGGATATGACTCCATATTGTTTTGTTTTTCCTCTAATGTAATGTACTCCTCTTGCAATTCTCGCAACTCTGTCATCATTATGGAATTATTTCTTCTGAAGATTTGAACATACAGTTGTTCAGTTGCGAACATCGCATTTATGAAAGACAGAATCAAATATCTCTCATCCACGCGCCCTGCCATATCACTGCACATAGTCTTCCATCTTCTTACCAAATGCTTCAAACTTTCACCAATTCTTTGTTTTAAACCAAACACATCTTCAATACCAAACCGTGAGGAATGATTTGTGATGTATGCTCCAAGGAAAGTTGCTTGTAAATGATTAAATGATGTAATAGTGTTCTTAGGAAGTCCTTCGAACCATTTTAGAGCTTCTCCTGTTAAGCTTGATGCGAAGTACTTGCATAATACAGCATCGTGATTCTCCCATTGTAACATGCATCTTATATATGCTTTAATGTGCTGAATAGCACATGAAGTCCCGTCAAAGGTACTGGTAAGTGTAGGCAGATTTCATTTTGGTGGAATCCCTCCCAATTGTACTTATCTAGCAAATGGAGTCCTCGCAACTTCTTCTATTGCTTCATCTAATTGCCTTCTATCTCCTCCTCTTCTATTGTTTATCATCCCTCTCATTTCCACTAATTCTCGAAAAATACGTGCATTTGCCTCAGAATTCTCATCCATTGGCCTCTTTAACGCAACCTCTCTTCTTCTACGTTCTTGCGTCTCTTCTCTTGCGATCCTTCGCATTCTATCATATTCTTCATTAATGTTTTCATTTGCACAATTTTGCAAATATCTTCTTTTTAAATTATCACAATTGTTTTGTTGCAGAGCATCTTGAAATTCTTGTTCTTCCATTTCTATTTTTCTCATCCTTCTCATGCGAATATCAGGAATTTCTTCTTCTTCGTTTCTTCTCCTCCTGTGATTTATTTCTTCTTGATTCGCCTGTATTCTGGTTCGAAAGTTTGATTCATTCCTCGTTATTTCTGTTCGTTGATTTCCAATTCTTTTCTGAATTCTTTCATACTCAATATTTTGATTGTTAGGAGCCTCTTCATGTCTTCTTACTCCATTATCGTAATTGTTTTGATGTACTGCTTGTTGCCTCTCAGTTTCTTCCACAAGTTGCTGCTCTTCCTCTCGATTTTCTTCACCATTCTGATTGTTTTCTCTAGGATTTGGCCTGGTTCGTGAAGGAGGGTCTGGTACTAAAATGAAGCGATTCTCTTGATTTATTTCAACTTGATTCTGTGCTTGTCCTTGCATAGTACTTTCATTATTGATTGTTGGTGAATTTTGTCCTTCTCTTTCTGGTCTAACATTTGATCTTGCAACACTTTGAGATTTCCTCCTTTGTAACATCTCATTTTCCCTCCTCAATTCTTGATTCTGTCTTGTTAAATTAGCACGTTCTTCAGCTTCAAACCTTCGTTCTTCTTGAATTCCTTGTCTCAATGTTTCTAATACCCCTCTTTCTCTTTTAAGAATTGTTCCTCCCATCAGCCTCCCATTTTCTTTGATTTGTGGTTCTCTATATTCTTCTGTTGGTGTATCAGTTCTCCAAGTGTGTATACTCACTCGATCATGATCTATTGTTTGTTGAGCTTGATTTCTTCGATTACTCCCTCTCCTACTACGTTCTCCTGTTATATTTTCTTCTCCTCCTGCGAGTCTTACACTTCTTCTTACTGCAGTTAATGGTTCTGATATATTTCTTCTTCTTGCCATTTCTCTGATGCAAAATTCTTCAGGTCCCTGTTTCTAGCGCCAAAATATAGTTGCAGGATTTCCTACACTACACCCTTGTCAAGAATCTATGAAAACTAAGTCATAATTTTGAAGAAACAACAACACTTTTATTAATTCACTTTCAGGAAGATTTACAAGAGATATTAAAACTTAGAAGTACAACTTTCTTTCTGGAGTTTCTCTCTCCTCAAAATTCTCTCAGCTCTCAAAAATACATCATCATTTTCTGGATCTATCGTGCCCTTTATATAGGGATTTACATAATGGATGCCAGCTAAGTTTTCCTCCTATTTCGGATCAATTCTGCGATCTTATCGTGATCATTACAATATTTCTCTATCGCAAGCATGACGACCATCGCAGGATCAGTCTTATTCTTCTTTTACTTCTTCCATCGTCAGTTTCTTTTAGTCGTTCTGTAACGCTCGTGAAATGTCGTTGAGGAATTGTCAGTGACGCTCATATAAATGTTGTTAATATCGCAGGAGTAGTGTTGTAGCGATATTCTGGTACTACATCTTGCCTCTTCTCATGTCTTTTCTGCGAAGAAGAGAAGTGTAGTTGCAGAATTACCTACAACTACACCCTCAATAGAATTTGCAAAACTTAAGAAGTTCTTGATGATGAATGACAATTTTCTAATTAGTTCTCTCAATTGATTACATAAAAGTATCTAAATGGAACTAGAATAGTTACAACTTTCTCTATTCTCTTTCCTAAGATATTTTCTAACACTCATTAAAAGAACCTCCTGAATTTTACATTTGAACTCCTATTTATAGTAAAATTTGTACAACTGTACATGTGTTGCGAAGTATCGAAACACATCTTCGTGAGATTATTTTATCTTCGCAAATGTTTCATACTTCCCCGTGCTTCCTCTATCATCGCACTATTTTATAACTCTTTCCTCTTATATTCATTACGATGTTCGTAAGCTAATATCTTGTGATATTCGGTACCTACAAGAAGATCATGAGAACTAATATTCTTTTTTATTCTTCGCAACTTCTTCCCCTTTTATACTTTCTCCTCGACAAGATCCCGTTAATCCATCCTTTCTTACACGTGTTGTGAATCCCTTCATTTACTGACACGTTCCTACTCCATAGGTCCACTCCCCTTCGCCTATAAAAGGTTGAACTAATCTTCAAAATTAGTTTTACTTTTCTGTTTCTTCATCTTCTTCATCTTCCGTCTGCAACTTTGCCTCTTCTTCATATTCTTCTGCTACTATTCTAATGGAGTCTTCAAGGTTTGTTTCTTGATTTATGTTGTTTATCTTAAGCCAGTTTTTACTTTCATTCTCTAATCTTTCTTATTTCTTTGTTATGTCTTATTTTTAGCGGAAAGATTTCTAATACACAATCTACTACTCACAACCCTAATCCTCGCAAAAGACCGACTGAGAAGAAGAAGAAAAGTTCTGTGAATGATAAGGTAGTAAGAAACACCCTTTAATTTTAATAACAATATTGTTGCCTCTGTTTCTTATCTGGGTTATTATTCGCAGAATGACGTGAATCCTGACAGACCTCCCAAAAGGTCTCGCCATTTTAAGACACTCGGGGAAAATCTTATTATTCCCCCGTTAACATCTGTGAAGGTTACTCCCACACCATCGCAACCAAATCTTCCTTCTCCTATCCACGAGAATATCGCTGTTCATACCTCCACCCCTTCTGACATTTCGACGAACCAAGTTTCTAAAGATGCTGCGACTGAGGTTCCTTATAGTCCTTTACGGCCTTCAACTATTGTTTTTCCACATACTCCTCCTGATAACTCAACCACAAAAAATTATCGCCAACTTACTGTCACTACTATTTCACCTTCTAAATCCTTTCCTTCATCAAGCGGAACTTTCGCAGGTGTTGATGTTGCTTTTAAATTCTTGTCTAACATTTTAGACAATGCTAGAAAGTCTTCCACTGACCCTCTCCAACAGGAAGCTTGCGAGACTCGGTCTAAGTATTTTGGCTCTGATTGTAATGATTCACGAGCGGCTTTAGAGAACGAGATTGAAGTTCTGAGGAAAACTCTTTAAGCTAAAACTGCTGAGTGTGATACCTTGAATCACATGCTCCGTAACTCTTCTCTAGATTGCGAGAATCTTCGCAGAAGAAATGACGAGCTGAAAGGTATATTTTTCTTGCCTCTGCTCTTTTTTCTTTTCTATTTCATATACATACTTTCTGTACTTAGACCTCCTTCTTAAATTCTTGATTCATATATTAGTTTCAAATCGGGCTCATTTCATAGAAAGACTCAAATCTGAATCTATTGCTGAAGAAGTTCGCGTTGAAAGAGATTCTTGGATAGATCAACATACTAGACTAGACAATCTGTACACTTACTCAGTTGGTCGCATAAATAATCTTACTAATGAGAACAATCAATTATTGCAAAGGCAGAATTTTTTGAGTGGCGAGCTTGATCGCCTCTCATATTTGTTTTTTAAGGCTAATTTAGCGATGGAATCTTTATCAGATGAGAATAAAACCCTGTCCCAAGAAAAACATAGATTTTCAAGCTTGATGACGATTTCCTCGCAGCAAATAAGTAATCTTCAAAGTACATGTAATAGTCAAGAGCAATCTCTTCATTCTCTTAAGAAGGAGCTCAAGGAGTTAAGCAATCATCTGCCGAAAAAGGATAAGCTTATCAAGGGTAGATTAACTCTTAGTTTAAGAGCCAATGAACTTCAAGACCAATACTCTCAATTAAAGGAATCTCATTCTTCATTAGTAAAGGAAAATTCATATCTTCGCAACAAAGAAGAAAGCATGAAATCTCGTCTGAAGGGTATGGTTGGCGATAAATTCAATGATGCCATGAATCAGTGGGAGAACTGTTTATTTTCTTTAATCCAAAACTTAACCTCACAAAAAGAAGGTAGTCAGTTGACTGCCTCTCTTGTTGATCTTCTCATAAATTTTATATTATGTTCCTTGTGAGATTCTTGTCTAATTGATTTTTTATTTTGTTGCTCGCAGAATCCGAAAGAAATCTTCATTCTACCATCACTGATCTGACCTCTACATTGGATAAAGTTCGCAAAGAAAATAAATCTCTTGCTTCTAATTGCTTTATTGCTCAGGACAAAGCAGAAAGAAGACTTGATTATCTTGAATACTTTAAGAATATAGAAATTAGGAATCGTGAAAGAGCTCTTCTTCGCCAAGTCCATCTTAGGGCTGAAGTTCTCGTGAATAATATTCTGCTTCCCCGTTCTCTTTCTCCTATTTTTGTCCCTCCTTTAGAGGTTGACGATGATGAAATTCCTCTTCCCATGGATGAAGAGTTGAAGTTTACTAATGATGAAGAAAATACCACTCAAGAAGATCAAGAAGGTGGTGAAGAAGAAGAAAAAAGTCCTCCAAAAAAAGTAACCGCTGATGAAGAATCCAGAGAAGAAGAAGCTCGCGGTGAGAAGGATGCTGATGATGTTGATGAATCTGACAAGAACAATAAATCTGGCGAGGCTTGAATTTTATCTTTGCTTTCTTTTACTTCTTCTATTTTGCGAGTGATGTAATCTTCGAAACTTTTAGAATTTTAATTTTCTAAATAGCTTACTTTGAATATTTTCAAGTAAGATAATGTAATCTTACTTCTCTATTCCGCTTCTTGCCCTTCATTATCTTGCTTGAAATGGTGAATATTCATTATCTTCTTTAAGTAATTTGTGTTGCCGCATTCTTGCGAAAATATGAATACATCTGCGATACGAGGAATATTGTTGCACTTTTCTGAAAAATTCTGAGGGAATCCGCGATGTTAAAAATTTGCCTCCTTGTATATAATTCTGCGACAAATGAATGTTTCCTGCCATCTTAAAGCAAAATAGTTAATTGGTAAGATTATTCTTTTGGTCTTATTTTGCCTTCCTAGTTAAAGGTCTTATTTTGCCAAACTTTTTCTGTCTGCGACAAAATCGCAGGATTTCTTAACATTTGCATGTAAAAACACTTTGATCTTGTCTTATCCATCTTTCAAAATCTTTGCGACAATATGATAAGCATACATTCTCTCGCAAGGATTTACCCTTATGACATTGCCGTCTTGCGATGAAATCGCAGGACGTTTTTACACTTTCATGTAAAAACCCATTTATCTCATCTTAACATTTCTCTCGTGGCTTGTTGCCTTTGCATTATTTACGTCACGCGAAAATATGACAGGCCTAAATGGTCTTGCGATCATAGAGCCCCATGACATTGCCATCTTAAGACACCTATCAGCTCCCTAATGGAGGGTGCCGCCCTTATCTTCCCCCTGGTTGCCCCTTCAAGGAGGGCACATCGGCCATACAAGACTAGCTCCTCCCATCCGGATCTGTCAACAACCAGTTGTGTTCGCAGCCTCTTGTCCTTTATGCATATATGGCTTATAGTTACAAGACTGCACCCTAGGTGGCGTTTTGTTCAGGCCAAGTGCATCATAGCCAAGACTTACCAAGGATGACAAGAGAGTTTCGTACGCTCCGGGCACCCTTGGCTCAACCGTGTACCTTGGCGCCTTGGTCATACTCTACACTTCTTGGAAGAGATTCTTGGTCGTCCAACCAGGGTATAACCTTATATAGTTGGAAATCCATGATCTCTCTCCCGGATAGGTTTTCTTTAACCCCATCGTCTGCATGACTCAGGTTCCAGCAGCGGTATAACCTTATCGTTGAGTCATGTCAAGAGATACCCCCTCATATGACGCTATTAGGTCTTACATTTGCCTCTTACGAAATTTTATTCGCGAACTACAAAGGTTCGTCCCATTCTTTTAATCTCTGCGAAATTTTATTCGCTATTCTTGCGATGATGCTCGCATAAATTATGATAGAGAAAGAAGAATTTTTTAATTGTTTCATCTGACATTTATATTTCTTACCTCGCAAAAATTGCTACTGATAATACCTTTTCAGAAACAATCTATTCCATGGTCTATCAAGTCTTTGCCCAACATCTCTTCCCTCTGGATCCATTAATTTGTATGCTCCATTTCCAATTATCTCTTTAATGATGTATGGTCCATCCCATTTTCTCGCTAATTTTCCACTGTAGTTGCAAGAAATCTTACAACTACACCCTCGGTAGAATTCATAAAACTTTAAGATGTTCTTGAAGAATAACAATTTATTGACTAATGCTCTCAATTGATTACAAAGAAATATATCAATGGAATTTGGAACAGTTACAATTTTCTCTGTTCTCTTTCCTAAGATTTTTCCTCACACACATTAAAAGAACCTCCTAAATTTAACATTTGAACTACTATTTATAGTGAAATTTGTACAACTGTATTTAACTTGCGAAGTTTCACAACTTATATTCGTAAATATATCTTATGATCGCAAACCCTTCATACTTCTCTGTGCTTCTTCTATTATCCCACTATCTTGTAACACTTTTCTCTTGTATTTGTTGCTATGTTCGTAACCCAATAATCTTGCGATATTCAGTACCTACATCTTGCCTCTTCTCATGTCATTTCTGCGAAGAAGAAATGTCACGAGAACCATTATTCTTACAAATTTAATATAGTTATCATCACCTGTTAGATTCGCAACACGTATCTTCTCTTTCATTAAATTTTTGACACGTTCTTTCGTAACCGCTCACGTCTAATCGCATTGATGAATTTCTATCTTCATCAAACTCTCTCTTCTTTATAAATACTATCTTTAATTCCTTCTTTTATTCTTTTATCGTTTTCATCTTCCTCATTATATCAGTTTCTTCTTCTGCAATTTCTTCCTTTTTCCTTCTACTACTACTTCTTTCCTCTTTTATCTCCTTTCTTCTCTATTTTCTATCCTTCATCTGATGGCTCCAAAGAAGAAAACTATAGAACAATTTAACGCAGAGCTTGCTGATAGAGATCTCATTCTTTCTGAGATTGATGGTCATACCAATAAATCTTCTCTCTGTATGGAACTATTTACTGATCTCCATTGGGATGATCAAATAGTTTTAATCTCACGAGGCCAAATCCTCGCAGGTCTTCCTCTTCCTCTTTATGATGTCAATTTTCCTTTATTCTATGAGATTATCTCCCACCCCAATTTCTCAGGAGCCATCTATCAATTGACTGGGGATTTCATTCGCATCCTGGTTGAGTTCGCAACTCGTGCTTCTACTGGAAAATCTTTATACCCAATTGAGCTTAGGAAACCTGCATTTAGAGATGTAGAGATTATCGCTGCAAATTATACAGTCGAGAATTTCTTTAAGAATTACACATTAATTCCTATGAAGAAGGAAGACAAGCGTTGGGGTGTTCGTCTTCATCGTAAAATTGATGTTGCAGAAGAGGATCTTCTTATGCACGATATTGATTATGCTTCTGGAAATAATCAAACCCCTCGCCGTTCTCATGATGAAGATTGGTACAATTATCCTCTAGTATTATCAGGTTCTTACATCTCTGGGATAGTAGATCTTCCTGCGAATCTTCGTGAACGTAATTACCAACCTTGGGTCTTTTCTTGGCCCAGTAAAGATAAAGATGTATGTATCTCCATCTCCTTATCTTCTGGTTACTTTCTTTTATTAATTCTTTTGCAATATTTGTCAGGTGAATGAACTCAAAGAAAGTTACCTTAAAACTGGGAAATCCAATATTCGTGAGGCTTTCCAATTATTTTCAAATGAGGTAAGAAACATTCTTATATGCATTTTAAATAATATATTGTTGCCTATGTTTCTTATCCTTATTTGAATTTGTAGATTCTTCCTGATCTCCCTGAAGCTGTTGTGAGTGGGAACAAGAATTCGACTTCTTCTGAAGTATTAACTGCGAGACAAAGAACACTTCGCTCTGCGAAGAATACTGAGACTTCTAGCAGTCAATATGACGTTCTTCGCAAAGGAAAGGGGAAACTGAAAGATAGCGTTTCTACGAGGAAGAGGAAGAGACTCCCATCCAGTCCTCATTCCAATGTGATCTCCTCTATCAAGGATGTTGATGATGAAAATGATAAGTTTTTTGAGAATGATCTTAGTTCTAATTCTGATAGAAGGAATGATGATGATAATGATGAAGAAGATGAAGACTACAACAGTGTGGAAACTTACGAATCTGCAATGAATCGATTGTCTGAGGCTTTTCTCATTTCTTCCAGTGGATTAGGAAATTCTTCTACTGCGAATGTTCGTAAGCATATTGCGAAGGCTTGTAAAGTTCCCACTATGATCAACAACAATTCTCTTAATGGAATTTCAAGATTTATTTCTCCTATTACATTATACTCTTTGGGGAGTATGGCAAGATTCTCTTCTTTTCCTTGTTAATTTCCCCTACTTCATTGATTTCTAATCCCTCTCATTTGCTCAGGTAGGGAGAGTTAGCTATGCAGTGGCTTCAGATTGGGAAAGACGTCATGCAATTGCTGAGAAGAAAACTTTAGGTCGTTGTAAAAAGATGGAGGTTGAGAATGCAAAACTTCTCCAAAAGATAGAGAATTTGAATATTGATAATGCAAAACTACAATCTCGCTGCGAAGGTAATACGCAATCTGCGAGTATCGCATCTGGAAGTTCTTCTCTCCTTGAGAAGAATAATCAACTGGAGCTTGAAGTCACTTCTCTTCGTAATGATATGAAGCAATTAGAAGGTAAGTTGGCAAATCTTGATCACATTAATTTCACATTTTACTAATCAATTCCTTAATTTATTCCCTTACTCTTTACTTTCCTACTTCTTTCTTATCCTATTTCTTTGTGAATGCTGAAGAAAATTATACGAAGAAGATTGAAAAACTGGAAGCTACTCTTGCTGCATGTAATCAGGAGATGGAAGTTACTCTTGCCGCGTAATCAGAAGATTTCTAATTTAAGGTCTCAACATCAAATTTCTCAAAAAAACTATGAATTAAACATCAAACGCTTCCGATCTATGATGACTCGCAAGATTTGTGAAGACAATCAAATTTCTCTCCTTAAGTATCAGACGCTCCTTTATGAAGAAATCCCTGATGATACCCCAGATTTGGACACCTCTGATAGTGAAGCTGAAGATTATATCTCTGAAGAAGAAAGAGAATATCATTTTGATGAAGATAAATCTCCCGCAAAGTAGCTTTGTTCCTTCCTGTATATTTACTTCAGTTCTCTTTGTCTTGTCTGTTTGAGTACAATAGTTTCTTCTTTTCTGCACTTTTAATCAACCAATAATTTCTTGATTAATACCAATGTCTTAATTTTGCGATGATGAGTTGATCTTTCTTTACTTGAATGCTTTCCTTATTTGCATAACTTGATCATATGAAGAGAAATAATATATTTTGAAGACCTAGCTTAGTATTCCTTTTCCCCTTATTATTGATCTTCAGGTGATCAATTCTTGTTGTAAGTACTAGAATATCTTCCTCATTTTAGGTTGCGAAGTTTCTAATTGTTGCGAAGTAAACAAGAAATCTTCCCCTTGAAGTATTAGAAGTATGAAACATCCTTGAAAAATTATGAACATCCTTGAAGAAGTATAAGTAGTATGAGATATCTTTGAAGAAGTATTTGAAGTATGAGATATCTTTTAAGAAGTATTTGAAGTATGAGATATCCTTGAAGAAGTATAAGAAGTATTCAATCTTCGTAAAATTTAATTAGTATGAAATATCCGTCCTTGATTACGAATACAATTTCCTTCTTTGGTAGGAATTCTTGATGTATATTGTTGTTGAAAATATATAAAGATTCTCCCATGGTATTAATGGAATTGACTTTATTAGTTTATGTGGTCTTATTATGCCTTCCTAAGTAAAGGTCTTATTTAGCCACGTTTCTTTCTTTTTGCGACAAAATCGCAGGACGTCCTTACATTCGCATGTAGAGACCCATTGATCTTGCCTTATCATTTCTCTTAGTATTATAGCCTCTTCAGGATATTTTTCATGCGATAATATGACAGGCCTAAATATTCTTGCGAACATAAAGCCCCATGATATTATCGTCTTGCGATGAAATCGCAGGACGTCTTTACACTTTCATGCAAAAACCCATTGATCTCATCTTAACTTCTTTGTTATGTTCTGCGAGTTCTTTCTCTCTCTCTTTTTTTTTTTTTTTTTTTTTTTAAAGAAGGCTCGCAGAAATTAGATTGTTGCACAAATATGACAAGCCTTTATGTTCTTGCGAACAAAAAGCCTCATGACATTTGCGTCTTATAGCACGTATCATCTCCCTAATGGAGGGTGCTGCCCTTTATCTTCCCCTTGGTTTCCCCTTCAAGGAAGCGTACATCGACCATACAAGGTTAGCTCTTCCCATCCGGTTCTGCCAACAACCAACTTTTGATCGCAACCTCTTATCCTTTTTGCCTATAGGGCTTATAGTTACGAGGTTGCACCCTATGGGGTATCTTTGGGCCAAGTGCATCATTTGCCAAGACTTGTCAAGAATGGCAGATGTGCTTCAAACCCATCCGACACTCTTGACTCAACCGTGTACCTCGTCGCCTTGATCGTTTTCTGCACTTCTTGGGAAAGACAGTATTCCTTAGTCGCCCAACCTAAATCATGTTACATCGCAAGATTAGGTTGAGAATCCAAGGTGTCTAACCCGGATAGGTACCCCGCTTTTAGGTTATGTACCCCGTAATGTCCATGTACTCAGGTTCCTTGGTGGTGTTCCGGATTCCCTGAGCCATGCTTATAGGTACCCCCTTAAATGACGTACTTTAGGACTTTGCCTCTTGCGAAATGTTGCTTCGCGAACTAGGGTGTACGCCACAAAGGTTTGCCTGTGTAAAATTTCTGCGGCTTTCTTTCTTTTTTGAAAGATGATCACAGTTTGCGTCTTTCTTTTATGAAAGCTGATCGCAAGTAAATTTTTGCGTCTTTCTATTAATGAAAGTTGATCGCAATAAATCGTTTTTATTTAAAATTCATATTTCATGTTGCGAAATATCTCATTTCATCTTCTTGTTTTTCAAAATACATTTCATTATACGTTGTGAACAAGTATATTGATTACCTTTTTGCTTCATTACCTTTTTTCTTCATTCTCTTTCCTTCGCAAGTCATATCCGTTTTCTATCATCGTAAATTTCTTGCATGCTTAACATCGTAACTTTATTCCTTCGTGCCTTAATCCTATGCCATTAAATTTTCGCTTCTTTTTGCAGCCTTTGCTCTTTTTCTCCATCTTTCCTTTTCAACAATTTTTCCTTCGCAGACCTCTAATTCTGTATCGTAACATTTCTTCCCTTCTGCCCAATCACCCTTGATAACTCCAATACCGTTTTGATGAGGAAATTTTATGCATTGATGAAGAGTTGAAGCTACGCCTAGAATCCCATTAAGCCAAGGTCTCCCTATTAAAGCATTGTATGGTGATTCGACATCAACAACACAGAATAGAATTTTAGTTCGCATTCCACTTAAGGGAATTCGCATGCTTACTTCTCCCTTTGGTTTATTAGCAGTTCCATTAAAGCCATAAATCCTGTAAGTAGAAGGTATTAGATCTGCATCTTTCCCCCCCCATGGTTTTGTAAGCAGGACAAAAAAGAATATTGACAGAACTTCCAGTATCAATTAAGATTCTATTAAGACCAAAAGATTCTTCGTCTGTATCATCTTCGCTTTCTCCCATATTCGGAAAAATTTCTAATCTTACTACCAATGGATTATCATGTACTTCGCAGCCTTCAGGAATTTCTGTGGCTTCAAAAGAAATTTCACGCTTCTGCCAATCTTCAAGTCGTGAAATTTTTGCGATGTTCATTATTTCCCTTCCTTCACCATCTCTCGCATATACCCTGTTTAATACATTATCATGAAAATCTTCTATGGTTTTATATGAGTGAACAATAGAATTATAGAAGACATTCCGTGCTTTTGGTCCCACTTCTATGTGTAAGATTTCCTTTCCCTTTTCTTGTATTGTGTCCACCATGCGAGTTATCACTGGAGCCTGCGGTAGTTGTTGCGACTGTGCCTGCTTGAGTTAAAAGTGGTCCAGCTTACCTTGATCAATCATTCGCAAGATAATCCTTTTGATATTATTGCAATTATTTGTAGATTGTCCATGAAAGTGATGGTACATGCAAAATTCATGACTTCTTGGACCCATTGGTGGTTCTTTTCCCATGTTCCATGGTGTTGGTACATTCTCCATCAAGATGATTGCTTGCCATATCTTCTCTACGCTTGTATTCAAAGGTGGCATCTTTATTTATTCTCTTATCATTCTTTGACTTCCCTGACCATTGTTATAGTTTTGTCTATGATTCCCTTGTCCAAAATAATTCTGCCTTTGTCCTCCATAATTTTCATGTTGTTGATCTAATCTTGGTATCTGGTTATTTCCTCCTCCGCTGTAGAAATTCCTTTCTCTATCATACTCTTCTTGATCCTTTCTACTCATTGCTACTATCTTTGGTTGACCATTGTCAATTTTCTTTTCTTCTGATATCTGTGAATATGTTTGCGAAGATGTCTGCGAAGTACCTGCTATGACATTGACTATTTTAGGAAGCAAGTTTGCTCCTGTATCTTGAGCGTTGGTGTTTGTTACTGGATATGATTCCATATTGTTTTCCTTTTCTTCTAATGTAATGTACGCCTCTTGTAACTCTCGCAACTCTGTCATCATAATGGAATTCTTTCTTCTAAAGATTTGAACATATAATTGCTCAGTTGCGAACATCGCATTTACGAAAGACAAAATAAAGTATCTCTCATCCACACGCCCTGCCATGTCACTGCACATAGTTTTCCATCTCGTTACCAAGTGCTTCAAACTCTCACCAACTCTTTGTTTTAAACCAAACACATCTTCAATACCAAGTCGCGAGGAATGATTTGTTATATATGCTCCTAATAAAGTTACTTGTAGATGATTAAATGATGTAATTGTGTTCTTCGGAAGTCCTTCGAACCATTTTAGAGCTTCTCCTGTTAAGCTTGATGCGAAGTACTTGCATAATACAGCATCGTGATTCTCTCATTGTAACATACATCTTACATATGCTTTAATGTGTTGAATAGCAAATGAAGTCCCATCAAAGATGTTGGTTAATGTAGGCAGATTGCATTTTGGTGGAATCCCTCCCAATTGTACTTCTCTAGAAAAAGGTGTCCTCGCAGCTTCTTCTATTGCTTCATCTAATTGCCTTCTATCTCCTCATCTTATACTGTTTATCATTCCTCTCATTTCTGCTAATTCTCGAAAGATCCATTCATTTGCTTCAGAATTCTCATCCATTGGTCTCTTCAACGCAGCCTCTCTTCTTCTACGTTCTTGCATTTCTTCCCTTGAGATCCTTCGTATTCTATCATATTCTTCATTAATGTTTCCATTTGCACAATTTTGCAAATATCTTCTTTCCAGGTTGTCACAATTGTTTTGTTGCAGAGCATCTTGAAATTCTTGTTCTTCCATTTCTATTCTCCTCATCCTTCTCATGTGATTATCAGGAATTTCTTCTTCTTCATTTCTCCTTCTTCTGTGATTTATCTCTTCCTGATTTTCCTGAACTCTGATTCGAAGATTTGGTTCATTCCTTGCCATTTCTGCTCGTTGTTTTCCAATTCTCCTCCGAATTCTATCATACTCAAGATTTTGATTGTTGCGAGCCTGTTCACGTCTTCTTACTCCATCCTCGTAATTGTTTTGATGCATAGCTTGTTGTCTCTCAATTTATTCCATGAGTGATAGGTGTCTAAAACACCTAATTTAATATCTAGTATTTATACTTTCTTTGCTATTTTTCGTGTGAATTGTATCTCTTATATTTGATTTTGAGTTTACTAGGTGCAATGGAGTTATTTGAGGCGAAAGAAGGAGAATTAGCCATTTGGAGCGAAAAGGGCGAAAAGTCATCTCACTAGCTAGCGGTATACGGAGTTCAGCTGCGCATAAGGAGCGTTCAACTAGAGTTCTCATAGGCAGCCCTTATCGGAGTTTTGGGGTACCAATAGCAATTCTCATCAGTACCTAAACTAAAATTGAGAGAAATATCTTCCCAATCATTTTGTGCAGTTGTGCTTTCAAGATACTCTGAATTCGAGAGAAATGAGAAGAAGCAACATCTCAGTTGCTGAGCTAAATCAAGGGACGTTGTAAATACAGAAAAGAGAAGCTCAGGGAAGAAACTAATTTGTGGGTTTCGATTAACTTTCTGTGACCGACTAGTTTATGAATTGATGAGAATAGGGTTTACAGGGAGGAATCACATAGAAGATGAACGGAGAAGGATTATAGGCAGTTTTTGATTTCTGTTTGAAGAATGGAAGCTGAGAAGTAGAAGATTGGGTACTCGATTTTGGGGAGTTTTGTTTTGTGAATTCATTATTGCTGCCAAGAGAAGCCAGTGAAGAACACAAGCTTTCTGCCATGAAAACAAGTCATTGCTGTAGAATGAATGAATGGGATTGTGTTGAATGTTGATTGCAATGCAGGGAAGGAGTTAAGAAGAGCTCATACAACAGCATCATCGTCGCCTCTGAGTTACCAGTTTCAAGCACAAAAGGTGTTTGACTAAATGCCCGAAATAATGGTTAGTTTTGTTATAGCTCTTAATGCTCACTGAACCAAGGCATGCCATGAACGTATATGAGGCAGTATTGGCAGAACAATGTGAATGGGGAGTATGGACTGGTGGTGGCATTGAGATGCTGCTGAAATGGTGAATGCTGAATAAGCTGCAGGAATGGAGAGATGTTCGGTAGTGAATTCGTGTTGAAGAATAGCAGGTGTTGCTGCTGTAGCTGAGAAATGAGAGATGGCGACTGAGCTGGTGAATTGTACGAGCAGCGATGTTTGCAATGGTTGTGACGGAACTGCAGGAGAAGGGTTTGCAGGAGTACATGAAGTAGGATATGTTGCTGTCATTATGGACTGGACTCAGGGAGTTGAGTCTGCTGGGGATAATGGCGTGCTGTTGATTTGTGCAACTGTGATGGAGAGGCCAGGCTTGTTATTGTTGCAGGAGCGGCAGTTGGAGCATGGCTTGATTATGGAGATGCTGGAGTGCATAGAACAGATGTTGCTGGGTGCATTGGTATTGAACAGCCATCAAGGCTGTGAGGTTCTGTTGCTGGTGCAGGACATGCGAAGTTGGTCAGATGGGTCGCTGCAGTGGCAGTGATTATGGAATATGATGCTGTGTTGCAGTTGCGCAGTTGAGAAAAGGTGTGAAGGTGGAATTGCTTCTGGAGCTACAGATTGCAGGTGCAGAGCTACAACAAATGGAGGTGATCGAGGCACTCGTGTTGCTGTGGGCTCGAACAAGAGCTGAACTTGCTTGCGGAATTTGGCAGAAAGGAGTTGCTGCGGTTGAATGGATGTTAGCTTGTTGCTATGCAAGATTGAATGCCTGAGACATCTATGGGAGTTGCAGCCGCAGTGCGAAAACGGAGCAGAATTGGCACGCCGGTGAGCATAGTTCTGGTTGCCGGATTTCAGAACCGAAAGTGGGGATCGTCAAGATTCAGTGAATCGCGAGGGGGGGTATGAGTCGGATGCAAGAATTGATGGCTGGAAGTATGAGCTACACGTCGCGCTTTTGGGTACGTTTCCGCAAGAATAAAAATTGGATTTAGACGTGTTTTGCAAATGTTTGAAATACAGGAAAGCGAAGTTGAGCTACTGGAAGTGTAGAATTGCCTGGTGACAGTCTCAGATGGCAAAAGTGATCGGAGTCAATTTTCCGGTGATCGGATTCCGGCGCCGACGACCGGATTCCGGTGATGACGTCAGCATTCCGGCGACCAGTTTTGGACCCAAAATTTCCAGAGACATATTTCTCACACCTGGGCTTGGTGGACTAGTAGATGGACGTGGACTTGAAGATTTTGAAGACTTTGACCTATTTTTGGAAAGCAAAGGGTTATAAAAGGAGAGTTTCTACAACAAAGAAAAACATATACGTTTTTGGGTTATTATTCTATTCTTGGAGCTTTTGCAGAGAACAACTTCTAGGGTTTGATTTCTTTTATGTTTCATAGTCTTCCCTTGAATATTATGATGATGAACTCCATGAATATGTGTAGCTAAATACATTAATTGGTTATGGGATAAAAGTTGATTTCTAAAAGCATGATTATTTGATTCTATGAATTAGTTTTGTCTCAATTTTATCGTTTATGATTCATCGTTTATATCATCATATGATTTGAATTCTAGTTTGGTTGAGTCCGGAATCAATTGGATTTGTTTTCATCTCTAAAGCTATATTAGGGTTTTCAATACGTAAAAGTTGTTATCCCTGATTTCTAGTAGCAACTTGTGGTTAATACTTGTAGTGATACATCTTTTTAATCGCATATGAATCATAACCTTTGTTAAAACGAATTAGTGCTTTTACACGTTTGTTTGCATCGATTAGTCTTATTTCATAGAACTTATTGCTCTTAGGGAGTTAAACCTAATTGTGCTTTTACACTTTAGGTTGCTTTTTAAGAAGGTTTCACAATAGCATCTTTTAATGTTGTTTGTGATAAAATCAGGAAATAAACGAGATACTCTTGCGATCAAGATATCTTAGGGCTTTTGATAATTGAGAGATTAAATACCAATTCTAATCATAGATGAAAAATACATGCTTGTGAATGATACTATCCCTTAACCAATATCTTCTCCTTATTGATTATTTCAACTATTTACTTTGCTTTATTTAGTATTATTACTTTGATAAACATAAAAACACAACTTGGGTTATTTGGTTACTTAAGAATCTGAAAATTGCATAACAACAATCGCCTCTCTGTGGATACGAACTCTTTCTTATCGAATACTATATTTATATTAGTTAAGTGAGGAAGTGAAATTATTTTTGACGCATACGACACGCATCAAATTTTGGCGCCGTTGCCGGGGAGGCATTCGGCTTGTTATCTAGTTTTTAGTTTCTGTTCGCATACTGTTCTGTTCGCATACTGCTGTTCGTTTCTTGTTTTGTTTCTTACTTGTTTGTGAGAATTGTTTTTCAGGTACCTAATCCCTGGCTTCTAAAGATTGGAGCTATCCAAGGTGCGGGATATCTACTCGAAAAGGCACAATACTCCAACCAAGGCAAGGCACAACGGAAGAACACAACTTGGGTGAAGGCGAAGCTTTTCACCGAGAAGGCGAAGTAGAACACGAGATTCCTTTGGAAGAAGAGGAAGAAGAAGAAGCAATGGGTGACCCTGAAAATCGTTCACTCAAAGACTTAGCTTCTCACAAGTTGGATATACAACATGGTTGTATTCAAACCGACTCCACTTTTGAGATAAAGCCGGGATTGCTTAGAGAGTTACCAAAGTTCCATGGCATGGTGAATGAAGATCCAAACAAGCATCTTATGGATTTCCACACCATTGTCATGGCCGTGCTTCCAGCGGGTACTAATGCGGATGGTGCAATGTTGAAAGTTTTTCGATTCTCTTTGGTGGATAGCGCTAAGGATTGGTTATATTATTTGCCTCCCGAAAGTGTCACAACATGGAATGGGATGAAGAAACTTTTTCTAGAGAGATATTTTCCAGCATCAAAGGCTACTCAAATTCGCAAGGAGATTTGCGGAATGAAGCAACATATGGGAGAATCTTTATATGATTGTTGGGAACGATACAAGAGATTGGTGGCAAGCTGTCCTCATCACCAATTCAGTGACGCGCTGATTATCCAATACTTCTATGAAGGACTACAATCGAGTGATAGGAATCTTATTGACGCTGCAAGTGGTGGTGCACTTATGAACAAGACGGTGACACAAGCTAGGGAGTTGATTGAGAGTATGGCAGCAAATTCTCAACAATTTTCAATTCGTGGGTCAGAACCATCTATCAAGGAAGTTAATCAAGTTGGCGAGATTATTGAATTACGTCAACAAATGAACAATATGATGGCAATGATGCAACAAATTGCAGCAGTGGTTGTAAAACCATCACGCCCAACTTATGAGAACGTAGAACATGTCAATGCTATATTCTCAACCCAGCCGAATGGTATTTACTCCAACACTTACGAGCAAGTTGCAAGTGCAAGTTCTGTTTACAGCCATCCGAGTGAGTTCCAACAACAAGTGCAACAACCACAACAAGGGCATAATCCTGAATTGAAGAAGATGGTTACTTTGGTGGAGGCTCTAATGTCCGTGGTACAACAAAATCAACAACTAGCGATCTTAAATCAGCAGAAAACGGATAATGCAATTAAGGAGTTGCAATCACAAGTTGGTCTACCGCAACAACAACAATTCCAACAACAACCACCTCAAAATCAGGGGTCAAGTATGGAGGAGATGATGAAATCGTTTATACAAGAGACTAAGAGTTCGATGAAGGAGTTGCAGACCCAAGTTGGTTCTATGGCTCTTGAGTTGAACCAATTGAAGGAACAAAATAGTGGGAAACTCCCTTCTCAACCTATCAACCCAAAGGAGGGTGTAAATGCAATAACATTGAGAAGTGGTACACAACTTGTGCAAACCGAAGCTGCTGATTCGGGCAAGGTGGAGACACCAAAGGAACCTGTTTTGGAGGAGAAGAAGAATGCAGATTTTCCCCAAACTCCCGAGGTAACTAAATCAAACTCTAAACCTCTTGTTTCTACTTATGTTCCTCCTCTACCTTTTCCTGGCAGGTTTGCTAAAGCTAATGCGAAGGTGGAACAAGATAGAGATATTTGGGATGTTTTTAAGAAGGTCCAAGTGAATATTCCGCTCATTGAAGTAATTAGGCAATCTCCTCGCTATGCAAAGTGTGTAAAGGAATTGTGCACTAACAAGCACAAGCTAACCGGTAATGAGGTAATGAGTGTGGGGGAGAACGCTTCGGCGTATCTTAAAAAGAAACTCCCACCTAAATTGAAAGATCCCGGTAGTTTCACTATTCCATGCACAATTGGTAAAACACGGTTTACAAAAGCTATGCTAGATTTAGGAGCTTCCATTAATGTTATGCCTACTTCCATTTATGATGCTTTAAATCTTGGTCCTCTTAAGGAAACCGGCATAGTTATTCAACTTGCCGATAGATCTAATGTTTACCCTAAAGGGATTGTTGAGGATGTTTTGGTGCAGGTAAAAGGACTAATATTTCCAGTGGATTTCTATGTTCTAGACATGGGTAATGTGAATTCATCCTCGTCTACACCGTTACTGTTGGGTAGACCATTTTTGAGTACCGCTAGAACGAAGATTGATGTTTACAATGGCACCTTGACTATGGAGTTTGATGAAGAAGTCATTCACTTCAACATCTTTGAGACGAGGAAACACTCAAGTAACATACAATCAGATTTCCATAATGTGTTGGACGCCGGCTAAGGCGTAACAAACGAGGAGTACGTCGGGCTGACGACTTTAAACCAAGCGCTAAGTGGGAGGCAACCCACCGGTTTTGTATTTTTACCCTTATCTTTTTATTTTTATGCATTTGCTTTTATCTTTATTTTCTTTGTTTTTGCATATCATTTGCGGAATTTCCCATCTTGAACTTTCTTTGGATGATTCAATTTTACATTGAGGACAATGTAAAGTTTAAGTGTGGGGGAGCATTTATATGTTTGTATAGTTTGTTTTAGTGTGTTTTATGCCTTAAAAAAAAATCAGAAAAATAGAAAACCAAGAAAAAAAATTTTGTGCTTTTTGAACTCCGAAATCTAGAAACTTGTGCCTTTAGGATGACACCATTAGTGGATGGAACCATTTTGAATGCAGGAGTTGAGGAACCGATTAACTAAACGGGACGAACATAGCTCATAATCATAAATATCATGATAGTTGTTACCATATATCGGAATTTCACCATATCGCATTCTATTTTTATTTTTCCATATTTATCTATTGTTCTCTAAGTGTTTTGGTGGGTCACTAAACATCGACGTGTTATTGCTGCTAGGATGGAATAGAGTGATTGAGTTACTAGAAAAAGAAAAAAAAAATTGAAAAAAATATATGAAAAAAAAAAAGAGACCGACCAATTAGACCAAAACGGAATAAAAAGACACTTGGGAATAGCGGTATGTGTGAAACGTAGTCCCTGTCTCCGTCGCCTAAACAAGCGTGGAATGCAGGATCCAAGGCAACTATCATGTACTTGCTGACAAGAATCATGCGCTTGGGTCCAGTTTGATCCAATCATGTTGTCTAAAAAAAAAAAGTGAAAAAAAAAATAATAAGAAAAAAAAAAAAAAAAAAAAAATTTGAAAAAGGAATGAGAAAAAGAAAAGAAAGTATTATTTTGGTTGAATAAAGTCACTCCTGGTTCCCTTGTATATGCTAGTGAGTTGATGTAGCATTCAAACCAAGTAGCTCAATCCAATAGGAATAGGTTCATCTTAGCAGTGACCTTCAGACAGATATGGGAAACATCGAACACTTGTGAACATTCGCCAACATCTACATCTTTATCCATCTTCTTAATTTTTTCATTGTGATTGTGGTTTGTTAGTTTCCGAGTATTGTGGCTTGTTCGACTATCTAATTAAAGCTTTACTAATATATGAATTGAAATTGTGCAAGGTACCTCCTCCTGTAGTCATTTTGGATTCGTTCATTGATTTGTCACAAATAGACGGAGTTGGAAATATAGGTTTTGTAGGTATATCTCTAGTAAACCTTCACGAGACTATAACTCGTCCACTAGGGACACCTAGGGGTTTAAAGGCTTGTTATTTATGCTTAAAATTAACCGTAGCCTCGACGAGATGGAGTTGTATGTATGCTTTTTAATTATTTTTGTTTGATTTGCTCGAGGACTAGCAAAGTCTAAGTGTGGGGGAATCTGATAGGTGTCTAAAACACCTAATTTAATATCTAGTATTTATACTTTCTTTGCTATTTTTCGTGTGAATTGTATCTCTTATATTTGATTTTGAGTTTACTAGGTGCAATGGAGTTATTTGAGGCGAAAGAAGGAGAATTAGCCATTTGGAGCGAAAAGGGCGAAAAGTCATCTCACTAGCTAGCGGTATACGGAGTTCAGCTGCGCATAAGGAGCGTTCAACTAGAGTTCTCATAGGCAGCCCTTATCGGAGTTTTGGGGTACCAATAGCAATTCTCATCAGTACCTAAACTAAAATTGAGAGAAATATCTTCCCAATCATTTTGTGCAGTTGTGCTTTCAAGATACTCTGAATTCGAGAGAAATGAGAAGAAGCAACATCTCAGTTGCTGAGCTAAATCAAGGGACATTGTAAATACAGAAAAGAGAAGCTCAGGGAAGAAACTAATTTGTGGGTTTCGATTAACTTTCTGTGACCGACTAGTTTATGAATTGATGAGAATAGGGTTTACAGGGAGGAATCACATAGAAGATGAACGGAGAAGGATTATAGGCAGTTTTTGATTTCTGTTTGAAGAATGGAAGCTGAGAAGTAGAAGATTGGGTACTCGATTTTGGGGAGTTTTGTTTTGTGAATTCATTATTGCTGCCAAGAGAAGCCAGTGAAGAACACAAGCTTTCTGCCATGAAAACAAGTCATTGCTGTAGAATGAATGAATGGGATTGTGTTGAATGTTGATTGCAATGCAGGGAAGGAGTTAAGAAGAGCTCATACAACAGCATCATCGTCGCCTCTGAGTTACCAGTTTCAAGCACAAAAGGTGTTTGACTAAATGCCCGAAATAATGGTTAGTTTTGTTATAGCTCTTAATGCTCACTGAACCAAGGCATGCCATGAACGTATATGAGGCAGTATTGGCAGAACAATGTGAATGGGGAGTATGGACTGGTGGTGTCATTGAGATGCTGCTGAAATGGTGAATGCTGAATAAGCTGCAGGAATGGAGAGATGTTCGGTAGTGAATTCGTGTTGAAGAATAGCAGGTGTTGCTGCTGTAGCTGAGAGCTGGCGACTGAGCTGGTGAATTGCACGAGCAGCGATGTTTGCAATGGTTGTGACGGAACTGCAGGAGAAGGGTTTGCAGGAGTACATGAAGTAGGATATGTTGCTGTCATTATGGACTGGACTCAGGGAGTTGAGTCTGCTGGGGCTAATGGCGTGCTGTTGATTTGTGCAACTGTGATGGAGAGGCCAGGCTTGTTATTGTTGCAGGAGCGGCAGTTGGAGCATGGCTTGATTATGGAGATGCTGGAGTGCGGAGAACAGATGTTGCTGGGTGCATTGGTATTGAACAGCCATCAAGGCTGTGAGGTTCTGTTGCTGGTGCAGGACATGCGAAGTTGGTCAGATGGGTCGCTGCAGTGGCAGTGATTATGGAATATGATGCTGTGTTGCAGTTGCGCAGTTGAGAAAAGGTGTGAAGGTGGAATTGCTTCTGGAGCTACAGATTGCAGGTGCAGAGCTACAACAAATGGAGGTGATCGAGGCACTCGTGTTGCTGTGGGCTCGAATAAGAGCTGAACTTGCTTACGGAATTTGGCAGAAAGGAGTTGCTGCGGTTGAATGGATGTTAGCTTGTTGCTATGAAAGATTGAATGCCTGAGACATCTATGGGAGTTGCAGCCGCAGTGCGAAAACGGAGCAGAATTGGCACGCCGGTGAGCATAGTTCTGGTTGCCGTATTTCAGAACCGAAAGTGGGGATCGTCAAGATTCAGTGAATCGCGAGGGGGGGTATGAGTCGGATGCAAGAATTGATGGCTGGAAGTATGAGCTACACGTCGCGCTTTTGGGTACGTTTCCGCAAGAATAAAAATTGGATTTAGACGTGTTTTGCAAATGTTTGAAATACAGGAAAGCGAAGTTGAGCTACTGGAAGTGTAGAATTGGCTGGTGACAGTCTCAGATGGCAAAAGTGATCGGAGTCAATTTTCCGGTGATCGGATTCCGGCGCCGACGACCGGATTCCGGTGATGACGTCAGCATTCCGGTGACCAGTTTTGGACCCAAAATTTCCAGAGACATATTTCTCACACCTGGGCTTGGTGGACTAGTAGATGGACGTGGACTTGAAGATTTTGAAGACTTTGACCTATTTTTGGAAAGCAAAGGGTTATAAAAGGAGAGTTTCTACAACAAAGAAAAACATATACGTTTTTGGGTTATTATTCTATTCTTGGAGCTTTTGCAGAGAACAACTTCTAGGGTTTGCTTTCTTTTATGTTTCATAGTCTTCCCTTGAATATTATGATGATGAACTCCATGAATATGTGTAGCTAAATACATTAATTGGTTATGGGATAAAAGTTGATTTCTAAAAGCATGATTATTTGATTCTATGAATTAGTTTTGTCTCAATTTTATCGTTTATGATTCATCGTTTATATCATCATATGATTTGAATGCTAGTTTGGTTGAGTCCGGAATCAATTGGATTTGTTTTCATCTCTAAAGCTATATTAGGGTTTTCAATACGTAAAAGTTGTTATCCCTGATTTCTAGTAGCAACTTGTGGTTAATACTTGTAGTGATACATCTTTTTAATCGCATATGAATCATAACCTTTGTTAAAACGAATTAGTGCTTTTACACGTTTGTTTGCATCGATTAGTCTTATTTCATAGAACTTATTGCTCTTAGGGAGTTAAACCTAATTGTGCTTTTACACTTTAGGTTGCTTTTTAAGAAGGTTTCACAATAGCATCTTTTAATGTTGTTTGTGATAAAATCAGGAAATAAACGAGATACTCTTGCGATCAAGATATCTTAGGGCTTTTGATAATTGAGAGATTAAATACCAATTCTAATCATAGATGAAAAATACATGCTTGTGAATGATACTATCCCTTAACCAATATCTTCTCCTTATTGATTATTTCAACTATTTACTTTGCTTTATTTAGTATTATTACTTTGATAAACATAAAAACACAACTTGGGTTATTTGGTTACTTAAGAATCTGAAAATTGCATAACAACAATCGCCTCTCTGTGGATACGAACTCTTTCTTATCGAATACTATATTTATATTAGTTAAGTGAGGAAGTGAAATTATTTTTGACGCATACGACACGCATCAATGAGTTGCCGCTCTTCCTCTTGATTTTCTTCGCCATTCTGATTATTTTCCCTTGGAAATGGCTCTGTTCATAAATTCTCCACGTTTTGTTCGTGATTTGGTACTAAAATGAAGCGATTCTCTCGATTTCTTTCAACCTGATTCTGTGCTTGTTCTTGCATAACACTTTCACTATTGACTGTTGGCGAATTTTGTTCTTCTCTCTCTGGTCTAACACTTGATCTCACAACACTTTGAGATTTCCTCCTTTGTAACATCTCATTTTCCCTCCTTAATTCTTGATTCTGTCTTGTTAGATCGGCACGTTCTTCAGCTTCTAACCTTCGTTCTTCTTGAACTTCTTGTCTCAACATTTCTAATACCTCCATTTCTCTTTCACGAATTGTTCCTCCCATCAATCTCCCATTTTCTCTAATTTGCGGTTCTCTATATGTTTCTACTGGTGTATCAGTTCTCCAAGTGTGTATACTTACTCGATCATGATCTATTGCTCTTCCTTATGTTACTTATGTTTGTTGAGCTTGATTTCTTCGATTGCTCCTTATCCTACTAGATTCTCCTGTTATGTTTTCTTCTCCACCTGCGAGTCTTACACTTCTTCTTACTGCAGTCAATGGTTCTGATATATTTCTTCTTCTAGCCATTTCAGGTTTTCAAAACTCCTTAAAATTTCTGCTATAACAATCTTCAGTTCCCTGTTTCTAGCGCCAATTATGTAGTTGCAAGAAATCTTACAACTACACCCTCAGTAGAATTCATAAAACTTTAAGATGTTCTTGAAGAATAACAATTTATTGACTAATGCTCTCAATTGATTACAAAGAAATATATCAATAGAATTTGGAACAATTACAATTTTCTCTGTTCTCTTTCCTAAGATTTTTCCTCACACACATTAAAACAACCTCCTAAATTTAACATTTGAACTACTATTTATAGTGAAATTTGTACAACTGTATTTAAATTGCGAAGTTTCGCAACTTATATTCGTAAATCTATCTTATGTTCGCAAACCCTTCATACTTCTCTGTGCTTCTTCTATTATCGCACTATCTTGTAACACTTTTCTCTTGTATTTGTTGCTATGTTCATAACCCAATAATCTTGCGATATTTAGTACCTACATCCACCACTTTCTTGCTGATATTTTGGTGTTTCTCGCAAAACTAGATCGCCAGGCTGGAATTGACGTTTCTTGACTCGTTTGTTGTACTCGCGAGCTAATCTTCGCTGGTAGTTTTCCATATGTTATAGAGTTTTTTCTCTCTTTTCTTCTAGTTCATCTAATTCATGTAAAATCATGCCAGCACTTAGATTTTTCTCCCATGCTTCTCTTTTTGTTGTTAGGATAGCAACCTCTTTTGGTAAGACAGCTTCAACTCCATATGTTAAACAAAAAGGTGACATCCCAGTTGCCTCTCGTCTAGTTGTATTATATGCCCATATTGCATTATGCACTTGCTCACACCATGATTTTTGATAACCTTCTAACTTCTTTTTCAAGATGTCTGCGATTGTCTTATTAGTTGCCTCAGCCTGACCATTTGCTTGTGGATATAAAGGAGTTGGCTTTCCAAATTTTATCTTAAATGCATTAAGAAGCAATTCGATATTCTGCCCTTCAAATTTCTTTCCATTATCAGACATCAACTGTGCTGGGATCCCAAATCTGCAAATTATATTTTCAAATATGAACGTAAAAATATCTTTATCACGGATGTGCTGCACTTCCTTAACTTCTCCCCATTTTGTGAAATAATCTGTAGCAACGATTAAATATCTTCTTTGTCCATAACCAGGCACAAATGGTCCCACAATATCCAGTCCCCATTTTACAAAAGGCCATACGCTTGATGAAGATGATAATGGTGCTCCTGGTGCATGTATCTTCTTCCCAAATCGCTGACAATCTTCACAACGTCTTGAAAGTTGTTTTGCATCCTCATGCATATATGGCCAATAATAACCCTGCATCTTTGTTTTATATTCCAAAGATCTACCCCCGCTGTGATTACCAGCATCACCACTATGCAACATTTTTAACACCTTTTGTCCTTCTTCTCTCGTCAAACATCTTAGCGATGGTCCATTAAATGATCTGTGATATAATACCCCATCTCTTAGTTCATAATTTGTTGCTCTACTTTTTAATTTATGTGCTTCTAATCGATTTCTAGGGATTTCTCCTCTTTCCAAATAAGCATGAAGATCTGCTCGCCAATCTGTAGCATTATTCCCTATCTCTTCCTCGCCAGATTCTACCATCATTACATCTACCTCTCCTTCTTCTTTGTTTATCGCCGGTTGCAAAAGTGTTTGAATTTTTATGCATCTCGCAAGTGGGTTCGTCATCATACTTTATACGAAATCAAAAGCATCTGCAAGCCTATTATCTTTTCTTGATATGTGTCTCCATTTTATTTTTGGAATTCTCGCAGACAATTCTTCAACAAGTTTTTTGTACTTCTTCAGAGATGGTTCATTTGTGGTATACTCTCCCTTTATTTGGCGAATAACCAATTGTGAATCACTGGTGATTCTAGCATTTTTCAACTTCATTTCTATCGCAAACTTCAATGCATGGATTACAGCTTCATATTCAGTCTCATTATTAATGGATGCAAATTCCAATCTAAATGAAAAAGCTATTTTTTCTCCTTCTGGTGAAATGAAAACAACTCCAATCCCATTTCCTTCTCCATTTGACGATCCATCCACTAATATTTCCCATCTGTCAGGTTCTGTTAATAGCTCTTTTGGGTATCCATGTTCTTCTTCTATATCTATCATCTCTTCTACATCTTCGTCATCTTCTAAAGGAAATTCAGCTAAGAAATCTGCGATAGCTTGTGATTTTGGCGAAGATAGAATTTCATATTGAATATCAAAATGCCCTACTTTTGCATTCCATCTCTCAACTCTGCCTGATCTTTTTGAATTTTTTATCACTGATTCAATTGGCACTCTCGTTAACACTTTGATCTTATGCACTTGGAAGTAAATCCGAAGCTTGAAGGTTGCGTGTACCAATGCTAGTATTAGTTTCTCAATCTTTGAATAATTTTTCTCTGCTGAATTAAATGTTTTGCTGATATAATAAATTGGCTTTTCTACCCCTGTGTCTACTCGTAATAACACAGCACTTAACGCATATGGAGTTGTTGCGAGATAAATCAATAATTCTTCTCCCGGTTCAGCTTTCCGTAATATAGATATACTCGCCAAATGTTCTTTTATTCCTTGAAAAGCTTTTTCGCATTCATCTGTCCACTTGAATTTTGTTCCCTTCTTGAGTATATCGAAAAAATGTTTACACTTGTCTGAAGATCGCGAAATGAACCTTCCTAGCGAGGCTAAGAGTCCATTTAGTTTTTGCACATCTTTTACCGTCGCAGGAGTTGGCATATCGCGAATTGCTTGTACCTTTTCTGGATCAACTTGTATTCCTTCTTTTGACACAATATACCCCAAAAACTTCCCTGAAGTTACTCCAAAGGTACACTTATCAGGATTTACTTTAATATTGAATTGCCGCATTTGATCGAAAATCTCTCTCAAATCCTGCACATGATTCTCAGCTTCTTTGCTTTTGATCAGCATATCATCTACACACACTTCTAATGTTTTGTGGATCCACTTTGCAAACACCTTTTCCACCATTCTTTGATACGTTGCACCAACATTTTGTAAGCCAAATGGCATCTTTGTATAACAATATAATCCTCTTGGAGCAAAAAATGCAGTATGTTCTTGATCTTCTTCAGCGAGAGGGATTTGATTATATCCTTTATACCCATCTAATGATGATATTCTTGCGTTTCCTGCTGCTGATTCAACCATTTGTGGAATATCTGGCAACAGAAAACTATGTTTTGGACATGCCTTGTTTAGATCCGTAAAATCTATGCAAATTCTTATCCCTTTGTTCTTCTTTGGGACCACCACCATGTTTGCAATCCATTCTGTATACTTTGCTTATCTTATAATTCCTGCGTCGAGCATCTTCTGTAATTCTTCTTCTATTTGAGAATGATATGTTGTTGCGATCTTCCTTATTCTCTGCTTAAATGGTCTTATGTTTTTGTTGATTTCTAATTTATGACATACTATTGACGGGTCTATCCCTGGCATCTCATTCATGTTCCACGCGAAGATATCTGCATATTCTCGCAAAATATTTATAGTTCTTTCTTCCTCATCTGCCTCCATTCTAGTCCCAATTTTCAGCATCTTAGGTTCTTCTTTACTTCCAATATTTATTTCTTTTGTTGGTTCAGTAGCAGTGTAGTTGGCTTCAGGTTCTCCCATTGGTGTTGGCGTTTTCATAACTCTCGCGAACTCATCTTCTTCTCGCGAAACTTCACTTGGTATCCCTTTTCCTTCTTTCGCCCTTATCATGTAAATTTTAAATTCCTCTTCTTTCTTTACTTCTCTGTTCAATTTTCTGCGAGCTTTTCGCAGCTTTGGACGTTCTTCACAATTTCTTACTTCAATTTGGTAGCACAATCTCGCGAAATTCACATCTCCTCTAATTTCTCCAATTCCACTAGGCATAGGAAACTTAACACATTGATGTAATGTTGACGCCAAAGCCTTGATTGCGTGTATCCACGGTCTTCCCAGTATCATATTGTACGGAGATTCCACATCTACCACACATAATGATATTTGTGTTTCAATTTCTCCTAGTGGAATTCGTACCATTATCTCGCCTTTAGGTTTTGTTATAGACTTTCCAAAGCCATGAACATAATACGTTGAATGAGACATTTCTTCATCCTTATATCCCATCTTCTTGAAGGTATGATAAAATATCATGTCTATAGAACTTCCTGTGTCTACTAAAGTTCTATTCATAGCCCATTCTTCTTCAGATTTTATCGATTTCTCCTTTCTCATTGGTATAGTGGTTACCGTGACCACCAATGTAGATGTTTGACTTGAATCTTCTCCTGGTATTTCTGCTGCTGTAAACGTGATTTCTTGTTTTTCCCAACCTTTCAATGATGATATCTTCTCCACTGTCATAATCTTCCTTCCTTCAAAATCCCGTTTATGTATCCTTCCCTTGATATTTTCATGAAATCTATCAATCATTTCTTTTGTTATTACATCACCTTTCAATTTTCTACAATCCTTTTTGATTCTGATCATTCTTCCTTCAACTTTCTCACCGACTTATTTTATGATTTCCCTAATCTTGAATAATTTTTTATCTTCTTCTATTTTCGTTAATTCATTCCCTGTTTCGGGCGCCAAAATGTAGTTGCAGGATTTCCTACACTACACCCTTGTCAAGAATCTATGAAAACTAAGTCATAATTTTGAAGAAACAACAACACTTTTATTAATTCACTTTCAGGAAGATTTACAAGAGATATTAAAACTCAGAAGTACAACTTTCTTTCTGGAGTTTCTCTCTCCTCAAAATTCTCTCAGCTCTCAAAAATACATCATCATTTTCTGGATCTATCGTGCCCTTTATATAGGGATTTACATAATGGATGCCAGCTAAGTTTTCCTCCTATTTCGGATCTATTCTGCGATCTTATCGTGATCATTACAATATTTCTCTATCACAAGCATGACGACCATCGCAGGATCAGTCTTATTCTTCTTTTACTTCTTCCATCGTCAGTTTCTTTTAGTCGTTCTGTAACGCTCGTGAAATGTCGTTGAAGAATTGTCAGTGACGCTTGTAGAAATGTTGTTAATATCGCAGGAGTAGTGTTGTATCGATATTCTGGTACTACAGTGGAAATAGGGAGGAGAACCTATTTATACAAGTTATTTGAGCCTTATTCACGTCTCTCATGGGAAGTGGAGGAAGTGGAGTGATGGAGTAGTGGATTTGTGTGTTAGTGTCACACGATCAGTCTTGCCCACTTCTCCCATCATCACTAACCGTCCATGTTTTCCAGACACGTTCTGGTGATGGCGCGTTGCACGCTGCGCGCTGTAAACCGCCAGACCAATAACCTAGTATGTATCCCCCAGTTTGTGACATGATTGATGTCTCGAGTTGAAGTGTGGATCGCGGGACCCACAGAAGGTAGCATGTAATATGCTAGGCTAAATAACTAAGCTATTTAGGAAGTCGATACTTGTAAAATATCGTGTGTATTCTATGCAGGTGCTGCATCGAATGTATTCGGCATGTATAAAGCATCGATGTTGAGCATCATGACCTGCCTACCTCATGTGAGGGTTTGGAGGCTTTATGATCCATGCCTTAGCCGATCATATTAGGTAGAAGAGTGGCGAATGGTGATTATTGTGATACCTCACTGGCCTCCTAACTCCTATCCTAGGCTGTCCATCCAAGCTGGCGAAGTTAGACGGACGAGATGACTTGCGACGCACATCTGCGACCATCAGATTAGGGTTTATGAGGTACGCAAGTATCCTCTTTCAGCTTGGTCGAATCCAAGCATGGGAGGCGTTTCATGGAAGACCGATCAGGCATGCGTGTAGACGGCATGCTGATGTCCATGACCATGCTTCACTGTCCGACGAAGGTTTGATCTAGGCCACTCAAATTTACTGGTGAAGTTGAGTGGCTGAGATCGATTTGCGACAGAAATCCTATGTCGCAAAGGATTTCTAAAAGGGCGCGGTATGCCACCTTCAGGGTGCGCGTTTCGAGACGACCAAGCTTGGTCGGTCTCGGCCGTTCGGTCCAACGTGTAGTTGATAGGCTAATATCCACGCCTATGCCTAACTGTCCCATGGAAACGTGATTTAAGCCACTCAATTTGTTTGGCGAAGTTGAGTGGTCGACATCAATTTATGATATGGGAAGCGTGACCATGCTAGTTTGGGCGCACGAACTGAGGCGCCTGACCAAGGATAACTTTGGCTGATCGGTCGGTCATGAAGCCGGGCCCGCGGCAGTCATGCTAGCATGTTCGGCCTTCCCTAATGTTTCATCTTTTCCTTCCATTCAAGCCTGCGAAAACGGACGCACGAGATGACTTTCCGAAACATAGATGATGCCGCATGCCCCATTTAGGGTTTTTTCGGCCATACATCATGCTTGGTTTGGTGCACACGAATTGGGAAAACCAATCATGGTTGGTCCTGACCGATTGGTCATGTGTGTAGGCGGGCCAACAGTAATCGTGTTGACATGCTCTAGGCCCTTTGAATCTACATCTACACCCTCCATCTATGCCTGCGAAGATGGACGGTTGAGATCGTTTCGCGACACATGTAATGTGCCGCAAACCCTAATTTAGGGTTTCTTTGTCCATTCTTCTTGGTTTGGACGGTTTGGAAAGATATGCCACTATTTTTGGGAGGCCGGCCATGCGGGTCCGCGTTGGCTCGGCAGTGAATGTTCCAATACCTGCTTGGGGGTATTGGATTTGATCTGGACCATCCAATCATGCTGGTGAAGTTGGATGATCGTGATCGTTTTTAGACTGCTATGGACAGTCTAGGCGCTCAATCGGGCTAGTATAACACACTGAGAGTTACATACTCAATCGGGCTAGTATAACACACCGAGAGTTACATGCTCAATCGGGCTAGTATAACACACCGAAAGTTACATCCTCTATGGGTATTTCGTGCATGCCTCACTATTGGTACTTGGATATTCATGCTACTCTGTTGCGAGTAACAATCAGTCATCATGTCGCACCAACAATGATAGTTCTACTAGGAACAACACAGGAAATACAAGGCGTTCTATGCATTAATCAATAATGCTAAAATTCACAGAATATTCGTGGGATTGTTGCTACATGCTCCATTCTAGGTGAATTAATAAAGAGAAGAAGTATTCATCACTTATAAAATAATCTCATCCTCTGCAGGATGATTACACAAAAAATTGGTTTTACAACTTTAGCCCTGAACTAAAATCCACCATCAACACCGGTATTTTAATGCTTTATTTTATATGCTATGTATGTTTAAGGGATGTTTGATTTCGGTTTTATACCTGGATATTCGATCTCATAATATGTTGTGTACCCTTATGGTTTGGGTGACTTTTTGATTTAGCAGGATTAAGTTATAGCCCAAGTTGGTAGGCTTTATCAAAGGATCATGAGGGGTTCCTGTAGAAAAAATATGTGAAAAAGTCATAATATGTTGAATCGGTTTTGGTTTAGCATAAAAGCATATGTGTTTCGACGGTTTTTAACTTTTGCTTGCAATTGTTAAAACCGATTTTCAACCTTTCTCTGGTAAAGGTTGATTGTTGTTATTCTTTTGTTTTTGGAATGAGAATGACAACATAATGGTATTTCGATATCAATTCTCCCAGAAGAAGAAAGCGAGGAAATCATATTTGGAGAAGTTGGATGCGAAATTCAGGTAACAATCTTGTTAGTTAATTGTTTTCCTGTTTTAAGAAAAGCATATTTTTATTTGATATCTTTTGATTAAACGAAATTGTTGGTACAATTGGTTTATTTATTCCATTATATATGTGTGGATGTTTGTGTGATTCAATTGTTTCCGGTTAAGTAAAACTTTTGTTAACTTGATTTGTTGTGTGATATCAAAAGTTTCGACTTACAAAATTTGGTGCAATTGCGGTGCTTTAATGTCTATGTTAATTCAATTGCTTCCAGTTAAGTAAAACAATTGTTATTTTTTTTTATTATATAATATCAATTGTTTAAGCTTAAAAAATTTCGGTGCAATAATGAAACTTTGATTTATGTGTGTTGTTTTTATTGCATCCGGTTGAGGTGAATAATTATGCAAGTTGATTTATTGGTAAGTATGAATTATCTATGGCTTAACGAATGAATATGTTGACGGGACGAGTTGTTTAATCCAATTCGATTTCGGATAAGCTAAACTAAGTTAATTCTGATCTTAGTTAGACTTATCAAAGTGGAGGTTTCGGTTATTCAAGTCTAGCCGAAAGCCTAAACAAGGAAATGCTAGTTAACTAACCTAGTTTTTGACTTGTTTGAAATCTAAAGGTCTAAGTTATATGGATAATTAGAATCTGATGAGAAAAATGGAGTTTATCTTTGTTTTGGTCTTATCGAATGAAGCAGTTGTATTTATACAATCGGTTTATCAAAGGAACTAAGTTGCTTAGTTGATTTTTGATTTGCTAAACTAGTTAGGAAAATTGCTTCGGGAAATTATTTCCATGAAAACATATCAAACATAATTACTTGTAGTTTTGGTTTTGATATTGGTTATCAAAAATGGTATGTGGAACCCTCGTGCTTGACTCAACAAGTTGCAAGTCTATTTTGAGATTTGTAAGATCCTTTTCGTGTTGTCCTTTATTTGTTTGCTTCTTTGTCATTTTTGTGACAAAAAGGGGGAGAAATATATGGAGTAAACAAGTGATGCTGGTATCAATCTTATGGTTGGTTGGTGTCACTAGGGAAGAGGACAATGATGCTTGAACGTTTATCTAACCAATGCGGAAAAGCAAAGACTAAGGGGGAGTAACATATCATATTATTGGGATAACAAAAATGTGTGAACTGAAAATCTACCTATCTCACCTTTAGGGGGAGTATGAGCTTTGTTATTATAATACCGCTGCTGCATTTTAGGGATTGAATGAATGCATGTTATGTGTTATTGGATTCGGGAATTAAGCGTATGTGTAATGAATTATTGTAATTTGTTTATCCATATGATTGTAAGAGTTTTTCCACTAAAATTGACAAAGGGGGAGATTGTTAGAGCATTGCTCGGTTGAACCCACCAAGCATTGGTATGTCAAGTTTGGTTTTCATATTTTAGTGAAGCAAAACTCATTTAAGAGTCGCTTGATTTAAATGTACTAGAGTCAACTTCGTATATGTTAGCTTGAAAGTATTAGGGTGAGACATTACAAGTATTGCGAAGACTTGAAGAAGTGAAGAAGTGCGGAGATACAACGACAACATAATCCTTCCACTTGAGGTTAGTGATATCTGACTTGGGGTGAGGATTTCATCCTAGGGAACAATGTTTACATGTGTTCTAAGAAAGTAAGTTCATGACATGTGTTGTGAACCGAAAAGGAAATCGCCAGGCGTTATTGGGGCTCACTAGTCCAAAAGGGGCCATAAATCACGCTTTTAAATGACACATTAATCACGTGAATATGTTTTCACAGACAAATTCTGTCATATAACAAGAAATTAGTGGGGTCCATCATTTAACATAAAAAAACTGTCATTCTAAAACGTGATAATTTACTAGGTGTGTGATTTAGCGATGAACAATTAAATCACGGAACAAATCCGACATATATTTTAGTCTTTATACACCCATCATTAGTCTTCTATTACGTGCCCAAAAATGGTTTGCCATGTTTTTACAAGTATGGAAATGATTAGCCACTAGCAGACTTGCCATCCGTCTTTGATAAGGGTCCACATTGGTTTCGTTCTAACCCCTTCCGAGTTCACCTCTTTCAACCGCTATCTATTCTTCTTCTTTTCGCTCGGCAAACCAGGAGATGAATAAGAAGATGTCAAATTCATCTCTAAGAAGACTCTCTTTCCTAAAACCTTTCTTTCTACACCTTTTTTCTCTCTCCAGATTTGATCTGATTTCAGCTAGAAAACCAGATGGTAAGTTGTTTATTTCTTAATCCTTATTCCTTAGGAATAACCTACATGAACTTGAACATGAAATTTTTGTAACCCTAGAAATTTTATTTTGTTCCTGAGATCGAAAACCAATCAACAATCTGATAGTTGAAATCGAAAATCAACAAACAAATCAGGTATAAACCCTCACCTTCAAATTTTTTTTAATCATGTTTGATTTAGACCTAAATCTGTGAATAATAGAATCTCCTAGAATAAGGGATTTTATCTTCATAGAAGTTATTTTGAAAATATTTTTCAATTTTGTATATTTTATTGATATTCTTTTGTAGTTTCAAAGCATGGGATTTTTTTTGTTTCAATTTATTTTAGCTTGCTGTGTCCTAGAGTTAGTATGTTGAGATTCTGGTCTTTGAAAGTTGTTTGAGACTAAACTTTTGCGGCTTTCTGAACTTTTGTAATCATGTGGGTGTGTGGGTTTAAGATGTATTTAGTTTATTGGGTTTGTTTCAATGAAAGTGTTTGTCCCATTATGCTATGGTAAGTGATGTTCCTGTTAATCTCTAGCTGAGATTTATATGGGAGTGTAACCTTAGTGATGTTTTTTTTTTGGGTTTTGTTTTGCATGTCTTCCTTATCATCTATGCATCCATATCAATACTTTATAGTGAGCAAGGATTGTAATTCATAGAACTTTGAAAACTTCAAAGTTACGATTTTTATTGAAAGCAAATGTCAAAATTTATTGCCAATATTGTCATTATAGGTAAACGAATTCAATGTCATCGAAAAGGGACGAAGATATTGGATACTATGCACGATTTTTAAGTCAGTAGCATTACTAGTCATTAAGAATCGAATGCACTTGCATTGGTATGTGGGTGTTGATAACCAATTCTACTTATGGCTACTTTTTTTTCTTATTAGGATTTGCTTACATGCTTGGAAGATGTTTAACTGCTATTCTACGTGGACTTTAGCTGCTTGATACTGTCAAAAACCAGTTATAATCTTCTGTTGTACAACGATGTTAGTATTGCATTTCAAATTAAATTTGGGACCCTGAATGTTTTTCGAGAACAATCATGATTATAAATGTATTGCACAATTTTCTGTTCCAGGATTATATTCGACCACCGTGTTTGATCAGTACAAACTTTTGGATGGCAGTTTCTATGAGGTCTCTTGTTGGAGCCTTCCGTTGTATCTTTCTATGAGGTTGTTCTTTGTTGAATGCAAATGTTGAATGATTTGCAGGCTTATGCCATCAAACTTTGGCACTTTCGTTTGTAAATTTTCGTAAGTCTCATTTAAACTTTGGCACTTTCGTTTGGTGGATGATCCGTTTTTAGGTTTAGGGCCCATTAGAATACCTTATACCTAGGTCCAAAACATCACTAAATTGCTCTCCAAGTAATTCTAGAAGTAGAGTTCTATTCTTAGAAGGAACAATAGACTTTTATTTCTAGAAGATTGCAAAAAATAGGGGAGTTTTCCTAATTTATGTATTACTAGTTTTAGCGTAGTCTTAAACCTATAAATAGGCACCTAGAGTGCTTGTAGAGGACACGGCAGAAAACTAGAGGAATACTAGCAGGAAACGAGCAAGAAGAAGAAGCAATACCTAGGGCATAAATTTAACCTAAGAGGTAAACATTGTAAGTTCTTTGCTATAGCAATAAAATCAGAACATTCTATTGCAAATTCTCTGTGTTTTTATCCTACTTCATTTTGCTATTCTTTTGCTATTCTCTGTCAATCATATTAGGGTCTAGAAATAGATCAGTGGTATCAAAGCTAGAAGGTAATTAAGTGATGTTTCCGGCGATGAATGGAATGGCTTCGATCCAAGGGTAACAAGGTATTACCATTAGATCCTGATATTGATAGAAGGAAAAGAAAATCAACCACGTTATCATTATCGAATCTGCAAGACATTATGGAGAAATTGGAGGAAGATATGAAAATCATGAAGAGAGATCTGGCAGAGATGAAAATAATTAAGGATGATATGGAGTTTATAAAAGAGATGCTAAAAGGATTAAAACTATCTCATAAAACAGGGGACCAAGTTCTGAACAAAATATGGAAAACCCACCAGGGTTTGTAAGTTCACCCTTCAAAGTAGAGGCAAGAATTGAATCCCAGCATACAATGGGGATTTGAATCCAGAGAAGTTGGATGGCTGGCTCAAGTCTTTGGAAGTGTATTTCAGCACCAAAGGATTTACCGAGGAGCAAAGGGTAAGTTTTGCTAGACTCAGACTTGACGGTCATGCTCTTATTTGGTGGGAGGCATATACATCAGGTTTAGATACTCCAGTGACAACATGGCAGCAGTTTACAAGTGCAATCCAAAATCAGTTTTACCCAATTGGTTATAAAGAACGACTGCGTGAACAATGTCAGTTCTTGCGACAAGTGAAAGGGCGAAACGTGCAAGAATACACTACTGAATTTCGCAAGCAAGCTATAAAATTGAATGTGAACCTGAGAGATCTAGAAACCCTTGAGAAGTATAAAGGGGGATTACCTTTTGCTATACGGACAGAACTTGCGTTATTTGGAGTAACAAACATTGATGATGCTTGCAAGAAAGCTATGTATATCGAGATGAAGAGTCAACCCCATGGAGCAAGGCAATCAAGAAACGAACGAGAGATTGTGAACACTGTTCATAAAGAGGGAAGGACAGATCATGTTATGTCAAACAAAACTAACCAATACTGTGAAAACTGCAAAACTGATCGACACTCGAAGGAAGGATGTTGGAAATTACATCCGGAGTTGAAACCAGCATGGTGGAAAGACCGTAAGCAAACTGCCACAACCATCTGCAATGAAGAAGAAAACGAAGAAGAGGAAGATGAGGTAATCGACGGATCGCCTCAACCTGGTCACAAAATTGCGATGATGACAAGAAAAGGGGTCGCAACTGCGACAACATGAGAAGTCAGTGGTCCGGAACCGGCGACACCGGAATCTGTTAAAGAAGAACTATTTTGGGTGTATGCTCAAGTCGACAAGACACATGTCCTTACTTTACTTGATAGCGGATCGCAACAAAACTTGATATCTGAACAACTTGTGAAGAAACTGAATTTGAAGATCACACCACACTCTAAGCCATACCCGTTAGGATGGTTGAAGAAGGATACAAAAATGCAAGTGACTGCTCAATGCACCTTCGAATTCGCCATTAGCGGGAAATACATGGATCAGGTAACATGTGATGTTGTCCCATTAGATGTGTGTCACATTGTTTTAGGTAGTCCTTACCTATGGGACAGAGATGCAACGTATTTACGAAGAGAAAATATTTGGAAGTTGGTAAAAGATGGAAAAAGATTTCATATTCTAGCTTCTAAAGAAAAGAAGAAATTACAACTTCTAGCTGCGCAACATTTAGTAAACACTAATCAGAAGTTTAGTCTACTCACGGTTCGACAAAATGTCAAAGAACCTGGTGAACTGGAGTATGCAAACTCTTGTGAGTGCACTAAAACCGAAAAGAGCAATCTGTAACAGTTGTTAGAAGGGTTTGAAGACACCCTGCAACAGCCACCGAAAGTGCCACCAAAACAATGTGTGGAGCCAGAAATCAAGCTACTTGACGAGCAAAATGAGTCGCCATCATTACAAGTTGCGCAAGACTTAGCTTTAAGGGAAGTAACAAAAGAGGATCTGATTCTTAGCAAGAAGACAGAGATGACTGGAGCTGGAAAATAAGAATTATTCCAAGAACGTCGCAACGTGAAGACTTTAAAGCGTGCAAAGTGGTACTCAAGAGTGCGGCTGCAAGCTAAACTTCCCCGCATCTTAACTCAATGCTTTTGAGGGACCAAAAACCTCCTAATGGGGGAGGTGTGATCCGTTTTTAGGTTTAGGGCCCATTAGAATACCCTATACCTAGGTCCAAAACGTCACTAAATTGCTCTCTAAGTAATTCTAGAAGTAGAGTTCTATTCTTAGAAGGAACAGTAGACTTTTATTTCTAGAAGATTGCAAAAATAGGGGAGTTTTCCTAATTTGTGTATTACTAGTTTTAGCGTAGTCTTAAACCTATAAATAGGCACCTAGAGTGCTTGTAGAGGACACGGCAGAAAACTAGAGGAATACTAGCAGGAAACGAGCAAGAAGAAGAAGCAATACCTAGGGCAGAAAATTAACCTAAGAGGTAAACATTGTAAGTTCTTTGTTATAGCAATAAAATCAGAACATTCTATTGCAAATTCTCTGTGTTTTTATCCTACTTCTTTCTGCTATTCTTTTGCTATTCTCTGTCAATCATATTAGGGTCTAGAAACAGATCAGTGGACAAAGAGGGCACAGAAAGTGAAGAAAAGGAGAAAAAGGCATACAAAGCTGCCAGAGAGGAAAATGACCAAGACACTGAAACAAGCTCAAAGGATAAGGTTTCTTCGGCACTTGTAAATAAGGTAAGAAGTTCATAGAACTTGCACCTATTCTTGGATGCCTAATTATTCTTTGTATGTTCACTTCACTTGAGCTAAGTTTAAAACCTATCCTGAAACTGTTGTACCTTACGTCAGGTTGATGCTATGCTTCAAAAGCTTGAGAAGGAAATTGACGAAGTTGATGCCAAAATTGGTAACAAGTGGCGACTACTTGACAGGTAATTTTAGATGACTGTGTAACATGTATGTCTCATGATCTGGGAAATGTGAAGCCAGTTTATTCTTTTGGTTTGGAATGGTTGCCCTTGCCCATTAGTTATAGAACTTTAGCACATCATCATTTGTAGTATTTGTCGTCAGTTGTGATTATTCAATACAGAGAGATCTTGAATAATTTTTATAGCCTCACAAGGCATATTATGATACACACAAACACATACACACGTATAAAATCAAATCTGAAAAATGTATTCCATAAAGAATATCATTAAGTAATTATTGAAACTGTACACTGTATCCATTTACAGAGACCATGATGGAAAAGTGACTCCTGAGGAGGTTGCTAGTGCTTCTATGTATCTAAAAGATACTTTAGACAAGTCTCATTTATTGATTGTGATGGATACGTATCTGTATATATTTTTCAGACTAGTTGAGCATGGTCAGTTGGTCCTGCTATGGGACATATCTTCGAAGAAATGGTTTTTGTATGATTTTTTTTTCTTGTTTGTATGAATAAGAGCCAATAGTTGTATCAATACTTCAGGTTGCTTCTCTTTAATTTTTTTCTCTCTTTAATTCCGTAAATATATGACGCATCAAGTTAATTAACCTGGGTGCTATTTCATTTTAATCTTGTCTTTCCTAAACCACTATTTGTGTGTGATCTTAGAACTCTTAAAATTTGTGTAACCAGGTTGAGGTTGGTGAAGATGTGGTAGAAAATTGACAAAAGCAATAGAAAGGAAAGGGGTTTATGTGTGTCGCAATTCTCATAAGCTTACAGTGGCCACTTCTTGGGTAAAACTTTCTGGTGTTTTGTTGAGATGTTTGAAAACTTGATTACTGTAAGTGAATGGCACAATAAGCACATCTTTCTCCAACATAATACAAACATTCTCTGGATCTCCAGAGTCTAATGCCGGTGAACAGGTAATATTCAACTGAAATTTTATATTTGACTGACATTCTCCACTTGTCAATCTTTTTCAGAATATTAGTCGCCTTCAATCTAAGTTTTCGATAGATGTCAAAAGACTTTTAAAAAGATAATTTCTGGGATGTCTTTGAGAGACATTGTACGGAGAGTTTTACTGAAACTGGCCTAAGAAAATGCTTTCTTTAGTGTTGATAGAGCAAAGCAGCAAAATTATGAAAATTTTGACTGTGATAGAGATGGTGGAGTACTTGGAAATGTTTCAAGAGGTGAAATGATTAAGTGGGCCAGAAGCTTATGTAACTCTTATAGGAGAGTGACTAATTCAGAGTTGGCAAGGCGATAATTCGGTTTTATTGTTCAATGTGTCTTTGGGTTGTTCGTATTTTTCTTTCGATCTGTATATTATTTGTATATTATTCTGGGTAATTAATAAAGTTAATTTGAACCATTTTTTTAAGATTATATTTCTATTTTGCTTTCAGTCTAGTTTAGATTCAAACCAAAACCGTTTCAGATACACCAAATCTGAATATGACTGCCAAAATCTGAATCAGTAGCCAGAAAATTAAATGACGACACAAAATCTGAATCTGACTACCAATATCTGATTCAGTAGCCAGAAAAAATGACGGAACAATATCGTTTGAATTAGTATTTTTTTCCTAATGAAAATGCCTCAATTATAATATATATTAACCGTTACCATATTTTACATACAAAAACTGTGATAATTAATTACAGATTCTATGCGTGATTTTAAGTCACAAATTTTATTCGTCATATTTAATAACGTTCCATGTTTGTTATTTATAAAGAGTCATTTATAGCCCCTTCTGGACTAGTGGCTATTCTTCATTGCATATCTTATGAAAGACCAATATGTGTGAATTAGTATAACCGCTCACGATTTGTTTGTGTTCTTGGTAGAACTATTCACATGAGGCCTGACTTATGTATTGGTATGACTTTTATTAGTGAAACCGATCTTAAGTAATCACCTGGGGTACGATCGGGTTGTGTATGTCTGAAATTATTACTGGGAAGAGGGGAATCGATCCTAGTAAGAGGTGCAATGCATCACAAGGGGAACCGATCCTTGTATGAGGTGCATCAAGGTTTATGGAAGAAATGGGAACATATCCTATGAACATGTGCAACAAGTTTTTTGGAAGGGGGAACTGATCCTATGGACATGTGCGGTGCATACAAGTTAGATACCAAATATATGTGGGGAACCGATCCTAGTACCTAGTCAGCCGTATCTTTGGTACGTAAGATAGTGTAACTATGTACAGTACTCACATGGAGGTAGAACCGAAACTTGTTTTGGTAGAACCGTAAACCCATGAGTTGTGATTGAGTGGAACTTGATCAATCACATAGTTCTTGAAAGTCAGATGAACCAATTCTAAACTTGTTCGGGAGTGTGGTAAATCGGTTTCAAGTGAGCAAGCATGGTAAAGACTTGCAAGAGTAAGATGTCGTCACTCTTTGAACACGGTGCATTAATGCTTATTCTATTTTTTTCAAAGATATTCCTTAAAGGCTAAGAAGGAAGTAAATCCCAATATCAAATTAAATAAATTAATAATCTTTTTAATAAAGGGTTTTTAATTATATATGAAAAATAAGAATTAGTAATGTGCATTTGCTAATTAAAGATTTTCCAAGGAGATTTCGATCACATATTTGGACAGTGCATTCACAGGAATTATGAAAACCGAATTTGGGTAAATATGGAAAATATCTTAAGAATATTTTTGGTTTTGGAAATTCCTTGGTGTCCAAACTTCCTTGTCTATAAATACTTTGAGTTTGCATTTCTAGCAAACTAATCCTGCGCAACCTAGACTTACTCTTTTAGCTTTGTTACTGGTGAAGCCGCCTATCGGAGAGGAGAGTAATCTAATTAGGTGAAATCTCTTACGACCGCTCAATTTAAAGTCGTCTTTGGGATTGAGAAGCTCTAGCGTGACCCGTTGGTGGGAAACTAGATATTGCGGTTTATCTTAAGTTTTTGCATTGATTTGATCGACTAACGGTGGTTGAATCTTGATTGCACCTAGTTTGTTTATGCTTGAGAATCTTCTCTTCTGATATAAGATTTGCTCAAACTAGTGTTGATGGTGGATTTTCATTCAAGGGTAATATTGTAAAACCTAAAAATTATGCTCCAACATCTTGTAAAAGATAAGGACATTATTAAGTGATGGATACTCCTTTACTTTATTAATTCACCTAGAATGGAGCATGTGGCAACAATCCCATTCTGTGAATAAAATATACGAAATTCATCCAGGTTGGAGCATGTAACAACAATCCCATATACCCTATGAATTTCCAGCATTATTACTTAATGCGGAACCAGCCTTGTATTTCCTGTACTCATTGTCAGTATGGAATGACAACTGAGTGTTGCTCTCAGCAGAGCAACATTAATCTCCAAGCATTATAATGAAACATGTACGAAATACCCGTACATGCTGCAACTCTCAGTGTGTTATACTAACCCGATTGAGCCACTCTCGGTGTGTTATACTAGCCCGATTGAGCGTCCGGACTGACCGTATCAGTCTGGATATGATCACGACCATCCAACTCCACCAGCACGATTGGATGGCCCAGATCGATTCCATAACCCCCAAGCAGGTATGGAATATCCGCTGCCAAACCAATGCGGGCCCCACATGGTCGGCCTCCCCTTGGCCTAGCTTGCCAAAACGTCCAAACCAAAGCAGTATGGACGAAAACCCTAAATTAGGGTTTGCGGCACATTACATGTGTCGCAAAACAGTCTCAACCATCCATCTTCGCGGGTATAGATGGAGGGTGCAGATATAGATTCAAAGGGCACGGAGTATGTCTACACAATCACCGTGGGCCCACCTACATAACTAGCCAATCGGTCAGGACCAACCATGGTTGGTCGTTCCAAATTGTACGCCTGAATGGAGCATGACGCACAACCTTAAAACCCAAAATTAGGGTTTTGAATCACGGGCGTCCATTTTCTCCGGCACGAATGGAGGGTCCGAGATTAGATCAAAGCAAGTCCGGCCATACCAACATGACCACCGTAGACCAATCTATCCCCTCACCTGATCGTCCAAGGCATACCATGCCTGGTTATCCCAAATCGTTCGCCCAAACTAGCATGGTCGCACCTCCCAAGCTGCAAACTAATCTTAACCGCTCGATTTCTCCGAACGAATTGAGTGGCTTAGATCATGTTTTCATGGGACGGTAAGGCATAGGCATGAACACCAGCCTACCACCAACACGTTGGAGCAATCGGCCAAGAATGACGAAGCCTGGTTGTCTTGAAACGCCCGCTCAAGGTTGGTACGACATGCGGCTTTTGCGGCACCAATTTTCTGTCGCAAATTGATCTCAACCACACAACTTTGCAGGACGAATTGAGTGACCTAGATCACACTTTCGTGAGACAATGAGGTATGGGCGCCTATGCCGTCATGTCGTCTACACACATGCACAACCGGACTAGCCAAATTTGCGTCCCAATCTTGGATTCAACCAAGATGAAAAGTGATGCTTACGCTCCTTTTCATAAACCCTAATTTCATCAACGGTCGCAGATGAGTGTCTCAAAGATCATCTCGTCCGTCCAACTTCACCGGCTTGGCTATACATCCCTGGTCAGGAGTTAATTGGTCCATGTGGCATCATGGTGATCACCACCCATCACTCTACCATACCATGTGATCGGTCAAAGGAGGGTTTGCATGCGCAACTTCCAAACCATCACATGAAGTAGGCTGAACATGAAGTTTCTTTGAGACTCTCAAACAGCGATGCTTCATACATGCTGAATATACTCGATGCAGTACCTGCATAGTATACACACGATACTTCACAAGTATCAATTTCCTAAATAACGTAGCATTACATGCTACTTTCTGTGGGTCCCACGATCCAGACACACTCGAGACATCAATCATGTCACAAACTGGGGATATATACTAAGGTATTGGTCTGGCGGTTTACAGCATGCAGCGCACAATGCGCTATCACAAGAACGTGTCAGGAAGTCATGGACGGTTAGTGATGATGGGAGAAGTGGGCAAGCCTGGTCATGTAACACCAACACACTACTCCATCACTCCACTTTCTCCACTTCCCACGATATACGAAGGTTAGGCTAAAAGACTTGTATAAATAGGCTCTCTGCCCTGTTTTTCAAACAAGACAAGACATAACAGAGAGAGCATAACACAGAAACCAAGTGTTAACATCCAGAGCCTGCTTGCGTTAATTACAAGCCTACTCACCTTTCTGTTACAAGTCATACATATCCAACACCTTCACAATCTCAACACCTTCTTCGCTTCCCTCCCTAAGATCAACCCCATCTCCTTCACTTTGTGACCAAAACAAGTCTATAACGGCCATTCTTTTTGGTTTAGGCCGGACTTGCACAGATTGACCTATTGAATCTACAAGCACTCACCGCGCAATGCATTGTTTAAGGTTTAGATTCATTCCTCATCCACACACCCCAAATTACCAAAATCGGCAGGAATAGTTTTCACCCACAAACAATTGGCGACCACAGTGGGAGGTTGATATCTCGGTTGTAGAAAATTGAATTATCAATTTTTCGGTTTTCATCTCACGATGTATCCTCACCAGGAAACCACAGGTGGTTCATATATCATGGGAAGTATAGCTAGAATGCTGGAGGATATCTTGGAAAACCAAGATGGTATCACTAGAAGACAAGGCGAAACATTCCGCCTCTTGAATGATATAACAACGCAATTACAAGAAGGGTCGACATACGTTTACTCAGACAGTACGAGAAATGCTGGATCCTTAGTCAGGGGTCACGCCTTTACCAGTGGATAAGAAAAAAGAGCGCGTAATTGCAGGAGACTCAGAAAAGATGAACAACACGGCCCAGATGACGATGAAGACTCGAGGCAACTCCACAGAGGAAAAGACTTGTCCGGAGTACGTCTGCCGGATAAATAAAGGGAGCCTGAATCCTACGGAGTCCTGCTAGAAGATTTATCTCTCAAGACTCTTGTTGAATCCCGGAAGACTGTTCAATCCCCATCGACCTTTCAACCAAGCGAAGAAACGCTTGAAGAAGGAGAGATCAATCAAGAAATACATGAATACAGAGGATGGGAGCATTCAATTCGATCACTCAGCAGTGATATTACGACACTTTCCACATCCCTATACCTAGGAAAGTGATCCGCGGATATGATGGCACTTGAAAATCTTCCTACTTCATCTCCGAAACATGCTCCACATCAAAGCCACATAGAGACGTCACAACGCCCACTGACGCAGGAAAAGCTAGACTCAAAGTACCTACACTTTCCCTTCCCAATGAAGAAGATTTTGGAGTTGCTGGAGGCATGGGTGCAAAACGGAGAGGTGGAGCTACCTCCGGTATGGCGTCCGCCCACTGATCAAGAAGTAATGGACCCAAGGTATTGTCATTTCAACCGATTTCTTCACCACCCCGCCAGTGAATGCAACGCTTTGAAGCGCATTGTCCAGGAGAATATTGGTTCAGAGGGATGACTTTCCTTCTCTAAAAGATCAACGCGGACGACATCCTTGGAGGGGCTACTTTGGTTTTACACAAGTAAGGTCTCGAAAGCAAGTAAGTTATATCCAACAATCCTACAAGAAAGATAGTTTTAAAACTCACTGGGGACTGACATCCGGACATGGAAAAAAGAGGCTCAATAATTAAACACCATGTTTGTTTCCTTTTATACTTCCATTTTACGCAATATTTGCAATTTTATGCAATCATTCATGACCAAGATGCAAATTCCATTTAAGATAATCCCTCTTCAGAAAAATTGATTCACAAAACTATATCAAAATAAACCAATTCAATTACCTATTAATTCAAAACTGGAAGTCAAATTATGAAAGGAAATCCTCACTATCACTCAAAAGGGAAAGCATCTAAAAGAAAAGACGAATAGGTTGCGTGAGTTCTTCAAGGAAAGTCCTTCAACAAAAACTCGTCTTTCTATGCAAAAGTGGCTTTCATTTTCTGAAGAACGGCCTGTTCCAGCTTCAACTCATTAGACAGCTTTTCAATCTTCTCTTCCTGGCGAGTAATACAGTCCGTAGAAGGGACCTCATGTTGTAATTTCTGGAGCTCCTGAATCTCGGAGAACCCTTTGAAGAACCAAGGAGCATTGAAGCCATACTGTATAAACACATCCCGATGGCAATTCCAGTCTTCAATCATCTCCTCAGAAACTGTTCGACCAGTCGTGACGCTCATCTCATGGATAGAAAATAAAGCTTCCTGGACGCAATTGACCAGTGCAAGGCAAATTTTGAGCTTCGTAGTAGTAGCAATGTGTCCTTGCTTCTCCCATATCGCCTTATACAACTCTTTGAACTGAGCTGGCACGCTGAATCCTCCAACCAACACATGGCCCGGAGAGGGTACAGTGAAAGGAGGATCGAACAAAGCCCCAGGACGTATCGCCAATACTTCGCCAATTGCAGGAGCCTTGTCAGCTGAAGGAGGCCTTTCGGAAGAAGTCACCACAGCTTGATTAATCGAAACCTGTTCAGAACGTGCTTCAAGGGGAGTCGTCTCAACAATAGCATATGTTGCCTCTCCTATATTTCACCTGATGTCTACTTCGCTTTGATTACTAATTTCCATCACCACCTCATCAACAATGTCACTTACAGAGGCGCCTTGTCCAGTCGAGCTTGCGTCATCTCCGTCATTGTTCAGTGAAGGAGCATTTTCGGTTTTACCAGACTTCTCAGCATGGGGATCAGTGTCGCCAGACCTCTCAACATGAAGGCCAATATTACCGAACTTTTCATTTTGAATGCGCGCCAACCTTGTGAAAACATTCTCTTTTGGAATTCCCTAAATTCAAGTAAGAATCACTCTTAGAAGAGAGCACTCCGGAGAAATAAAGAAGTCGACAGAAAGAGATTTAAATACCTGCATATTGGAAGAATTGAGGATCACCGAATTGCTTGCCTTCCTTTTGGACCTCCCTCCTACTTGGGGACTGCAATCATCAGCTCTGGTCTGTTTGCCCGAGAGTGGTTTTGTAGTTTCAGGATTTCCTACACTACACCCTTGTCAAGAATCTATGAAAACTAAGTCATAATTGTGAATAAACAATAACACTTTTATTAATTCACTTTCAGGAAGATTTACAAGAAAGATCAAAACTCAGAAGTACAACTTTCTTTCTCCTCAAAATTCTCTCAGCTTTCATAAATACATCATCTATTTCTGGATCTATCGTGCCCTTTATATAGGGATTTACATAGTGGAAGACAACTAAGATTTCCCCCTAATTCGGATCTACTTTGCGATCTCATCGCCATAACTTCAGTCTTCACCATCGCCAACTTTATAACCATCGTGAAGCAGACTTATTCTTAATATATCTTTAATCGTTAATCGTTACATCATTCTTTTGTGACACTCGCCAAATGTTGTTGAAGAATCTTGCGACGATCTCGTCAAAGTGTTGTTAATACTTGTAGAAAGTGTTGTTAATATCGCAGGAATAGCGTTGTAGCGATATTCTGGTACTACATCTTGCCTCTTCTCATGTCTTTTTTGCAAAGAAGAGAAGATCATGAGAACTAAGAATGCCATAATCGCATATTTTTTTTTTCTTTCCCATTCTGACACGTTTCTATGTACTTCGCCAGCTGTTTTCACGAGTTTCTTTCTTCCAATAAATTTTTGACAAGTCTTCTGTAACCGCTGCGATCTAACCACCCACGTTTTTTATTTGCATTAATTACTTTCGTCTTCTTCGAGAAATTTCTTCTTCTATAAATACTCTTCTCCTTCTTATCTTTCTATCTTTTACTTTCTTCTTCATTCTTCTTCTCTGCAACTTTACTGTTCTTCCGTAAATTGCACATTCATTATTCTCACGATTTCTTTCTTCATTTTCAACTTCTTCCTTCATTCCCATACTTAAAAATGGTTGCTGCTAGTGCTAAAAATTTGAAGGCCTTCAATAGAATGCGCGAGAAACTCAGACTTAAAGGTTTTAAATTATCTTTAATTCCAGATCAAGATGCTAAATCTGAACTTTCCTTTAAACTGTTCACTGATGATCAATGTTCTCGCGAGAAAATCATAGTATCGCTAGGACAACTTGAAGCTGTCCTTCCTCTCCCTCTTTATAACCCAAAACTCCCGTTATTCTATCAAATAATATCTGACTAGAGGTTCTCGCGAGCAATATACCAATTGGGTGGGGATTGCATCAGATTACTACTTGAATATGCTTCTCGTGGCGCTGGTAAATGAACTCGCTACCCCAATGCTCCAAAGAACCCTTTGTTCATAGATGTCCCCATTGTTTCTTGCGATTATACTGTGGACAACTTTTTTGTAAACTATAGAATTGTCCCTATGAAGAGGGATAGTACATGTTGGGGTGTTCGTTTGAAGAAAGAGAAGGTCACTGGTGACAATGCTCTTATGATGGATATTGACTTTCATACATCTACTAACCAAGGCCCTCGTCATTCTAGCGACGATAAGTGGTTCATCTTCCCATTAAGTCTTAAAGGTCCTTATATATTTGGTTCTCGCGAACTTCCCACGAATCTCGCAGAGTATCAACCCTGGGTCTTCAACTGGCCTGAAAGATCTAAAGAAGTATATTCTCTCAACTTTTCGTGTTATTATTATTTATTATCTTATTTATATTCTCGCTAACTTTTTTGATTTTGTCAGATTGATAGAATGAAACTCAGCTATCAAGCTCTTAGGAAACCCAGCATTCGCCTAGCTTTGATGTCTTTCACAGATGAAGTAAGAAATATTTCTTTATAAGTTTTTTTTTTTACAATATATTGTTGCCCCTATTTCTTATCTTCATCTGTGCTCGCAGGAAATCGAAGAATTAGAACCACTTCCCCCTCCACAAATCAAGGAGAAATCTCCAAAGGAACCATCTGGGAAATCTATAAAGGAGAAGCCTACTACTTCTTCTAGGGGAAGATCTTCTGCCCCTCGCAATGATGAATCTAGCGATCCTCCGCTAAAGAAATTAAAAACTCAACCTTCTTCTTCTTCAACTCCTCAAATAGTTCCAGAAAATCCAAGTGTTGTTCTTGATAAGGATATTGACGAGGATTTTAATGCTGGTGGTTTTCCTTCAATAAGAAATTCTTCTTCTTCTGATTCCTCAATGACTCATCTGTCCAGAATTTTCAACGATATTTCCCATAGCATGACCTCTAATGGCGAAGATGAAGTTATTGAAAAGACATCTCAAGCTCTCGCTAAAGTTTTCGATGCTCCTATCTTAGAAGATAATGATTCTCTCCAAGGAATCTCAAGATCACTGACTCCCAGTCTCTTGAATTCTCTTGGTGCTTTGGTATGTTTTCACTTCCTTAGTTTGTCTATTTTTATTCATCACTATATTTTAATTTGTTTTTCTTCTTCGCAGGTTGGAAGAGCTTCTTTTGCTGTTGCTTCTGATTTAGACAAAAGATGCTTCTACGCTGAAGAGAAAGCTGCTAAAGTTCGCCAAGATAAGGAAAAACTAGAGTCTGAAAATATAGAGCTTCGCAAGAAAAATAAACAATTAGAGGCAGAAGCTTCTGTTAATAAGCAAAAGATCGTTGATCTTGATAGGGCTAACCAACAACTTTACGGTATGACTGATTTCCCTTCTCTCTTAATTCCTTTTATTATATCGCATCTTATTCAAGCAATCACTTTTAACTTGCAGATGTTTATGGTCTTACTGACAAGGCTATAATCTTTCAAACTTTTCCTGAACCTGTAGATGATCATACTCTTCTTACTAGTCTTAATAATTCCGTAAGTAATTTCTCAGATGATATGATTAACTCCCTCCCCATAGACGAACTTAGAACCAAGTTCAATCTCTTAAAACTTGAACACAGATTCAATTTAGGCTTGACTGACAAATATAGGCGCCTTTATTTTGATTCAAAGAAAGAAATAGATAAATTAAGGCAGAAGAATAGCGATCTTATTGACGAGAAGGATCTTGCCATAAAAAAGGGATCTAAAACCTTAGTAGATTTTCATAAAACTCTCCTTGACGTTCAAAAGGTCAGGGATAAACTTATCCGCGAGAATGAAGATCTTCTTGCGAGGGAGACTCAAATTCGATCTCGTCTCCTCATTAATAACGATGATGAGTTTGCTTGGGCTGCGAAGGTTCTTGACAATGCCAAAAATGATTTAGGTGTAAATGTTAGCCTTCAAGTTGAACAGGCGGCTCTAATTAGAGATATGATTTCTAACATAGAAGGTTATTAGCTAATCTTCTTCTCGCTAATTTCTTGTTTTCATTATTCTCTTTTATAAAATTTCTAACTTGTTGTTATATTCTTGTAGAAGCTGAAAAAGGTTTTCTTGAAAGAATCAGGGAGCTTGAACAAGAGAAGGATCAGCTCGCGAATACTCTTGCTGCTCGTAATTACAAATATTCTCAACTGAAGAAGCAGTTTTACATCACCACCGCGAACTTCAATAGATCTCTCATTGTCGTTCGCAATGATTCTGTTAAATTGGTTTGCGATGACCATAGAATTTCTCCTTCTGTATACCCTGATCTTGCGAAGGAAGTACCCGCGATGATTTTAAATCTTGGATCTCTGATAGTGAGGCTGAAAATTCTGATAAGGATGAAAATAATAATGATGACGAAGGTGAAGAATCTAGTGGTGGGGAAGATAACAATGATGAAGGACATAAATCTGGCGATGAAGAGAAATCTGATAAAGAAGATGGCGATGGATCTAACTAGATCTTCTTTTTCCTTTTCTTTTTTCTGTAACATTGCCATTAGTTTCTCTAGATTTATAAATTTCTTTCGCCTATTTTGCTTCTATCTGTAAGAATCAGAAAACAGTTCTTTTTCTGCAAGTTAATCAATCAATATAACTATTATTCTTTTAATTATCTGCGTGCCTGTTTCTATGCAATTTTTATATGATAGATGAATAATAATTTCATCATTCTCATGCATTCCCATACTTTCCTCTATTATTCATCTACAATATAAAAATTGATTAGAGATAAAATAAAAATCAAAATTGACCTTAATATTGGCGATCTTACCGTTAATAATAGTTGCGTGAAATTGCAATTCTCATAACATCTGTGAGTATTATCGCAGTAATCTTGTGGTCTTATTGTGCCCTCCTAATTAAAGGTCTTACTTTTCCACGTTCTTTCTTTCCGCGACAAAATTGCAGGACGTCTTTACATTTGCATGTATTTACCCATTGATCTTGTCTAATATTTATATCTTGATTGTAATGCGACAATATGACAAGTCTAAGTTCTCTCGCGATATCAAAGCCTCGTGATATTGTCGTCTTGCGATGAAATCGCAGAACGTTTTTACACTTTCATGTAAAAACCCATTGATCTCATCTTAACATTTTTCTCGTGGCTTGTTGCCTCTGTATCATTTACGTCACGCGACAATATGACAAGCCTAAATGTTGTTGAGATCATAAAGCCCCATGACATTGCCGTCTTAAGACACTTATCAGCTCCCTAATGGAGGGTGCCGCCCTTATCTTCCCCCTGGTTGCCCCTTCAAGGAGGTAACATCGGCCATACAAGACTAGCTCCTCCCATCCGGATCTGTCAACAACCAGTTGTGTTCGCAGTCTCTTGTCCTTTATACCTATATGGCTTATATTTACAAGACTGCACCCTAGGTGGGGTTTTCTTCAGGCCAAGTGCATCATAGCCAAGACTTACCAAAGATGGCAAGAGAGTTTCGTACGCTCCGGGCACCCTTGGCTCAACCGTGTACCTCGGCGCCTTGCTCATACTCTGCACTTCTTGGAAGAGATTCTCGGTCGTCCAACCAGGGTATAACCTTATATAGTTGGAAATCCAAGATCTCTCTCCCGGATAGGTTTTCTTTAACCCCATCGTCTGCATGACTCAGGTTCCAGCAGCGGTATAACCTTATCGCTGAGTCATGTCAAGAGATACCCCCTCATATGACGCACTATTAGGTCTTACATTTGCCTCTTACGAAATTTTATTCGCGAACTAGGGTGCACGCCATAAAGGTTCGTCCCATTCTTATGTCTCTGCGAAATTTTATTCGCGCTTCTCGCGAGTATTGTAACTCTGATAGAATTTCATAACTTTGATCATTTTGGTAAAGTTTTGCGATTCTTTCAAGCATAATATTTTGTACAATTATATATTTTTCAAATAAATTATTCGCAGAGTTCTCTGAAGCTCATCATTTTACCTCTTTACTTATTATTTTCTGATTCTGCTTTTCTGCTACGTTTTGTTGTTGTCTCTTTTTCTGCGAGACACTCGTCATCAGCTTTCACATCCTCTTTTCGTTCTATCGCATCAATCATTAACCTTTCACATTTCTGTCGATGCTTGGTTTTGCACTTCCAATTGTTATTCTTTTCAGCTCTTTCTTCGCAAGACTTCATATCGATTTCATAACATTTCTTGCTTTCTCCCCAGTCTCCTTTAATAACTCCAACACCTTTTGGATGAGGAAATTTGATACACTGGTGATAAGTAGATGTTACACCCAATATCTCGTGTAACCAAGGTCGTCCTATCAAGGCATTGTAAGGTGATTCGATGTCCACAACGCAGAATAAGATTTTTGAAGATATTCCTTTTAACGGTATCTGCATTTCAATTTCCCCCTTTGGTTTGTTAGCTGTGCCATTAAAACCATAGATTTTATATGTTGATGGAATTAGATCTTCGTCTTTTCCTCCCATGGTTTTAAAGGTATGATAAAATAAGATATCAACAAAACTCCCTGTATTTATTAAGACTCTGTTGATGGCCCAAGAATCTTCAACTTTACTATCATTCTCTTCATATTCTTCTTGCATTTACTTTGGATTAATCTCTAATCGTATGACCAGTGGATTATCGTGCTGCTCACCAACCTCAGGTACATCTTGCGCAGTGAAAGATAGAGTTTGCTTCTGCCACTCCTCTAATGGCGAGGATCTCGCGATATTTAATATCTCTCTTCCATCTGTGTCTCTCGTGAAGACCCTGCTTAAAATATTGTCATGGAAATCCTCTATAGTTCTGCATGAATGTACGATAGTTCTGCGTGAATGTTCGATTATAGGTAACGGTGCTAATACTTCCTTATTCTTTGATAATTGGTGTGGTGATTTTTCGATTGCGGGTAGGCTTGGTATTTCTTCCAAGGTCCCAAATTATTTTAAAACGAAGGTGAGTGATATTATTTTTGATGGCGCGTGGTCTATTCCTCAAGCTACTAGAGATTTGATGATTTGTTTCAACATTGATGTGGATAATTTGCCTATTATTGCTGGTGGGGAAGACTATAAAATATGGGATCTTGATAAGAAGGGGGTGTTCTCGGTTAAATCAGCCAAGGAGGCCATTAGAGCTCATGCGGATTTGTAGCCTCATGCTGTTTTGTTTTCAAAAAGTGTTGTTCACCCAACGTTAAGTGTCCAATACTAGAAGATCTGGGAGAATCAGTGTTGTGCTATGGATGATAATGTTATTAAACAAACAAAACGGTCTATGCCTACTATGTGTCGCATTTGTAGGAGGGATTGTGAATCTATGCGTCACATTACGTGGAAGTGTAGGTTTGCAAGGCGTATTTGGTCCTGGGCAGCGGGCATCTTCAAGTTGCAGCCAATGGAAGATCTCGTCGATTCTTATAAGGTTGCTAAGGGTCGTAGTAGAATGGTTAAGGACTTGTGGCTTGTTACTCATCTTGCAATTGCCACAGAATTATGGAAGCTGAGGAACAAAATTTATTTTGAGGCTAAGGTGAATTGGCTCGGTTTTAATGGCCGAGTTTATCAGTTGATTCATGATAATTCGATCCGCATAAAGGGATACATGTACAACAAGGAAGATGATTTGCGGATTTTAAATTATTTCAAGGTGGCGCATAGGGCTTGCCGAGTTTCTACTCCGTTGGAAATTACTTGGTGGCCTCCGTATCCAGGTGAGATATTGATCTGTTGTGATGGCGCGTCACTTGGAAACCCTGGCCAGGCAGGTTGCGGCGTCACATTCCGTGGCTCTAATGCGGAAGTCCTAGGAAGCCTTTTGGTTGGCTTAGGTTGGCAAACAAATTTCTATGCTGAGGTATGTGCTATTATTTATGGAGCGATGATAGCCAAGCGCTGGAATATTAAAAATCTGTGTGTTCGTTCGGATTCGAGGAGTTGCATTCAAGCTTTTGAGGATGGACAATTACCGTGGCAGCTTATGCAGAAGTGGAGAATGGCTAGATCTTTTTATAAAAATATTAGATATATTCATAGCTATAGGGAAGTGAACTTTTCAGCTGATGCCTCGGCCAAACAAGCTTGTTTGTTGGCCGAGGATATCTTTGAGTTTTATGAGGGTAGGCCAGTGTCCACTAAAATATATGAGTGGCCTGGAGAGGTTTATTTTCGCTTCAAATGAGTCTTCTTCTAGGGATGGCCTAACGGCTATGCTCTAGTAAGGCTCCCCCTGTACAATTTTTTCATTTTTTAATACATATTGATCGAGTAAAAAAAAAGAATGTATGATAGAATTACAAAACAAATTCTTTGCTTTGGCTCCAACTTCTATTACGAATGTTTCTGCTCCTTTTATAGCATTTACTCTGCGAGTTTCTGGTGCTGGCGGTAATTGTTGAGATTGTGGATGTCCTAATAGAAAATGATTTAACTTCCCTTGATCAATCATCCTCAAGATTATTCTCTTCACATTCCTATAATCGTTTATTGTGTGACCATGAAAATGATGATAAGGACAGAATTCTTGACTTCGATTGTTTGGATGGGGTTCTTTTCCCATGTTCCACAAAGAGGGTATATTTTCCATTAAAATGATAGCTTCCCAAATCTTTTCTATGCTAGTATTGAGAGCCGGCATCTTAATTTATTCCCAGATTATCCTCTGATTACCTTGTCCTTTAAAATTATTCTGCCTTTGTCCACCATAAGTTTCTTGAGGTTGATCGAGTCTTTGAATCTTGTTATTACCACCGCGATTATAATAATTCTTCTCCCTTTCGTATTCTTCCTGATCTCGACTGCCCATCGCTACTAATTTTTGTTGGTTATCAATGACCACTTTCTCTTGTTGTGATTGCAAGGTGCTCGCTACATTATTTATCATTTTAGGGAGCAAACTTCCACTTGCCGCCAGCGAGCTGGTGTTCACAATTGGGTATGATTCCATCTCATTTTGTTTCTCCTCCAAAGCAATGTATTCTTCCTGCAGCTCTCGCAATTCTGTCATGGTGATGGTATTTTTGATTCTGAAAATCTGAATGTACAGTAAATTAGTCGCGAACATTGCATTAATGAAGGATAGGATCATATATCTTTCATCCACTCTTCAACCCATCTCGCTGCACATTGATTTCCATCTTATAGTTAAGTGCTTCAGACTCTCGCCAACTCTTTGTTTTAGCCCAAACACATCTTCAATACCCGGCCGCGATGAATTGTTGCTAATATACGCTCCTAAAAATGTTGCTTGTAAATGATCAAAAGAAGTTATGGTATTTTTTGGTAATCCCTCAAACCATTTCAACGCCTCGCCAGTTAAGCTAGATGCAAAATACTTGCATAACACAACATCATGATTCTCCCACTGTAGCATACATCTAACATAAGCTTTGACGTGTTGAACAACAGCACAAGTAGTCCCATCAAAAATGCTGGTTAATGCTGGTAAATTGCATTTTGGAGGTATTCCTCTTAACTGTACTTCTTGAGTAAATGGAGTCCTCGCAGCTTCTTCAATAGCTTCATCAAGTTGCCTTCTACGTCCTTCTCTTCTATTGCTTATCATTCCTCGCATTTCTGCTAATTCTCTCAAAATTTGCTCATTCTCAGCTGAATTTTGTTCTATTGGCCTTTTTAATGCAGCTTCCCTTATTCTGCGTTCTTGTATTTCTTGTCTTGCGAGACTTTGCGTATCTCCTTCTTCATAATCATCCTGTCTTTCTCTATGATTTTCTCTTTCACCATCCTATTGAAATCGCATTTGCCTATCTTCTTCTCTGTGAATTTCTTCATTTCTCCTTATTTGTCTTCGCTGTCTCTCTATTCTCCTTTGTATCCTATCATACTCCTCTTGAATATTATCATTATAGCGATTTTGTGCACGTCTTCTTTCTCGATTTTCATGGTTATTTTGTCGTATTGCCTCTCGAAATTCTTGATCTTCTACTTCTGCTCTTAATCTTTTTCTCTCGCAAGCCAGGCATGCTTGTTCAGTATAGTATCTTTCAATTTCTTCTTCAATTATTCTTTGATTCCTTTGATTCTCTCGCCCATGCAATATCATCCTACCTTCCTCTGGATTCCCTTCTTCAATTTGATTATTTTTTCCCTCTTGATTTCTATTATCACGCAGATTATAATGATCGCCAATTATCTCTCCTTCTTTATGACGTTGTTCTCCATTTAAATTTGGTACTTCTTCTCTAACATTTCTCATTGGGGAATTTCGCCTTGGCTCTTCCCTGAATGATCTAGAATTTGATCTTACAGTACTTCTTGACCTCCTTCTTTGTAACCTCAAATTCTCCATTCGTAGCTCATGATTTTGTCTTGTTAGATTCACACGTTCCTCCGCCTCCAATCTCCTTTCTTCCTGTGTTCTTTGCCTCAGATCATCTACTGTCCCGTTTTCACGTCCCACGTGAACTAATTCTCCAGCCATTCTTTGATTTCTTTCTACTTCTTCACCATTTCTTAATTTTCGATTTTCTGCTTCTTCCATTGAATCCGACCTCCAAGTGTGTACGCCCACTCTATCATAATCCACATCCCTATTTTGTGATTGTGCTTGTTGATTCAGCTGTTGATTTGAATTTTCTACTTCATTTCTTGTTCTATTTCTTCCTGATCTTATTCTTAAAGATTCTTCTAATTCATATGTTCCTTCACCTACAAGTCTTTTACTTATTCTCACTGTCGTTGGTGGTTCTGATGTATTTCTTCTCCTTCTAGCCATTTCTCCAATTCTAATAATTTTTTCAAATCTTCAAGTTGCAATTTGAGATTTCTTAAACAGATTCTCCCTGTTTCTGGACGCCAAAATGTAGTTGCAGGATTTCCTACACTACACCCTTGTCAAGAATCTATGAAAACTAAGTCATAATTGTGAATAAACAACAACACTTTTATTAATTCACTTTCAGGAAGATTTACAAGAAAGATTAAAACTCAGAAGTACAACTTTCTTTCTGGAGTTTCTCTCTCCTCAAAATTCTCTTAGCTTTCAGAAATACATCATCCTTTTCTGGATCTATCGTGCCCTTTATATATGGATTTACATAGTGGAAGACAGCTAAGATTTCCCCCTAATTCGGATCTACTTTGCGATCTCATCGCCATAACTTCAGTCTTCACCATCGCCAACTTTATAACCATCATGAAGCAGACTTATTCTTCATATATCTTTAATCGTTAATCGTTACATCACTCTTTTGTGACACTCGCCAAATGTTGTTGAAGAATCTTGCGACGATCTCGTCAAAGTGTTGTTAATACTTGTAGAAAGTGTTGTTAATATCGCAGGAATAGCATTGTAGCGATATTCTGGTACTACAGGTTTCAAACGGAAATGTTTCTTCAGAACGTCAGGAGATGGCATACCACGAGAATCCGCCACAACGTCCTTTGAGAACTTCTAAAAAGACAACAGTTGTTTCCTCCAAAATTCTTTATACTTATTAGTTACCGCGGGTTTTCTCCCAATAGGCCAGAAAGGAAGACTCGGTCGTTCTAAGAACACGTCAGCATTAAGAATATCTGGGAGAAATTGTTTCGGAACCTCTGATGGACGGATAAACGAAACACCCTGGTCAAATCCCATTTGACGAGCAGCCCTATCAATATTGTATAGAGTTACAGTAAATGCTTCATTGAATAGAGATGGGACATACCCCGGGAAACATCTGTGCAGATAAACAAGTTCTCCGAATCTCACAGTCTTAGCATCAGTACGTACCACAACATCAAGATCGTCAGAAGCAATAGCAAAGGTCTTCGGTTGAACAATGGAAGAATGAATTGGTCCCCATGGACGGAAATCTATGGAAGACATATTATCAAAGATGTCCACGAGTTTCACGCCAGTTCTGGGATGCCTCCTATGCCAACGGAGTATTCTCGAACCACCATACAAACTGCTGAGCGAATTCGCAGGAGTAGGAGAATATCCTTTGAAATTTTCCCATAAGAATGCCTGAAGAAAAACGAAGTGAACGTGCGAGTCCACCTTCTTGTACCCGTTGGAAACATGCATGTCCATTGCTAAGGCGTCCAGATGAGAATACAACGATCCAAGGAACAAGGCGCCTAGGGGAAGAACTTCACCTTTCACCAGCCTTATAGCAATCTTAACGAGGTCACTTATGGTTTTCTTTCCAGAACCGTCATCAAATATGTCTCTGGATAGCCACAAAGACAGGAACGTAATCACATTGAGCTCATTTTCCAACCCTTGATCCGGGTCTGCAGAAGTCCACTCCGACACCCACCAGGTGTAAAATCATCTTGTGTCTTTTTTCTCCTCCTTGTCCAGACTGTCAAAACCTGCCACCTTTTGGAGTATGATGTCGTAATTACGTTGTTCCGTGCCAGAAAACTCGTAATAAAGACTTCCGAAAACAGGCAGGTTCATTAATGCAGCTACACTCTCCAGAGTAATAGTCATCTCTCCCCATATAGATATAGTTGTATGAGTAGAAGGGCGCCACCGAGAAACGAAGGTAATCAAACCTGCAGCGTCTTTCTTAATTTCAAGAGCAGCAGACACCATGACCGCATTAAGGATTTGCGCTTTGGCCAAATTAGCTTTAACATCCTTATTATTCAACATGCGTCTCATACATCCTTCATAAGAACCCAGTGGAGTATGATAAATCTTGAAGTCGATAGGAGAAAGCGGATATTCATTTCTCCGGAGACAAAATCTCATCACAAGCGCTGAAGAAAAAGATGGATCAGCTTCCATATTTTTTGAACCGGAGAGCAGGACTATCTGGTGAGAAGAATGTCTCTTAGTGTTTGGAAATGGCGAGGTGAACAACTCATCATCGATGTTCAACATGTCTTTGAAGCTGTCAACACTTCCTAACTTGGCACCAGCATTATCTCCAGAAGACATTTCAACAGGAATTCTTTCCTGCATTCCATAATGAAATAAAAGACAGGAGTTAGAACTCGTATGAAAAATGCATGGGATGTAGTCACACACGACAAGAAACAATTCACGTTGGAGTGCACATATTGGGTCCAGTCCGGTATTCAAGTACATCATTGATTTCATGTCCAGTATTGGTTTCAAGTCTGGTATTACTCAAGTTTCAAGTCCGGCGTTGGTTTCAAGTCTGGCATTACTCAAGTTTCAAGTCCGGTGTTGGTTCAAGGCACAAGGCTATGAGGTCGACTTTCAGTCAGGCATATGTGGGTGGGACCCACGTTCGAATCAAACACGACATTCATGGTCACGGTTTTCTTATATTCATGGGAATCGAGTTTACGAAATCCAAGCCAAATTTCTCTCCAAGCTACAACCTAAGAAACTTGGTTTTGCATGCAACAATGAAAGGAGAAGCAAAAAACGGCATATTCATGGGATCGCAGTATTAAACAATTCTAGCAAAAATATGCGGTTTTACTATCAATCTTGATGGGAAATCTAAGCATGATGTATCTATCAAAAGTTTTTACCTAAGAAATTAGGGTTTTTCCTATAAAAAAACGAAACTTACCTAGGACAGACGGATGGCGGTGGACGTCTGGCGGCATCTCCGGCAACGGCGGTCGACGGTGGCAATGGAGAGCACAAATGGGAGATGCTAAAAAAAATCTCGTGAGAAAAAAGAAAAGGGTTGCTCCTTTTTATAGACAAGATTTGGAAGAATCCTAGTAGAACAAGGATTCCTCTTTTGATTCAAATACCCAAAAAGGAAACCGGTCCCACCAAAGCATTCCATACAAGTGCAACGGCATGGACAACTAGCAATCAGTCAATACTCTTCCGGGTAAACTTCCTTTATCCTGTCTTTGTCACATATGTATGTCACCATCTCATGCCTACCTCACAATAGTGTAACCATTATGCGCTAGGCAGGGGACTTAATGTTGATGGTGGATTTTCATTCAAGGGTAATATTGTAAAACCTAAAAGTTATGCGCCAACATCTTGTAAAAGATAAGGCCATTATTAAGTGATGGATACTCCTTCACTTTATTAATTCACCTAGAATGGAGTATGTGGCAATAATCCCATTCTGTGAATAAAATACACGAAATTCATCCAGATTGGAGCATGTAGCAACAATCCCATATACCCTATAAATTTCCAGCATTATTAATTAATGCGCAACCAGCCTTGTATTTCCTATACTCATTGTCAGTGTGGCATGACGACTGAGTGTTGTTCTCAGCAGAGCAACACGAATCTCCAAGCATTATAATGAAATATGTACGAAATACCCGTACATGCTGCAACTCTCGGTGTGTTATACTAGCCCGATTGAGCCACTCTCGGTGTGTTATACTAGCCCGATTGAGCGTCCGGACTGACCGTATCAGTCTGGATATGATCATGACCATCCAACTCCACCAGCATGATTGGATGGCCCAGATCGATTCCATAACCCCCAAGTAGGTATGGAATATCCGCTGCCGAACCAATGCGGGCCCCGCATAGTCGGCCTCCCCTTGGCCTAGCTTTCCAAAACATCCAAACCAAAGCAGTATGGACGAAAACCCTAAATTAGGGTTTGCGGCGCATTACATATGTCGCAAAACAGTCTCAACCATCCATATTCGCAGGTATAGATGGAGGGTGTGCAGATGTAGATTCAAAGGGCACGGAGTATGTCAACACAATCACCGTGGGCCCACCTACATACATGACCAATTGGTCAGGACCAACCATGGTTGGTAGTTCCAAATCGTACGCCTGAATGGAGCATGACGCACGACCTTGAAACCCAAAATTAGGGTTTTGAATCACGAGCGTCCATTTTCTCCGGCACAAATGGAGGGTCCGAGATTAGATCAAAGCAGGTCCGGCCATACCAACATGACCACCGTGGACCCATACATCCCCTTACCAGATCGGCCAAGGCATACCATGCCTGGTTATCCCAAATCGTTCGCCCAAACTAGCGTGGTCGCACCTCCCAAGCTGCAAACTAATCTCAACCCCTCGATTTTTCCGGACGAATTGAGTGGCTTAGATCATGTTTTCATGGGACGGTAAGGCATAGGCATGAACACCAGCCTACCACCAATATGTTGGAGAAAATTTCATAAACCCTAATTTCATCAACGCTCGCAGATGAGTGTCTCAAAGATCATCTCGTCCGTCCAACTTCACCATCTTGGCTATACAGCCCTGGTCAGGAGTTAATTGGTATGTGTGTCGTCATGGTGATCACCACCCATCACTCTACCACACCATGTGATCGGTCAAAGGAGGGTTTGCATGCGCAACTTCCAAACCATCACATGAAGTAGGTTGAACATGAAGTTTCTTTGAGACTTTCAAACAGCGATGCTTCATACATGCTGAATATACTCGATGCAGTACCTGCATAGTATACACACGATACTTCACAAGTATCAATTTCCTAAATAACGTAGTATTATATGCTACTTTATGTGGGTCCCACGATCCACACAGACTCGAGACATCAATCATGTCACAAACTGGGGGATACATACTGGGGTATTGGTCTGGCGGTTTACATCGTGCAGCGGACAACGCCCCATCATAATAACGTGTTAGGAAGTCATGGACGGTTAGTGATGATGGGAGAAGTGGGCAAGCCTGGTCGTGTAACACCAACACACTACTCCACTACTCCATCACTCCACTTTCTCCACTTCCCACGAGATACGAAGGTTAGGCTAAAAGACTTGTATAAATAGGCTCTCTTCCCTATTTTTCAATCAAGACAAGACAGAACAGAGAGAGCATAACACGGAAACCAAGTGTTAACATCCAAATCCTGCTTGCGTTAATTACAAGCCTACTTACCTTTCTGTTGCAAGTCATACATAGCCAACACCTTCACAATCTCAACACCTTCTTCGTTTCCCTCCCTAAGATCAACTCTGGAACGGACCTTCTTTTTGGTTTAGGCCGGACTTGCACATATTGACCTCTCGAATCTAAAAGAACTCACCGCGCAGTGCATTGTTTAAGGTTTAGATTCATTCCTCATCCACACACCCCAAATTACCAAAATCGGCAGGAATAGTTTTCACCCACAAACAACTAGTTCAAGGTTTCGACAGGGATCTTTAGACTTTTGTTAGATCTAAAGACGATCTTGTGATATTCATTGTTAACAGACTCCGTTCTGTGTGTGATTGATCACAAGATATTCAAGTGATTGTGTGCAGGTATTTATTGAAGAGCTAAGAAGATTTAAAAACAAAGAAGATATTGAAGATTTCTTACTTGGTGTTTTTATAATCTTTGGTGTGCACAATACTTGTTTGGGAAAAAGAGAATCCATTTAATAATCGGTTTATCCTTGTGGTAGATTGGATTGATTAATTGAGGAAGATCGGCATCAACATGTATCACATGATTGAAGAGTGTTGTTGGCTTAATCTTAGTGATTACCTTTGGGTAATTAAACGTAAGATAGATCTTGGAACCTGGAAAAGGAGTTTATGTTAAGATAAACAAGGTATCCTTTGCGCAACTCATATCACTTGGTTGAAGAGAGTTGATACCAAACAGATTTGTTGTTCCTTTACTGTTTGGAATACGAACCAAAGGAATTGGTCCAAGTACGTGACTTGTTTACAGGTTGGAGGCATGGGAATACAGAAGGAACTAGGTGAACTATAGGTTTAGTTGCTTGGTCTCAACAATACAAATTTGGTATTATTTTGTAATAACGACTTAATCCTGAGAGTATTCAATTCTGGACTAGATCCTGGGTTTTTTTTGCTTTTGCGGTTTCCTCGTTAACAAAATCTTGCTATGTCATTTACTTTATATTTCCGCATTATAATTGTTTTATTATAATTAAAGTAAATTTCACAAATGTTAATTCCTATTTACTTGATACGTGAATCCAATTCAGTTTGGTTAAGTCCGAACCTTTGTATAAAGTAAACACACTTTGTTGTTGTATTGTCTCGATATCGTATCCATAGACGATCACACAAAGTGTGAACCGATTTGTTGTATTATCTCGACTCAGTCTATAGACAATCACTTTCAGGGAAAGGACTTATATGAAGAAAACGTTATAGCTTGAGGAATATTTGGGGTACCCTCGCCTTTTCATTTTCGATATAATGGTTGATAAATATTAGCTTATATCTAATCAGGTTTATAACATTGAATATTGAATGCTTTGTTACCAAGATAATAATGATTGCAAACCCATATTTGAAAGACTATATAAGGGAGAACTTTAGCAACTGGGAAACCTAATACCCACACATTCTGTGTGATATGAGTTTGCTAAGTTAGGGTCGATTCTCATTTAACCTTTGGTTTTCTTCTTCTAAAGCCAGGTTAACGACTTAAAGACTTCACTGGAATTGTGAAGCTAGACCGATACTACTTTTCTTGTAGTTGTGTGATCTGATCTTGCTGTTTCTATCATACGAGTATAATTGTAATAATTGTCTTGAGATTTCTATCTCCGATAAGCAAGATATAAAAGTAACCACAAACATCTTCGTCTCATCGTTTGTGATTCCACAATATCATTTTTCGCGGCATCGATTGAGACTATTGTGAGGTGATTGATAAAACTGAGCTATTTTTCGGGAATATAAGTCTGGTTTTATTGATTGGTTCCTGGTCACCTTGATTTATCAAAAGACGGAACAAAACTCATAAGTTTATTCGTGGGAGACGAATTTATCTATCTTGTAGACTTTTATGTGTGAGACAGATTTGTTTATTAAAATCTTTGACTTTGGGTCGTAGCAACTCTTGGTTGTGGGTGAGATCAGCTAAGGGAATCAAGTGCATAATTTCCTGCTGGAATCAGAGGCGTAGGAGCATAACTGTACCTTGGATCATTGTGATATTGGTTGGGGTTCAACTACAGTCCAGACCGAAGTTAATTTGGAGTAGGCTAGTGTCTGTAGCGGCTTAATACAATGTATGTTTAATATGGACTAAGTCCCATTTTTTTTTGATTTGCGGTTTCCTCGTTAACAAAATTCTGGTGTCTGTGTTATTTTTTTTCATATTATAATTTGTTATATAATTGAAATAATACAGGTTGTGCGTTGTTCAATCAATTAGAATATCCGACCTTATTGGTTGTTGATTTAAATTTATTGACACTTGGATATTGGTCTTGGTACCATCCAAGTTATCTCTCTTTGATTAAGACTTGCAGATTGTATTTTCTTGAGTAAATCAAATCGGGAGATAGAGATAATAACTCATTGAGATATTTTTTATTTGATTGAGTCTAGTTTATTCTCTAGAAAGTAACTCGGAGTTGTCCATACAGATTTCTAATCGAAATATTGAGTGTGGTTGTTAGAACCCCGCTTTTTCAATTGGTATCAGAGTAGGCAAACACGTTCAAGACCTTACAAGTATGTGTTTGTGGCAATCTGAGTCTAAGGACAAGATCTCTGTTGTGCATACTAAAATGTCTCCTAAAGCTTTTGATGATGTCAAGTGTCTTAGAAACACCTCAAAGGATTACTCCTTAGAAGATTCTTCTGAATCCCGAAGTAGAAAGAATGTTCAATTTGATAATGACATTTCTTCCTCTCATGAGGCATGTGACACTCCGGAAGAAGCTGAAAAGGAGCTCACCATAATTTCAAGAAATACAGCTGAGACTATTGATTTTAATGATCATAATCAACATATTGATAAATTTGAAAAGTCTCTTGATCGAGAACGTGATATCTATAACATTGTTGTATCCTTCTCTAAGAACATTGAGAAACTTGTACAAGAAACTACTCTACAACGTGAATAGATTAGTGTTGTTGAGGAAGTTGTTGAGGAAAACTCAATAAGAGAAAAATATTTTCTTGAGACTCATTCATCATATCTAAACAGACTTCGTGATGAAAAAGAGAAACTAAGTGCATCTCTTACTCTTGCCCATGAACAGTGTAAATCCTTGTAAAAGGAAAACTCTGTCTTAAGGAGAAAATCTTCTGTACTGCACATGAAGAAATGTTCTCCAGAAGAAGATTGTGTCAAGAAAATTTTACATAACTTACAGTCTTCTCATATGGCCATGAAGCAAAGATATGTGTCAATTTTTGCTTCTTCTCCACGAACCTGTACTTTTTGTGGAAAAAAATTCACTATGCTATCCATTGTTTTGCAAGAAGGAAACAAATTTCTAAGCTTCATAATTTGCTTCTCTTCACTGTCAATAGAACAAATAGTCAGTCGACTAATGCAGTGAATCACCTGCCCACAAGGAACTAGAAACCTTATATGAATGATCTCTATTCTAGAAATCATCATAGGGCTCAAATGCATTCTGGCATAAGTTCTTGTGTTGCTAAAGAAAGCATTCCATGTACTTATAAGCATGTTTCTGGTAAATCTAAGTCTAGAAAATGGATTCCTATCTATTTCGATCCTCTTAAACCAATTGTAAGAGGTCCTAGATTTAGTCCTTCTGAAAAGTATATTAATCAAGCAGTGTCTCACCTCTCTGGAAAAGGGCACATGTCAAAGAGAGAAGGATAGAAAGGAACAATGTTCATTTAATGAGCTAAAGTCTCATACTTGTGTAAATTAATCACAAGGTTGAATATCTCACATACAAAAAGCCTAGTTGTGAGAAAGTTAAATAGGTATAACAAGGTGACTCTAATTATCTAGCTAATCTCTTATCGTTATTAGAAGGATAATTAGTCAAACATTGGTTCATGAGTATTTATTGTTTTATTCTTTTTCTATTCCTTGCATAAAACTTACTTTTGAAAAGTAAAAGTGTAGTTTTTTTGTTTCCGTGCTGAGCTTTGTGAACACTCATCTTACGGGTACACGTATGGTTTTGAGTTTTCTTTTAAACCTGTCCCGTAAACCCTAAATATCTCAATTTTTTTCTTATATATACCTTTCCTCTTGAGTTAATCTTATTACTCTAGGTTTTATATTATCAATGGACTCTTCTTCCTCCTGCTCATCGGATGTGTCTAAAGAATTCATTGATAAGGCCGTATATTTCAAACTCGATAAAGAGAAGGGAACTCCTACTGTAGTTGAAGATCCCTTTCCTCAATCCTCTAATTCACTTTCGGATATAGAAGAGATTGAAGAGATTTCATCAGATGTAGTTCTAGACTTCCTAAAGGATTTTGAGGAAGCAAAGCAGCAACTTGTTGATACAATGAAGTGTCTTGATGTAGTAAGAACTGAGTTGAAAAAGGTTAAGTCTGACCTCGTTCTCAAGCAAACACGTGTTAAAGAACTTCCTAATAAGGATATCCTCTTCAAAGGAGCAGAGGATGCTGTCGTTCACAAGCTCCAAGACCTTAAGACTCAAGAAGGTCCTGAACTGTCTATTTGACTTTAGTTCTTTGTGGCATGGAGGTTTTGTTTAGCTTGTTCTTTATTTTGTTATCCTAGTAAATCTTCTATTTTTCACCTTCTTGTTTAGAAGAATAACTATTGTTTGGAATAACCATTATTGTGATTACACATAGCTATGTCCAAAGTTTTCATCTTCTTGCCTTTAGATTTATTGTGTTAAATTCTAAACTTGTTTGGAAGATAATGGTTGCAGTATTAATCTTTTGATTTTATATATTGCAGTATTTTTATGGGATATGTGTGTTTACGTCCGTGAACTTAATTGTCCCATATTTTATCAAAAGTAAAGTCGTTCGTGAATTGGTATGCAAATATTGATAAAAGAATGAATAGACTTTTGGAAAAACACAAAAGTTAAGCCTATATTGTCAATTATTGATGTAAGATAGGTTAAAATCTTTTGTGATTCAAGGATTATGGCTATTGTGTGTCATTGTGCAAATGGTGATGGAAATAGAATGAATCCTTGAATATTCCACGGTATAAGGTCGATTCTCCGATCCACAATTTTGTGTAAATACTGTGTTGTTCCGTGAAGTGTCTTACGTTGAGCACTAATGTAGTTGCAGGATTTCCTATAACACACCCCCTAGAATATTTTGATATCAATTTCTAGATCTAAATATCAATAAAAATACTAAAATTATAAATGGACACCAAGATTTTTTACGTGGTTCGATCAATGTGATCTACATCCACGGTTCTTCACTATGATAATTTGTAGCTACATCAGTTTACATTTACAATCTCCATTAATGGAGTTCTTGGAAGAATTCTAGATCTATTTTTGGGGAAGAAGATGATAAAGAAAATACCTTTTCTTTCTCTAAAAATCTCTCTGGTAAATAACTTTCTCTCTCCTACTAAAACTATCTCCCCCCTCTATCTTATGCCTAAATGACTATTTATATGATTTTATATAAAAGATGACAGTTGTATTGTCCCGCAATTTCAGATCTAAAATATGTCATGCGAGTCTTTGCAGCCTTGCTCGCAAGATGTCTTTTCTCTCCACAATTTCGCAAGCTATCATTTGTTGCGTCGTCAATTATTCGCAAGCATAATAATGCTGCGAGATTCTGCTCCTACATTTCGCCTCTTTTTTCTTGAATATTGCTTGAAGAGCGATCTTCAGAAAAAAACTAGTTGTTGTAGCTGTTGGAGTAGTCTTTGATCTTTGTTGACGAAGGAACTAGCGAAAGAATACCAAACTTAAAAAGTATATACTTGCCTCTATTCTTTTGCGAAGTTCTGAAGATTTAAGAATAATTAGAAGTATCATCTTGCGAAGTATGAAGTATCAATTATGCGAAGTATCCTTGAAGAAGTATAAGAAGTATGAAGTATCTCAGAAGAAGTAGAAGAAGTACTCAATCCTCGAAATATAAGAAGTATCTATCCTTGAATAGGAAATATTGCCTCTATTCATGCGAAATTGTTTCTTCATTTTTGGTGAGAATTCTTGCCCATTTTGGAAATGATTCTTGCTGAGAAGATAAAGAACATAAAATATTTTCTTGGTAATCCATAGTTGCCTCTGTTCTTTATCTATGAAGGAGAATTCTTGAGAAAATGTTGAATGATTAAATTGCGTCTCTATTCTTATCTTGCCTCTGCCTCAAGTGGTAATCACTTTAAGAAATTAATCACATTCTGCGAAATAATCACAATTCTTGCGAAATTCTGGATGAATCTGCGAGTTTATGAATGAGTCTGCGTGATTATGAATAACCCTGCTAATTTTTGAATATTTTTGCGAATTTCTGAATTTTTCTGCGAATTATGAATAGTGCCGTAAATAGTACTGCGAATTATGAATATTGTCGCAAATAGTGCCGCGAATAGTGTTGCGAATTGTGAATAGTCCTGCGAATTATGAATGGTCCTGCGAAATTTCGCGGTATTACTCTGTAAAATTTTGTAAAATACTTGTGCGAATATAATATTTATGTAATGATTATGTTATGAAATGTGTATGCGATGCTTATGCCATCAAATGCTTATGTAATGCTTTTATGATGCGAGTATGATGCTTGTATGATGAGAATGCTTATCTATTGTAATATATAGCTAATGTTTGTGTTACTTAGCTCATTTTTCCGCGGTAAAATTGATGTATCTTTGAATTGCCTCCATTCTCCATTTCTTTGGATTTTTCTCTAGTGTAAGCATTCCTCTTTATTCTCGCAAGCTAATTCGCTTGTGCCTCATTTTCCTGGATCGTTGTATCTCATTGTTTTATTCCTTCACTATTAGTCTCGCATGATATAATATAATTAAAATATTAAAAATGCATAATCTCAATTTCATTTCAATATATATGTTCGCAAGCTTGTTTGCTTACATATAATCATCTTCGCAAGTTTATTTGCGTATTCTCTTGTGGTGTTATTTTGCCTTCCTAGTTAAAGGTCTTATTTAGCCACGTTTCTTTCTGCGACAAAATCGCAGGACGTCCTTACATTCGCATGTAGAGACCAATTGATCTTGCCTTATCATTTCTCTTAGTATTATAGACTCTTTAGGATATTTGTCACGCGACAATATGACAGGCCTAAATGTTCTTGCGAACGTAAAGCCATGTGACATTGCCGTCTTGTGATGAAATCGCAGGACGTCTCCACACTTTCATGTAGCGACCCATTGATTTCATCTTAACTTCTTTATTATGTTCTGCGAGTTTTTTTTTTTTTTTTTAGAAGGCTCGCAGAAATACGATTGTTGCACAAATATGACAAACCTTTATGTTCTTGCGAACAAAAAGTATTGTGACATTTGCGTCTTATAGCACATATCAACTCCCTAATGGAGGGTGTTGCCATTGATCTTCCCCTTGGTTGCCCCTTCAAGGAAGCGTACATCGACCATACAAGGTTAGCTCTTCCCATCCGGTTCTGCCAACAACCATCTTTTGTTCGCAACCTCTTATCCTTTTTGCCTATAGGGCTTATAGTTACGAGGTTGCACCCTATGGGGTATCTTTGGGCCAAGTTCATCATTTGCCAAGACTTGTCAAGAATGGAAGATGTGCTTCAAACCCACCCAGAACTCTTGACTCAACCATGTACCTCGGCGCCTTGATCATTTTCTGCACTTCTTGGGAGAGACAGTATGCCTTAGTCGCCCAACCTAAATCATGTTACATCGCAAGATTAGGTTGAGAATCCAAGGTGTCTTACCCGGATAGGTACCCCGTTTTTGGGTTATGTACCCCGTAATGTCCATGTACTCAGGTTCCGTGGTGGTGTTCCGTTTCCCCTGAGCCATGCTTATAGGTACCCCTTAAATGACGTACTTTAGGACTTTGCCACTTGCGAAATGTTGCTTCGCGAACTAGGGTGTATGTCACAAAGGTTTGCCTGTGTAAATTTTCTGCGGCTCTCTTTCTTTTTTGAGAGCTGATCACAGTTTGCGGCTTTCTTTTATGAAAGCTGATCGCAAATAAATTTTTGCGTCTTTCTTTAATGAAAGCTGATCGCAATAAAATAGTTTTGCGGCTTTTTTTGATGAAAGCTGATCGCAATAAAATAGTTTTGAAGTTTCCTGCGATTGTATCGCATTTTGTAAATCATGTCAAAAATTCTTTTATTTTGAATAAAAATAATCTAGAAACATATAAATTGGATTTTCCCAAAATTTATAATTTTGAAATCTCAAAGTCTTTGAAATTTTGAAATTTTTGTAACCTTGAAATTTTAGTAATCTTTGAAATTTTTGTAATCGTGCGATTGAATCGCGTTTTGTAAATCAAATTAAAAAATATTATCTTTCATGCGAATATAAAATAAAGTAAAATGTTCAAGTAAGTGGTACTTAGCTTTCTTGTAATTTTCTGTCGCGTCCGTCTCTTGTGAAGTAATCGATTTGTTTGCTAAATGTGAAGGAATGAAAAATGAAGTCTTGTGAAATTAACTCTTGATCTGCCTCTTGCATATTCCCGTGCCAAACCAACTGTGCTAACCCTCTGTTGCGAAATTAACTTGCGAAATAATTATCAACTTTCTTCTTTTTGAAATAATCAAAGACCTTGCGAAGTAATCTTTCAAAATAACCAGTTAGCTCTGCATAGATTTCACAAGTTGTTGTTTGCGAAGTAAAATGCCTCTGCCGTAAATAAGTTCATAATATCTTTTGCGAAGAATATATATAAAAAATTTCGTGATGTGAGAGTCGAATCAGGGATGTCAAATTCCTTTTCTTCTCTCTGTCTTTATGGAAAGCATGCGAAAGACACCTCCAGATATCTTCGCATAAGTTGCGAAATTGTTTTTCTATCGTTGCTGATGTTACCAACTTGTATGAGAATGCTTCCATCTTCTTTAACTTATTAATAATATAAGTTGGTGGTCATATAATTTCCATTAGATCGAATTAATTTATCCACTATTTACTTTTCTAAGGACTTTATTGTTTGGTATTACTCAATTAAATAATCTTTGAAGCTAGAGATGAGTGGAGAAGGATGCTATCCTCACTAGTTGACCTCCTTAGGATCAATCCTATCTTCGCAATAATTGGTGACAAAGTGAACTTCGCATTAATATTTTGCCGTTGAAGAACTTGCGAAGAAAATTCCTGATTTGTAAATTTCGCAAAACTTGGAAATTTCGCGAAGATTCTTTGCTCATTTTGAATGTCTCAAAGTCTCTATTTTAATACGTCTGCAAAGAGAAATATTGTCTGTTCTGAAAAATATCTTCAACGAAGAGAAATATCATCTGCGAAGAAAAATGTTCTCTGCGAAGAAAAATGAAGTAAAAATGTAGCGCCAAAAATTAGTCAGCCTCGTTGCTTTTGCTCATCATTTGTCTCTACTTGTAAAGTGGACTGCCCATTATTTGTAAACAGTAGTAAGTTTGCAAAGTGGACTTCTCAAGACTTCTTCTATATCTCCTCTGCTAATCATTTCTTTTTTGGTGGGACTCATGCTGCGAAGTAAACATCTTGGGAAATGTTTATTCATTTCTTTCACCAATAGTTATGCTGCGAAGTAATCATACTGCGAATGTGTATGATGAGAATATATCGCAAAATGTGTGGAACGGCAAGAATCAATTGTGTGTTGAACAACTCGCAAAGTGTGTATGATGAGAATATATCGCAAAACGTGTCCACTATTCTTTTCTTCTCTGCGTCTCAGCATGTTGTAAAATTCGCATGGGCATTGTTGGTAGAATTTGTTTTTGTCCCTCTTCGTCCTTTCCCTTCTTTTCTCAGTAATGATCTACGTGACTCTGTTATTGTTAGTTGTGTACGTAATCTCCCTGATATTGCTTCTTCTGATATTTCACTGGAATGATGCTTTTTCTCTTCTACCAATTTCTTCATCTGTGCATCTTATTGTCCTGTATTTGTTGTTTACATGCGAAGACGACCATACAAAGCATATTTCTCTCGTCCTTCCATTTTCCTAAGCTGCTGATAATTCTTACTCTTAACTTCGCATACTCTTTTTTCTTTGCTGTACAATAAGGAGCAGAAAGATAAAATGGATCCATAATTTATTAAGTTTTGTTAGTTCCCCAAATCAAATGTCAAAGTTTAATGTTTTCAAAATTAAACAAATGGATTAGTAAATGACGATACATTAATACTAAATCTGCAATTAGAATTTGTTTGAACTGAAGCTTTTGAAAGAAAATCAATCCTTCATCGAAGAAAAAACAAAGTTTTCTAAAAGCTTTTTCAAAATTTGATTCACCATAATTAAATTTTTAATAATAAAATTAAATAGATAGAGAAGAGAGATGTCCCCTAGAGACTGATTGTTGATGAAGGATTTGGCTGGTTTTCATTCTGGTTGTACTTTCTTATCTCTGCTTCTGTTCATGTATGTTGACTATCTCCCACGCCAGTTGTTCGTCACTTGAAGATGTAATATTCTAATCTCTTGGTAAAATTCTTTAATTGATCTTGAAAATTAGAGATCCAGTGAAGCTCATCGCCAACAATAGCTAATTACTCTTAATTTTCATTTATCCATGTTTCTAGCGCCAAAAATGTAGTTGAAATATTTCCTACAACACACCCCCTATAATATTTTGATATCAATTTCTAGATCTAAATATCAAAATGGTGATAAAAATACTAAAATTATAAAATGGACACCAAGATTTTTTACGTGGTTCGATCAATGTGATCTACATCCACGGTTCTTCACTATGATAATTTGTAGCTACATCAGTTTACATTTACAATCTCCATTAATGGAGTTCTTGGAAGAATTCTAGATCTAGTTTTGGGGAAGAAGATGATAAAGAAAATACATTTTCTTTCTCTAAAAATCTCTCTGGTAAATAACTTTCTCTCTCCTCCTAAAATTATCTCCCCCTCTATCTTATGCCTAAATGGCTATTTATATGATTTTATATAAAAGATGACAGTTGTATTGTCCCGCAATTTCAGATCTACAATATGTCATGCGAGTCTTCGCAGCCTTTCTCGCAAGATGTCTTTTCTCTCCACAATTTCGCAAGTTATCATTTTTTGCGTCGTCAATTATTCGCAAGCATAATAATGCTTGCGAGATTCTGCTCCTACAACTAAAACAACAAAAGTTGATTGGTTTGGTGATTAGCTTAGTTGTTGTTCCGTAAGGTACTTAATGTTGAACATGTTGAACTAAATCAATCATCTTGTGTGATTATTTAGTTATGACTCCGTAAGTTTTTTTCATGTTGAGCATGATAGAATAGGTTGGTTAATTTGAAGATTAACTTAATCATCGCTCCATAGATTTTCTTATGTATGGAGTGCGGCTGTGGAATATTAGAGGGGTTATCTTGTATCTTTATGAACTCCTTGATGAATGCATTTAGCTTCGGCTTTATGAATGCATCTAAACAAGACGATATGCATTTAACTTTGGTCATGAAATGTCTCTTACGAAAATTTCATTAGGATCCCGTTCTTGTACCTTTGCCAATTTTATTGACAAAAAGGGGAGAATTAATATGTAGTTCATACTACAAATACATATGGTTTTCGGATCATTATGTAAGGGGGAGTGGTTTCCATGTGAGATGGAGTATTGACTAAGGGGGAGTGAAGTATCACCATAGTATTGTTGTTAAAGTTGTGATGCAATTGGACTTTGACGATGTGTAATAATACTATGACATTGTATAACAATGATTGAGAACTCTTGTTTTCTCATTATTATAGCTACGGATTTTCAACAATGATGATACTAAACTTGCAACCTTGGGGATCATTGGACTACTTGGAAGTGACAAATATTTCGAGTATTGTTAAAGTTTATTTATATAGTTTTTGTATTCCATATGTATTAATAGTTTTTCCACTAAAATTGACAAAGGGGGATATTGTTAGAGCAATGCTCAGTCGAACTCGCATGCGTTTCTATCTCAAGCATGTTTGTCAATGTTACTGATCAAAACTATAAAGTCTTGATTTCTAGTCTACTATAGCTAAGGTCTCGGACTAGGATAGGAAGTCTAGTTGAGCTCAAGAACTCCATGGCGATCATCATATAAGACGAAGGACTACTCAAGGAACCAGTGGATCTTCATCGATTAAAAGGTATGTCGAGACTTGAACTTATCTATCACTCAAAATTCTATCTACTCTATCTCATATCTTGATACAAAAGTTGTATTACTATATAGACTAAGAATATACACATATATCATTTCGAGCTGAATATATCTCGCTTATATATTTCTCGAAATATGTGTTGGTTAAGATTTCTCTTTATCAAAGTTTATCTTTACCTAGTGACGAAAATCATGTTACGTTTCAATCATTTTGGAAATCGCTCTGACGAAAAATAGTTTGTGAATAACAACTATATAACGCCCTATGAGAATGTTTCAATGATTGAAATGAGAGTTTAGACAATATAACCATTGGAGGATATAAACATTGTTGTGGTAACACATATATGTATAATTCCTTATTGCTTGAACCGAAGTTTGCGAACTTTGTTAATCAAATGAAACCGGAACGTGAGCCGTCAACTCAGTCCACGAAATGGCGTAGTTATCGAACCCAAGAATTTCTGCTAGAGTTGTAGCTCAGTTTCAGTCCATGAATTGACGGAAGTTCTCGACCCGAGAATTTCTGATGGAGTTTGTTAACTCCAACCGGTTAACTTGAGTCCGCGAACCTAGTCTGCCAACTTGAGTAGGTTATGTCTAAAAGTGATATTTGTGAACTTATCTTAATAAATTAAGGAATGCTATTGCAAACCGTGTCTTTATAATTCATGAATCGATTCGAGTGGATCACATTGTTTTTGCTTCAATTGTGTCTTGTGTAGTACATGAGATCTCATAGCAATTGAACAACTCTCTAACTAGTTCATTTGAGTCATTTGGACTAGTTATAGTGAAGAAGAATATGATTGATATGAAAGTTATCATTTGGCTAACCATTTGGTCAACTAGTGTTGAACCAACTAACGTACAAGTTTTGGCACGGTTACACAAACCCGAAATCGTCTCGTACATGTGTGTATAACATGCTATGTTTTCGATCTAGCGGTTGATAAATATTAGCTTGTATCTAATCATGCTTTCATCTAACGGTGAATATTGAATGCTTTGCTACCAAGCTAACTTTGATTGCAAACCCTAATTTGAAAGACTATATAAGGGAGAACTCTAGCTACTGGGAAACCTAATCCCCGTACATTCTGTGTGATACTAGTTTGATAAGCTTGAGTCGATTCACCTTTAACCTTTGGTTTTCTTCTTCTAAAACCAGATCAACGACTTAAAGACTTCATTGGGATTGTGAAGCCAGACCGATACTACTTTTCTTGTAGTTGTGTGATCTGATCTTGCTATTTCTATCGTACAAGTACAATTGTAATAATTGGATTGAAATTTCTATCTCCGATAGGCAAGATATAAAAGTAATCACAAACATTTTCGTCTCATCGTTTGTGATTCCACAATATCTTTTTTCGCTGCGTCGATTAAGACTATTGTGAGGTGATTGATAAAACTGAGCTGTTCTTAGGGAATATAAGTCTGGTTTTATTGATTGGTTCCTTTTCACCTTGCTTTATCAAAAGACGGAATAAAACTCATAGGTTTATTCGTGGGAGACGAATTCATCTATCTTGTAGACTTTTCTGTGTAAGACAGATTTGTTTATCTAAGTCTCCGACTTTGGGTCGTAGCAACTCTTGGTTGTGGGTGAGATCAGCTAAGGTACTCAAGTGCGCAGTATCCTGCTGGGATCAGAGGCGTAGGAGCATAACTGTACCTTGGATCAGTGTGAGATTGGTTGGGGTTCAACTACAGTCCAGACCGAAGTTAATTTGGAGTAGGCTAGTGTCTGTAGCGGCTTAATACAGTGTATGTTTAATATAGACTAGGTCCCGGGGTTTTTTTCTGCATTTGCTGTTTCCTCGTTAACAAAATTCTGGTGTCTGTGTTATTTCTTTTCCGCATTATATTTTGTTATATAATTGAAATAATTCAGGTCGTGTGTTGTTCAATCAATTAGAATATCCGACCTTATTGGTTGTTGATTTAAATTGATTGACACTTGGATATTGGTCTTTGGTACCATCCAAGTTATCTCTCTTTGATTAAGACTTACAGGTTGTATTTGCTTGAGTAAATCAAATCGATTGATTGAGATAATAACTCCTTGAGATATTTTCTATTTAATTGAGTCTAGTTGATTCTCTAGAAAGTAACTCGGAGTTGTCTATACATATTGCTAATCGAAATATTGAAAGTGGTTGTTAGACCCCCGTTTTTTAAATTTGTATCAGAGCAGGCAAACACGTTCAAGACCTTACAAGTCTGTGTTTGTAGCAATCTGAGTCTGAGGACAAGATCTCTGTTGTGCATATTAAAATGTCTCCTAAAGCTTTGGATGATGTCAAGTGTCTTAGAAACACCTCAAAGGATTACACCTTAGAAGATTATTCCGAATCCCGAAGTAGAAAGAATATTCAATTTGATGATGCCATTTCTTCCTCTCATGAGGCATGTGACACTCTGGCAAAAGCTGAAAAGGAGCTCACCAGAATTTCAAAAAATACAGCTGAGACTATTGATTTTAATGATCATAATCAGCTTATTGATGAATTTGAAAAGTCTCATGATCGAGAACGTGATCTCTATAACATTGTTATATCTTTCTCTAAGAACATTGAGAAACTTCTACAAGAAACTACTCTACAACGTGAAGAGATTAGTGCTCTTGAGGAAGTTATTAAGGAAAACTCAATAAAAGAAAAACATTTGCTCGAGACTCATTCATCAGATCTCAACAGACTTCGTGATGAAAAGGAGAAACTAAGTGCATCTCTTACTCTATCCCATGAACAGTGTAAATCCTTGCAAAAGGAAAACTATATCTTAAGGAGAAAATCTTATGTACTACGCATGAAGAAATGTTCTCCAGGAGAAGATTGTGTCAAGAAAATTTTACATAACTTACAGTCTTCTCATATGTCTATGAAGCAAAGACAGGTGTCAATTGTTGCTTCTTCTCTACGAACATGTACTTTTTGTGGGAAAAAGAATCACTATGCTATCCATTGTTTTGCAAGAAGGAAACAAATTTCTAATCTTCGTAATTTGCTTCTCTTCACTGTCAATAGAACAAATAGTCAGACGACTAATGCAGTGAATCACCTATCCACAAGAAACCAGAAACCTTATAAAAATGATCTCTATTCTAGAAATCATTATAGGTCTCAAATGCATTCTGGCATAAGTTCTTGTGTTGCTAAAGAAAGCATTCCATGTACTTATAAGCATGTTTCTGGTAAATCTAAGTCTAGAAAATGGATTCCTATCTATTCCGATCCTCTTAAACCAATTGTAAGAGGTCCTAGATTTAGTCCTTCTGATAAGTATATTAATCAAGCAGTGTCTCACCTCTCTGGAAAAGGGCACATGTCAAAGAGAGAAGGATAGAAAGGAACAATGTTCATTTAATGAGCTAAAGGCTCATACTTGTGTAAATTAATCACAAGGTTGAATATCTCACATACAAAAAGCCTAGTTGTGAGAAAGTTAAATAGGTATAACCAGGTGACTCTAATTATCTAGCTAATCTCTTATCATTATTAGAAGGATAATTAGTCAAACACTGGTTCATGAGTATTTTTTGTTTTATTCTTTTTCTCTTCCTTGCATTAAACTTACTTTTGAAAAGTAAAAGTGTAGTTTTTTTGTTTCCGTGCTGAGCTTTGTGAACACTCATCTTACGGGTATACATACGGTTTTGAGTTTTCTTTTAAACCTGTCCCGTAAACCCTAAATCTCTCAATTATTTTTCTTATATATACCTTTCCTCTTGAGTTAATCTTATTACTCTAGGTTTTATATTATCAATGGCCTCTTCTTCCTCCTGCTCATCGGATGTGTCTAAAGAATTCATTGATAAGGCCGTATATTTCAAACTCGATAAAGAGAAGGGAACTCCTACTGTAGTTGAAGATCCCTTTCCTCAATCCTCTAATTCACTTTCGGATATAGAAGAGATTGAAGAGATTTCATCAGATGTAGTTTTATACTTCCTAAAGGAATTTGAGGAAGCAAAGCAGCAACTTGTTGATACAATGAAGTAGCTTGATGTGGTAAGAACTGTAGGACCAAAATATCGCCATGATAACACTCTTGAGAGATTAACAACACATCTGCGAACATCATCGCGAGTTCTTCAACAACACTTCGCAAGTGTCACAAAATAATTTAAAGAATGACGTAACAGATGACGAATGGAGGAACACGGGAAGAGCATGATTGTCCTGCGATGGTTACAACGCCTGCGAGAGTTAGCAATACAACTACCGCGAGAGCATCGCAAGCCAGATCCGAAATTAAAGGACAACTTAGCTATCATCCACTATGTAACTACCCTATATAAAGAGATCTAGTAGATTTAGAAAAGGGATGATGTATTTTTGAGTGTTGAGAAAGTCTTGAGGAGAGAGAAAATTCAAGAGAGCGGTTGTATTCTTGATTTCTCCCATTTCTTGTAAACATTTATGAGAATCAAATAATAAAGTGTCGTTTTTAATCTTCAAAATGTGTTAATTAGTGTGAATTCTTATCAAGGGTGTAGTTTAGGATTTCCTTCAACTACAAGAACTGAGTTGAAAAAGGTTAAGTATGACCTTGTTATCATGAAAACCCATGTTAAAGAACTTCCTAATAAGGATATCCTCTTCAAAGGAGCAGAGAATGCTGTCGTTCACAAGCTCCAAGACCTTAAGACTCAAGAAGGTCCTGAACTATCTATTTGACTTTAGTTCTTTGTGGCATGGAGGTTTTGTTTAACTTGTTTTTGATTTTGTTAGCCTAGTAAATTTTTATTTTTCATCTTCTTGTTTAGAAGAATAACTAGTGCTTGGAATAGCCATTATTGTGATTACACGTAGCTGTGTGCAAAGTTTTCATCTTATTGTTTTTAGATTTATTGTGTTAAATTCTAAACTTATTTGGAAGATGATGGTTGCGGTATTAATCTTTTGATTTTATATATTGAAATATTTTGATGGGATACGTGTGTTTATGTCCGTGAACTTAATTGTCCCATATTTTGTCAAAAGTAAAGTCGTTCGTGAATTGGTATGCAAATATTGATAAAAGAATGAATAGACTTTTGGAAAAACACAAAAGTTAAGCCTATATTGTCAATTATTAATGTAAGATATATAGGTTAAAATCTTTTGTGATTCAAGGATTATGGCTATTGTATGTCATTGTACAAATGGTGATGGAAATAGAATGAATCCTTGCTTATTCCACGGTATAAGGTCGATTCTCTGATCCACAATTTTGTGTAAATACTGTGTTGTTCCGTGAAGTGTCTTATGTTGAGCACTAAAACAAAAAAAGTTGATTGCTTTGGTGATTAGCTTAGTTGTTGTTCCATAAGGTACTTTATGTTGAACATGTTGAACTAAATCAATCATCTTGCGTGATTATTTAGTTATGACTCCGTAATTTTTTCTCATGTTGAGCATGATTGACTGGGTTGGTTATTTTAAAGATTAACTTAGTCATCGCTCCATAGATTTTCTTATGTGAGTATAAACGATTGAATTGATTACTTTTGTGATTAGTTTAATTGTGTATTCCGGTTAGATTAATTATGAGTTCTCTTGTGAATAATCTAATCGAGTTATTAAGTCTCCATAAGTTTACTTGTGTTGAGCATATTTAGTCAAATTAATCTTGGTTCCCTTTGGTTAATATGATAAGATGATTCTTCTTCTTCCTCTGATCTCTCCATGGTTCACCTTTAATTCTCCTCAAACACGTTATCACCACGATGCTATACCGCGGAGTTATAAGAAATTGATTGATTTTTTTTACATGAACGATTTACATCGACACAATTATGTAATTAACATCAATAAAATCGCTGGAATCAAAGATAAGTTGGATCTACTTTCTCCTAAAATTTTTTTTCACTATTCCTTGCTTTTTTTATTTCGGCATATCCAATATAATCATGACTATGTATATCGCAAATCCGTCGTGAAAATTGATTTTAATTGTACAAGCTATATCTACCGCTCTATTGCAAATCCGATAAATCAATTGAGTGATTCCATTTTTTTTAATATATATATATATATATGTGTGTTGTGATTGATTGATTTGGGTGATAATAGCCCGTCATTATTCCGTTTGCAGAAGGGCGATAAAAGAACGCTGTGGAATTCTGATATTGCTAGCTTTAATGTAGATCAAAGTCTTTACGGATCTCATCCGTTTTATATCAATGTCAGAACACCATTAAAAAATTGGTCAAGCAACAGGAACTACTCATGGTGTTTTATTACTGAAAAGTAACGGAATGGACATTGTCTACGAAGGATCTAAAATAACGTATAAAGTTATTGGAGGTGTCATAGATCTCTACTTCTTTGTTGGGCCTTCGCCGAAATATGTTATCAATCAGTATACCGAAATTGTTGGCCGCCTTGCACCAATGCCATACTGGTCCTTTGAGGAGAAGAGAATCCGAAGAGAACTTTTTCGTCCGTGGAGAAGATAAGAAGGAGGAAAATGGACCCAGTTGTCCTCCTGCCACCCGACCCGATCTGATCCGGATCCGTCTGTAAATCTGATGCAGCCGTCATGTTCTATCCCGTCCTGTTCTGGACTTGGTTCTGGGACGTGATCAATGTTGTTCTGGTTTTGGAAATATAAGGTGGGAACCAAATTACGAGGTATGTAACTATAACGCGAGTTTTTATATGCTAAGTTTATTTACTCGCTAGGCTTATTTATTTGTTTTTAGAATATGCCTAGTTTTGTTTATATTAGAATATAAATGGTCAATTTAAATTATATTTATTGATCTCAATCATTAAGAATTTTGGTCTTAATGTTATTTGTTCTCTTGAATATGATATTGGATATAGTTAAATGGTGTATTTTGTTTAATTGGTTGTACCAACTCAATTCCAATGTATTCATTTGGGGCTTAGAAGTACTTGAGCACCATTATTGGATACTTGATATTTTCTCAAATTTTTTGAATGTTCCGTGGAATGTATCCACTTGCTCGACTATTAATCTGTCAATAGTTTCAAAACATACGTTCAAATAAAATCACATGTGTTCCAATTTTTTTTGGAAGAACTCACAAAAGATAATATGAGTCATAAAATTTTCATTTCTCTACTTCATCCATAATACTAACGAACCGGTATATGTTGAAGTATGACAACAAGAAAATTATCTTTAGTAATATATTCAACGTAAAGTAAGTGGTTGACATGTGTAGTGAGATTCTCTCGGCCTATTGAGATAAAGAAATTTCTCAAATTAAGCTAAATGTAGCAAAATTGAAAATGGAAAGAACCCCTACGTAATGAGGGTTAGACGTACCGACTCGTATAAAGCATGTGAAAAGGGACACATATCATGAAAAAAAAATATATTATTACTTTTTCCCCAGCAGTAATGACACCAAAGTATAGGTATCAAATGAACATGGGATCAGCTAAAATGTAATTCTAGCTCCTATCATAAGTAAAAGAGTTGGAAATGCACCTTGGTCATAGGTGTTGGTATATACAATATAATGTGTATGTGTATCATAGTACAACTAATTTTCACATGAACTTTAATGGCAACAAGAACTTTGCCTGGCCAATTGACTATCTTATCGAGCGCAGCACTGCTCATTTTTTTTCTTCAAGATAGAACAAAGACGTCGCAAAATCTCTAGATGTACCAAGAGATAATCACACCTTGTTAAATTCCCAAGTAACCTGTGCAAATGGATATCATGTGGAACATCAAAAATGATGAGAATGTAATTGATTGCATCTTTTATAGTCTCTAATATATTTGGAAGGAAATATATTTTAGAGAAACTAATGAGTCAATCTAGTGCAATGTAATTCACTATAATATTTGGATTATTCAATCATATTGACTCCGACGATGAAATGTTGGAAACTGACTCATACAAGTGTTTGTGGGAGAAAACTACTTCTGCCGGTTTTTGGTAATTTTGGGTGTGTGTGGATGAGAAGTGAGTTTTAACCTTTAACAAATGTGCTGCATGATGAGCACTTTTGATTCGAGAGGTAATCTGTACAATTCTGGCCTAAACCAAAGACACGGCCATTCCAGATTTGTTTCGGTCACAGGTGAAGGATGTGAGGTTGATCTTAGGGAGGGAAGCGAAGAAGGTGTTGAGAGTATGAAGGTGAAGGCTATGACTTGTTAACAGAAGGTTGAGCAGGCGAGCAAATGTTGCAGGAAAGCTCTGGGTGTTGAATACGATGGTATTAACACTTGGTTTTTCTCTGTTGTCTAGACTTGTTGGAAATAGGGAGGAGAACCTATTTATACAAGTTATTAAGCCTTCTTCACGTCTCTCGTGGGAAGTGGAGGAAGTGGAGTGAGGGAAGAGTGGAGTTGTGTGTGAGTGTCACACGATCAGAACTGCCCACTTCTCCCATCTTCACTTAACCGCCCATGTCTTCCTGACACGTTTTTGTGATGGTGCGTTGCACGCTACACGCTGTAAACCGCCAGACCAAAACCCCAGTAAGCATCCCCCAGTTGTGACGTGATTAACGTCTCGAGTGTCTTGGAAAACATGTAGCATGTTGTTGTGGCTTAGAAAGTCAGGCTCGGGAAGCTTGCTAGCTTGGTGACCTTCGACGGTCGAGATTTTGCATCTTGAGAGGAGGGGAAACCGTTGATCATTGCACTAGAAACCCTGATTATCGCCTCTCACTAGAATCGTTGTAGAATTCTAGTACGGACTCGGATTTTGATGGTACTCCCCTCCATTCCATACGGAAAAGAATTTCCTATCTCCCATCGCGGGAATATTTAGGTTTTAAGCTCGTTCGGAAGGAGAAAACAGCCCGAAAGCAAAACCAGGAAGGAAATTGATACTTGTGAAGTATCGTGTTGTTTGTAGGCGCATATTGTATGCATGCGGTGCATTAAATATGCTTAACATATTTGAAGCCTACACAACCTTGATGAAAGGATTGCAAGTTGAAGTGACTCAACTAGCTATGTTCAGGCGTTGTTCGGAGGTCACATGAGTGGGACCCACCTTGGCCGGTTATGCCATGGGGAAGTGCGGAGGATGGTGATCACGGTGATACCTTGTTTGCCACCTAACTCCCTTCCTAGGCTATTCATCCAAGCATGCGATCTTGGACGAGCGAGATTGAAGGAGGAATAACCGTTGGATTAGGGTTTGGAAGGCTTGTGAGCTTCCTCTTTCACCCTAACGGTTTTATGCCTTAGGAGGCGTGCATGGAGTGGCCGATTGGTCTAGTAGGTAGGCGGGACGCCATTCTACACGTCCATGCATGCAGGACGTCCATCGGAGCGATCTGGCTCGCCCGTTCTAGCCTGCAATGATGGATGGTCGAGATTAGAACTGATGGAGGGGCCGTGACATGCCTCCCTTAGGCGCGCGTTCCGAGGAGCATGACCACTGCCGGTCTTGGACGATCAGCTAGGCGTGAAGTCGGGCCCATGGTGGTCATGCTAGCATGCTCGGTCCCTTTTAAGTCTTCATCTTTGCCCTCCATCCAAGCCTGCGAAGATGGACGCTCGAGATGTTTCTACGCTGCAAACCTAGTTAGGGTTTCGGACCTGCCAGTTTGGGCGATCGGTTTTGGGTGCCGTGCGCCTCTTTTGGGAAGGACGGCTGTGCATGTAGAGACTACGGCCGACGGTGAGCATGTATATGCTTGCTCCATGGCTCTGGGCGCGATCCAAGCCATCTAACTATGCCTGCGAAGTTGGATGGTCGTGATCGTTTTGGATCTTATCAACCTGCATAAGGCGTTCCTAGCCTTGTTTGGGCAATCGATTCTTGCTCCACGGCTTGCCTATGAGGGAGTCGGTCATGTAGGTAGAAAATGGGTCCGTCAATGGTGTACCATCACTTCACTACTTGCTTTAGGGTATAATCTAAGCCGTCCAACTATGCCTGTGAAGTTGGACGCTCACGATTAAAAGGAAACCTTGGCCGCATGACATGCCTTCTTTGGCCGAACGGTTTGGGACAACCAACTGTAGTTGGTCTTGTCCGATGGGTTATGTGTGCAGGTGGGTCTGCAGTGATCATGCCGGCATGCTCTGGACCCCCTGAATTTATATCTGTACCCTCCATCTATGCCTGCGAAGATGGACGGTTGAGATTTTTTTTTGTGACACACGTAATGTGCCGCTGTTTATTTTTTAGCAGGTGGGACTAGCACGGGTAGTCTTGCCTGCGCTCAACGGGGCTAATATAACCCGCTGTCAAGTAGCCTACGGGTGTTTGCATGTCGAACACAAGGATTTAATTAAAGAATTATTGGTAATGCTATAAACCTACATAAAATCGGGATGGTTGCTACATGCTCTGCTCTGGGTAGGTTATAATTCTCAGGGATGGTTGCACATGCTCCAGTGAATTATTATGGTGAGAAGTATTCATCACCTGAAGGATTTGTCCTTTGCAGGACGTCAGCTTACAAAAATTGCCTTTTACAATTTTACCCTTTAAATAGAAATCCACCATCAACATTAAGTCCCCTGCCTAGCATGCAATGGTTACACTATTGTAGGGTAGGCATGAGATGGTGACTAATAAAGATAAAATTTTTGAGATAAAGTTTAATGTTACCCGGAGAGACGAGTCGTCCTGTCTTGGCTATGCCTGCCTCTGTCGAGAGCCTGCTTTGGTGGGATCGATTCGAGCATGCTTGCTTTGAACGTGGGCAGTCGTGCATGTAACCCTAGATGAACGTGGACCCACCATGTATATTCTTCAACCAATGTCAACCCGTTGCGCCTGTTTGATAGGCATGTGGGGCACGCGCCTGTTTGATCGAACATGGGCTTGTTGTGCCTGCTTTGGTTGACCGCCTTGCTTTTAGAAAGATAAGCTGGGTCCGATGGCCTTCTTGTTACTCATGTTTACCGCGTGAGAGAAGGTATATCACATGTGTTAAATGCCTTGGAGCCGGTTGAGTTGATCCTTCCAATGGTAAAGCTCGGCTGGGGAGTACGGCTTGGTAGGTCGATCCACCTTGGCCTTCCTCTTTCTGTGTGCCTTCTCATATGCCTAGCATTCAATAAACATTATTGATCCCAATCCCGACTCAACATCCTTAGAAAGCGGCAAGGGTGGACTTATTTTCTCCAGGGGATCTTGTTGGATCGTGAAGCATATAAAGAAGGTTTCCTGTATTCTTCTCGTTAGGCGATCGTCTTCTTCAACATCTCAGGTATTGCTCCACACGTTGATTCCTTAATTGATCGACAATAGTTGTGATTAGAATATTTTTATGCGCCGCTGCAACTTATCTTCTTCTCTTTTTGCAGTATATCATGGAAGGAGTTGGTGATGATCACTCTGTAGCTTCGTCCGAAAAAAGTTTTGAAGTTGATAAACCAGAAGCTAACGCGCATGAAGAGGTGATCGCTAAAATTGATTTGCCACTTCGTGAAGTCGGCCATGCCGTATAGGGAATGTCTATATTGAATTTAACCATTGTCAGGGGGCGGCTCCGTGCCCTTTCAGTTGCAATCGACATGGAGGAGAAACAAAGACATGAAGAAGCGTCGCGAGCGAAGTGGAAACGCGAGGCGTCACAAGCATCAGTAAGCTCGAGAGCTGAAAGGTTTGCGGCTAGGTTGAAGAGACGGAGGGTTGAACACGAACGTCCTGCGGGTGATGGGAAGTGTGATTACCCAATTCGTGGTGGTGTGATAATCCTTGACCCTGATACTGATGAAACTGAACGTCCGAAGGCGATTGGCATGATCTCTAAGGTTGCAATGGATTCTCGGCGCAGTCAGGTGCGGAAGATACGCATCTTTGAAGATGTCGAGGCGGTAGCTGCTGTGCCCGAAGAAGAAGTTGAGGCGTCTCTAGAGAAAGTGGCACAAGATGTGGATCCCATCAGTGATGAAGACGTAACCAGCACTTGAGTTTCCCTATTATTCTCCTTTGTATTTTTTTTTATACTCAGTGGCGGCTGAGTTTGGACTTTTCTTCTTTGCTTGCCTGTCTTGAACAAAGCTTTATTTAATGCTGCTTTCGAAACATGCATTTTTTTTTGTGCGCCCCCTGCCGTGAATCTGGCTCCGTTGAAGTAGATCATGTAGGATACCTTCCTCCTCCCCTTTTTACATGTTTTATTACTCCCATATTACCAGGCTGGTATGAAGATCTGGTATGAGGGTTTAGGGTTTTCTTTCTGGGTAATGGTGGTTCGAAGGTGACTTATAATTTTGTGTGATTTTATGAGAAATTGTAAAAAGAATGAAATCTTGATTACTTGAAGAAATATTGAAACCCTAATAAGCATAAGTATGAAGGCAAACGGTGCCATCATTTTGGAGGAATTACAAATATTGCAAAAAGGAAAATTGTTGGAGGAATCCCCCGGGGGATTAGAGAGGTGATGTCGTGTATTCAAGTGAGGCATGGCCTGAGCCATAGTGAGTGAACAACCACACCTTCGAGTTCGTCTGCATTGATGATCTTGCAGTAGCCACCCAAGATAACATCTGCCACTAAGAACACTTCTTCTTCCTTTGCAGGCATGTCAGGCTGGGCAGTTATTTTTATTGCCATGCTTCCAACTTGGAACGTGGTTACCTTCGCTACCGTATCTCCGATTTGGAACGGATTTGGACTTGGTATAATAGATTGCTTCTGACACGTATTGTCCTTGACTGCTTCCAAACTTTTGGTGAAGCGCTTAAAGGGGACAGCACTCCATTCGCATCTCTTGGTGGTGGCCCGCCTGTCAGATGAAACAGTCCCATGTGGTCTAGCAGGACAATCATCCACTACTTGCAAAGAGGGTTGTTCGATGAGACTTACTTGGGCTTGGAATCTTTTGATGTAGGACAAAGGGCTTTCACCAGGGAGTTGCTTCACGCCAGTGAGTTATTGGTATGGAGGCAACACACAGTCTTCGAGTCTCCAAGGTTTGTTGGGAATCATCGGAGCTGGCTTGCTGGAGATTCTTCCAGGTACTGAGATTGGTAAGGAATGCGCCTTGTGTATCCACGGGCGTCCCAGAATCATGTCGTAATCCGGATGTTCCTTAATTATATATAATCTGTCTTGTGTTGGAGTGTTTCCGATCTTGACATCAAGGTCAATGTATCCGTAGACATCCACAAACTCTCCTGCTGGGTTCTTGATCACAATCGGACCACGGGTAGCCTCCTGCTTTGAGATTTTCGCATCTTGCAAGGTCTTGATAGTAACGATGTTGAATTCAGAAGCTGCATCGATTAATGTGCTGTCGAGCTTGACATCCTTCAAATAAGCGATGGTCAAAAGTCCCCAATTTCCTTTGCTGGCGTTATCTTCCAAGGAGGCTTGAGACGCTGGAACTTCTTTTTCTGGGTACAAGCGCCTGCCTGACACAATACGGTTGAGGGCCATGAATATATCTTGACGTTGTACCTTGGAAAGGTACAAGATTTCACAAAGGTATTCCATCATGGATTGTATAATCTTGCGCATAGAGCCTCCAGAGATCATGCAACTTCGGACAGGAAGAGGGTCTCTGTGAACTCCTTCATTTCCCAATTGAAGCTCTCCTGCTGCTATCTTTTCTCTGAAGATTTCTTTCAATTTGTGGCAATCCTTAGTTGGGTGGTGAACAAACCTATGATAACGGCAGTACTTAGGGTCTGCCATGTCTTTCTCAGTTGGTGGTCGTCTGATAGGAGGTAGGTTGATAGCATCATCCTGAATCCATGCCTCCAAAAGTTCTATTACTTCATTTATCGGAAACGGGAAGCCTGTGTCTTCGGTATTCTGCGCAGGATCCCTGCCTGTTCCCTTTCGAGGCGAAGCTTTATGCGTTTGAGCCGCACGCTTGGGTAGTTGTTCTGGCACCGCTGGAGATTTTCTCTTTCCACCTTCTCTTACTACACTGACGGAAGGTCTAGTATTATACTGTTTGTTGATGAGGCGCATGTTTCCCTGATTATCTCGTGAATCGTCGCTCCGAACGATCTTGGTTCTTTCTAATAATGCTGGGGCGGTAGTGGCCGAACGTTTGGCTGCTTCATGGAGATCTGAGAATGTCTGGAACCCCAAGTTTTCCAGCAAGGCCCGGTATATGGGTATCATCCCATTGATGCACAGTTCTACCAGCTGTCGCTCTGTGACATTCGGTTCATGGCAGTCCAACGCTTGTGTTCGGAACCTTTTGACAAAGTCATTTGGATGTTCGTTGTTCCATTGGGAGATTCTCCCCAGGTCTGAGAAAGTAACTTGCTCAGATACAAAGAAGTACTTCTTGTAAAATGCGCTGACCATCTCACTCCAATTGAATATGCTGTTAGGTGCGATGTTGTTGTACCACGTATAGGCTCTCCCCGTAAGTGATTTGGAAAATTCCTTCAGGCGGAGAACGTGATTATTTTCGTGTTCTCATAAGGATTTTAAAAATCGAGAGACGTGTTCACGAGCATTACCGGTACCATCGTAAAGGGTGAATTGAGGGGAGGTGTATCCCCTGGGAAGAGGAATCCGATGCACGTCTTGTGGGTATGGAGGCTGGTGTTGATGCGCGTCCATCATATTTTCTTTGCCACGATTTTGGAGGAGTCTCTCCAGATCTTCACGTGTAATAAAGTTGGATGATCGGCTCCTTTCCCTAAGACGCTCCTGGTCCCTTTCTCTTGTGTGGTCAGCAGTATAAGACTCTTCGTTCAGGTAGGCTTGCGTAATTGAGGCACCTGCTCCAGGTATGCTGAACGTATTTCTTGTTGGCCCTTGGGGCTGTCTCGACTCTTGTGGTAATCGATCGGTTAATGTTTTAAGGAAGGTGAGTACCTCCTTCTGAGTGGTTGCCATGTCTGCCTGAGCTTTAGCGAGGGTTTCTTGTCTCTCCATCAAGTCCACCATGGTGATAGGAGGTTGTCCTCCTTTGGGTCCTCCAGATCCTCGTCTTGAAGGGGGAGTAGCAGTCGTTCTGGTGACGGACGGAGGTGTCATGCTTGAGGAAATGCCTGGATTTGCAGCCGCTCTAGCTCTTGTAATGGGATGTGTCACACCTACTGGAATGTTCGCTCTTGCTCCACTGGTACTGATGGTAGATGACGCGATTCCACGAGACACATTGGTTGCACTGGAGGGTTGCACTGTAACACTAGTAATTGGGATATCAGCGCCACCAGAAGTGTTGTCGGCGCTAACTCCATCGTTGGCTGCTGATCCAGACCTAAGATCCACCATTATCGAAATCAGAGAAATCGAATTGGTATTGAAGAAATCGACTTCACGACCGAGAGATTATCCCTCCCACTGTGGTCGCCAATTGTTTGTGGGAGAAAACTACTTCTGTCGGTTTTTGGTAATTTTGGGTGTGTGTGGATGAGAAGTGAGTTTTAACCTTCAACAAATGTGCTGCACGATGAGCACTTTTGATTCGAGAGGTAATCTGTACAATTCTGGCCAAAACCGAAGACACGGCCGTTCCAAATTTGTTTCGGTCACAGGTGAAGGATGTGAGGTTGATCTTAGGGAGGGAAGCGAAGAAGGTGTTGAGAGTATGAAGGTGAAGGCTATGACTTGTTAACAGAAGGTTGAGAAGGCGAGCAAATGTTGTAGGCAAGCTCTGGGTGTTGAATACGATGGTATTAACACTTGGTTTTTCTCTGTTTTCTGGACTTGTTGGAAATAGGGAGGAGAACCTATTTATACAAGTCATTAAGCCTTCTTCACGTCTCTCGTGGGAAGTGGAGGAAGTGGAGTGAGGGAAGAGTGGAGTTGTGTGTGAGTGTCACACGATCAGAACTTCCCACTTCTCCCATCTTCACTTAACCGCCCATGTCTTCCTGACACGTTCTTGTGATGGTGCGTTGCACGCTGCACGTTGTAAACCGCCAGACCAATACCCCAGTAAGCATCCCCCAGTTGTGACGTGATTAACGTCTCGAGTGTCTTGGAAAACATGTAGCATGTTGTTGTGGCTTGGCAAGTCAGGCTCGGGAAGCTTGCTAGCTTGGTGACCTTCGACGGTCGAGATTTTGCATCTTGAGAGGAGGGGAAACCGTTGATCATTGCACTAGAAACCCTGATTAGCGCCTCTCACTAGAATCGTTGTAGAATTCTAGTACGGACTCGGATTTTGATGGTCCGCCCCTCCATTCCATACGGAAAAGAATTTCCTATCTCCCATCGCGGGAATATTTGGGTTTTAAGCTCGTTCGGAAGGAGAAAACAGCCCGAAAGCAAAACCAGGAAGGAAATTGATACTTGTGAAGTATCGTGTTGTTTGTAGGCGCATATTGTATGCATGCGGTGCATTAAATATGCTTAACATATTTGAAGCCTACACAACCTTGATGAAAGGATTGCAAGTTGAAGTGACTCAACTAGCTATGTTCAGGCGTTGTTCGGAGGTCACATGAGTGGGACCCACCTTGGCCGGTTATGCCATGGGGAAGTGCGGAGGATGGTGATCACGGTGATACCTGGTTTGCCACCTAAATCCCTTCCTAGGCTATTCATCCAAGCATGCGATCTTGGACGGACGAGATTGAAGGAGGAATAACCGTTGGATTAGGGTTTGGAAGGCTTGTGAGCTTCCTCTTTCACCCTAACGGTTTTATGCCTTGGGAGGCATGCATGGAGTGGCCGATTGGTCTAGTAGGTAGGCGGGACACCATTCTACACGTCCATGCATGCAGGACGTCCATCGAAGCGATCTGGGTCGCCCGTTCTAGCCTGCAATGATGGATGGTCGAGATTAGAACTGATGGAGGGGCCGTGACATGCCTCCCTTAGGCGCGCGTTCCGAGGAACATGACCACTGCCGGTCTTGGAAGATCAGCTAGGCGTGAAGTCGGGCCCATGGTGGTCATGCTAGCATGCTCGGTCCCTTTTAAGTCTTCATCTTTGCCCTCCATCCAAGCCTGCGAAGATGGACGCTCGAGATGTTTCTACGCCGCAAACCCTAGTTAGGGTTTCGGACCGGCCACTTTGGGCTATCGGTTTTGGGTGGCGTGCGCCTCTTTTGGGAAGGCCGGCTGTGCATGTAGAGACTACGGCCGACGGTGAGCATGTATATGCTTGCTCCATGGCTCTGGGCGCGATCCAAGCCATCCAACTATGCCTGCGAAGTTGGATGGTCGTGATCGTTTTGGATCTTCTCAACCTGCATAAGGCGTTCCTAGCCTTGTTTGGGCAATCGATTCTTGCTCCACGGCTTGGCTATGAGGGAGTCGGTCATGTAGGTAGAAAGTGGGTCCGTCAATGGTGTACCATCACTTCACTACTTGCTTTAGGGTATAATCTAAGCCGTCCAAATATGCATGCGAAGTTGGACGCTCACGATTAAAAGGAAACCTTGGCCGCATGACATGCCTTCTTTGGCCGAACAGTTTGGGACAACCAACTGTAGTTGGTCTTGTCCGACGGGTTATGTGTGCAAGTGGGTCTGCGGTGATCATGCCGGCATGCTATGGACCCCCTGAATTTATATCTGCACCATCCATCTATGCCTGCGAAGATGGACGGTTGAGATTGTTTTTTGCGACACATGTAATGTGCCGCTGTTTGTTTTTTAGCAGGTGGGACTAGCACGGGTAGTCTTGCCTGCGCTCAACGGGGCTAATATAACCCGCCGTCAAGTAGCCTACGGGTGTTTGCATGTCGAACACAAGGCTTTAATTAAAGCATTATTGGTAATGCTATAAACCTACATAAAATCGGGATGGTTGCTACATGCTCCGCTCTGGGTAGGTTATAATTCTCAGGGATGATTGCACATGCTCCAGTGAATTATTATGGTGAGAAGTATTCATCACCTGAAGGCTTTATCCTTTGCAGGACGTCAGCTTACAAAAATTGCCTTTACAATTTTACCCTTTAAATACAAATCCACCATCAACAACAGGCTTTGAGCATAACCATAAAGAAACTTTGGTTGTGACATGATGATTGTTTTGAAAGAACTCATACAAATATCACTTTATTTGAGTGAACGAAAATGGGAAAAAGATTGACAAAATGCAAAGTGACGACATATCTCTCAATAAGTGTTTTCTAAATTACTAGATGCACAACCCCCCCTTCCCATTATGCTTTTAGGTAAGAAAGCATATCACTCATTTTTACAAAGTCTTCAGTAAAACAGGATCGAGACCATCCTAAGATGCAAATGGTAAACAATCCATATTACAAAGATAACAAGGTAAAATTTTGAAAAATATTCATGTAGAATGCGGACCATTAAAGTGACTTATGGCTCCGGTGAATGTTTTGAAATTTTGGACTAGTTGTAGTTCCTAAGAAATTTGCGTTTAAAAATTCCTAGCACATATTACACAATACAAACTGCAAAGGCTCACCACCCTTATTAATGCTAGAGAATTTACATCAAAAGTACTTGATGAATATTGCATGTTTAATGGAATCAATGTAAAGCATCATATACCCCTTGGTCTCTTAAAGGCTATCATCAAGGCTTACAGATGGTGCTTAAGGCATGGTTATGCGTATAAACCTACCTTTTATTGCTTTGGGTATATGCAATATTAACGCATCTTTACTTAATTCGTTTTAGAACCTAATATTAGTCAACCTTTTATGCATACCAGTTGGTAACTGGATATAAGCCTGACATTCATGTTTTTATGCATTTTTTGGTTGCACTATATATGTGCCGTTACGACTCCACATCGTACTATGATCGGTCTTCAAAACTGTTAAGTAGTTATGTTGGAAATGAGTTCCCAACAATTATCCGCATTTTAAACCTTTTGGCGGGAGATCTCTTACCGCTAGATTTGCGAGTTATCACTTTAATGAGACAGTCTTCCTGTCGTTAAGGGGAGATAAGAAAAAGTATTTTCTACGGGAACGACAGGAATTGTCATGATTTGTTCCCGCTGTGTCTCATATTGATTCTTGTACTCCACAAATGTAAATGTGAAGTGGAAGAATAATCGATTTTCAGAATGTACATTGATTTTGCTAAAGTGATGAGATCACACATACCAGCTGCAAACCTACCTGCAAGGTTATAAATCCTCAATACCATATATACACCATAGACTAAGGTGTTACAACTACACTCAGTGGAAGTGTGGTTGAGGTCGTGGCTCCATAAAGGAAGTTGGAGATACCACTTAGTTCGATCAATCCTTACCTAGAAAGGAAGTAGGTTAATAATAAGGCACAACTTATTTATATCATCAGAAATCATCTCATAATATTGTCTCGGAATATGTCCATGAATCAAATGGGAGGACGCTCCGAAGTTTTAAATGATTCTAGAGAACAATGAAATCCTGACGGATTATGAGAATGCACATAGTCAATGGAAGGATCATGCGTGCACAATGATGATATAATCCATAATTAGTACCTCCATAAGTAGAGCACAATAAGATCGAACCATGTTTTATTTTGATTAATTTCAAATAAATAACATGTTTGGCCAACACATTCCAGGTAGAACTTAGTTCTTTGGAAAATATATGGGTATTTGGTGTGGTGGTGCTAATCAACCAAGTGTAAAGCCTATTGGACATGCATACTTAATTTGTCATAAAGCATAATGAGAAGAAAGTAGTCTTAAAGTACAAAGACTCGCCTTGTGGCGCGAGGTTTCTCACAAAGCCCTGGAATTGTTCTTTTGTAATGAACGTTATAGAGTTTCACTACTTAGTTAGCTTGGTAATTTTCAAAAGGACTTGAAATGCATCATATGTATGTGGTCGTTACATATCTCTGAAAGAATCAAGATATAGAAGATATTTACAAAAATGCTTGATAGACTTTTGTTTCCCAAATCAAGTAACTCTAAACCACATAGTGCGTTTACAATTAAATATATTGTTCACTTATAGATTAAAGCAATCAGGCGGAAGTGGTATACCCGTCTAAGTGGCTATTTGATTTGAAGGGGATAGATAAATAAGTTATTTTTTATTGCGTATTCACAAGAAAGTTCCTAATTTGGAATTGTAGCTATTTATGTCGACGGTACAGACATGATGAGTACTCTTGATGTAATAAGAGACTTTAAAAGCTATTTAAAATTCGAATTTGAGATGAAAAATCTAGGGAAAGATCGACCGAGTACTGAGCTTGTGGGATATTATTCCACCAGTTTGCATATGTCTAAAGTTGTCAGGTAATTTAACAAAGACATGCATCCTGATAGCACTCCCATGATTAGTCGAAGTTCAAATATAAGTAAGTGACCATTTCGTCTAAAGGAAGATGACGAATATGTGTTGGGATATGAAATTTCCATATCTAAGTACAATAGACGCATTGTTGTACTTAGTATAATAATGTACTTGATTAAATTTTACATCCTCAGGGAACTTGTTAGCTAGATATAGCTTCGCGCCAACGCAACGTCATTGGAATGGTATAGTGAATGTAATCATGTACCTAAAAGTAACCATTTACATAAATTTGTTTTATCCCTACAAAGACATTAAAAGGAATGCTAATGAAAGTGCAATCCAAAAGTTGTTGATTATGAAGGAACAATAATCTCTTCTCCAACGAAAGTAATCAAAGGGAGATATGGTAGATTATTTTCTAAGTTATTACCAATATTCAGTTTCGAAAAATACATGACTAGAGGAACTGTCTGGAATAACTCTAAAAGTAATCAGGGGGAGATGCCGACATCAGGGGGAGGATCTAAGGACATGATGTCGACATATTTTACTTTGAAATTGAAGTTGTGTTGTATTATTTTTTCCTTCGATGGAGAATAGTTTTTCCCAAAGGGTTTTGTCTCTCGACAAGGTTTTTAGCGAGACAATACTAAAAACATCAAGTATGTTGAACGTTGTAGACATAAACATCGCGTTGATATTACTGAAACTATCTGAATCAAAGAAATGAAACGCGATAGTCCGTTAAGAAACGTAACTTCCAGAATCAACAACAGGGTCTTATAAACATTCAAGTCACCAAAGTAATGTGTGATAAACCCCTATTGACTGAATTAGACTAATGAAAATTGTCTGACTTCAGGGGGAGCATCTAATGGTTTGTTGAACTATTTTCCTTCACCGAGGTTGATTTTTCCCACAGGGTTTTATTATTCGGCATGGTTTTTGACGAGACAACAACAAACACCAAGAAGTAATTTCCCAACTAAGGCTATTGTCTTTCCCACAAGGATTTTCTACCTTAGGAGTTGTGAAGCAACTAATCAACTTCAACGGAACAAAGTGATCATCTGCAACAGATCACCTTTACTTGTATTTGTCACGTTGTACTCTTTTCCCTTCATTAAGGTTTTATCCTGCTGGGTTTTCCTTGTCAAGGTTTTAATGAAGCAACATATTCAAGTCCAACTATGTTCTAAGTTTGCTTAATATTGTACTCTTTTTCTTTAGTTCGTGTTTTGTCCCTATGGGTTTCCCTGATGAAGTTTTAACGAGGCAATTAACTTAGACTCATCGATCTTTAAAGATCTTATTGCATATGATGAACTATATGTAAAATACGAGACAACATGTGAAGTACTACATGTGAAGAGCTGTACCAAGGTTTTTATTCCACTAGGTTTTTTCCTTCTCAAAGTTTTAATGAGGAAATGGACTACGGCACAAGTCATCAACGAAGAACGACAATTGAAGGACTATATGTGAAGCACTATGTATTAATTTTTGTTATTGAATCGCACAAGGGGGGTGTTACAGGGCCTACGGCCCATGGGTGTGCGGTCCATGGGTTATCCATTTAAATGTATATAATGTAACCTATGTAATAGAACTACTAATCTTCCTAATAAGATGATTCTTCTTCTTCCTCTGATCTCTCCATGGTTCACCTCTAATTCTCCTCAAACAGTTTGTTAAAATTTATTAGAAATTTTTTAACATAAATGTATCTTGTACATTTTTAAATACTACAAAATATTTCTGTAATCTAAGGCACTTTCTCCGCTGACTCAAGTTCCAAGGTACTAAGTCTATCAGCAAAAGATTTCAAGGCTGGAGATGGGGGTGCTATTTTGCTTAGGAGTGTACCAACCAAAACAATTTATTTTTTTATCCTATATGTATATGAGTACACCCCCAAGCAACAACAGCAAAAAAAATACCCCATTAGCAATGTTGAAAGATTTGTCAGTGATTCTTTTAGAATACTAGTATTCTAAAAGACCCCCCTGGAAGAGGGTGGGGTCACAAAATCATTCAACCTGTAGAATGAGGATGGTATGAGAAAAATGAGGATCATCAACCTCTGGCAACTTCATCTCAATCTAGCCAATGCCAATGACAAAAAAAGAAATAATTTCGGTTTAATTTATTTGCAAGTGTTTTTTTTTTCCGAAAAAAAAAACACTTGCAAATCATAGATTAGTTTCCTGGCGAGATTAGGGTATACCCAGATTAATTGGGGTATACCTAATAAGACAAAATAAGGTCATTATGAAGTAAAACCAAGCCACCCCTTAACCTTGTATTTTCTAAATGGCTAATATGCCCTTTGTTAATTAACACTAAAACTCTGATTAATTTAACTAATTGAGTTTAAATTAAAATTTTAAAAAATCAGTAGATTAAACCTTTCATCTGTCTTATGATTTCGGTTTCGATCAAAAAAAATTGATTTTGAGAATGCACAAGGCCGGCAAGGTAATGGTTTGAATAAGTTGCTGGTTGTTTTATAGACGGCAAGGTCTTCTTTGAATAACCTTCCGACCAATGTTTAACCGGCAGGTTCCACTTTGAATAAGCTGCCGACCTTACTACCGCCGGCATTTTCTAGGTTGAAGAACGCTCCGAGTATATTGGAACATAATTTTACGTTCGGCATGGTAAATCTTCCTACAATGCCGGCGGTCGTAAAGTCGGCAAGCAAATATTTTTTTTACATGCCGACTGACATTTGGCCGGCAGGTTATGGATTTATAACATTGTCGACCTTTACTTATGACAAACAGAAAACAGAAACTATGGAAGATGTAATTCACTTTATTCGTGCAATTTTGGTTACTACATTGATTGAAACAGAAAAACGAATGCACTTAGCATGTGCATCAAGCCTTTAAACCCCTAGGCAACCCTAGTGGACGAGTTATAGTCTCGTGAGGGCTTACATAGAGGTATACCCACAAAACCTTTACAAAAACTTCTAAAGCCATCAATCTTCCTCCGACGAAGATGATACCGTATCCAAGTAGTCCGGGTTATCCAATGGGAATCTATCGTCCAAGAAGTGATAGCTTGCATCGAATGCGAATGATTCCCCCTTTACTTCCATGTAGCGTTCTTTCACGGCTTCGTGTTATAAAAACAAGCTTACATTTGTTAGTGGTGTTTTGTTGGAAGATAACACAACATGGGGTACGTAAAAAAAAACCACAAAATTACTTACAAATTGTGCAATGGACAAGGTGAAGGGGCGAGTGTTATAAATCCGAGATTGGAGAGATAAAAAAGCAAGTACCGCATTTTCGATTACTAGGTGCCTAGCTTGGACTTGTTGAATACTTCTTGCATTAGGATTCCCAAACTCGCCGCTAAATTTGTTGTGTACCCTAGCCCAAAATGTTTTGGAATCCTCCCTTACGGAGGATTGACGTCTAAGTCGATCTTCCCCGTACCAAGCTTTGGTGATTGCCAAATCTTCATTTGAATTAAACGATGCCATTGTTGTTTGTAGAGAGATATTGAGTGAGTTAGATGGAGTGTATGATGATATGAGCTTTGGAGAGTATATGAAAATAGTTGTGTGTTGTTTTGTAGAGAGAAGTAGTGTATTTATAGGATTGTGCCCAAATTTGGCCGTTATAGTGCTCAAGTACAAATCAATCAATGAAATTGTACTTGCCAAAAATTTGAATTTTGATTCCACCGGCGAGGTACAAGTCAAAACCAGACCGGCAGGGTCTTAAATTTGTTACCATGCCGGTCGTGTAAGATTTTAGGCATCAGGAGAAAAGTTGTTTTGCAACAAAACCGCCAGACCTATATTGGGTCAATACATTGCCGGCTACGATTCAGCCGGAAGGGTTATCATTTTGGTACATGCTGGCTCTGATAACTACACAATTTCCTTTGTCAGGGCCGGCACTCTGACAGTTCACCACCATGCCGTCCCTGGGACAGCCGGCAGGGTAAATTTAAATACTCATTCTGGCTTATGCATTAAAATTTTACAAAGCAAAACAAATCATTCATTCAACAACTAGAAATCCAACACTTTTTGTCCAAAATGAAAACACGTCCCATAAACCTTAAAAAAACATTTGTCCACACAATTAACTTAAACATTTGTCCACCATAACATAAAGAAATGAACTACGAAAGCATTCATTGACTACGACCACGTCCACGACCCCGTTTTGGAGAATTACCTTCACCACCACGACCACTGCTGCTACCTTCACCACCACGAGTCCTCTTTTTATCAGCCTTCATCTTGGCTTGTGCTTCTCTCCAAGATTTTTGTTCAGCCTTTACTTGAGCCTCAAGTTGCTTGAACATTTCATTGGCATCCTCATTGCCAACACTGTTAACATAGTCAATGTGCTTGCTTTGCTCTTTAATCGACAAAGGCTGTCCTTTTTCTCTCGCGCACAACAACACCTTCCCAAAGGTCTTCAAATGCTCCTTCTATTTTCAATTAAACAACAAACAATGAATAAAATGATTCGGTAATGCAATCAATCTTAAAATAGTAAGAGCAACTCTAAATATACTTACAAAGAACTTAAGAAATGTTGATAGGTCTTTCGCTTCCAACTTCTTCTTTAGAGCCAGTTCTTCAGCAATCATTTTCCTAATCACAGTAGGATGAGCCCATTCCAAGTACCACACCATGTATTTCTTAGTAGCTTCATGACCGTTGGTCACCTCGTCCGAAAGACTCACATCGATGTTACGGCCACGTCTATTGTCCCAATGTTCTTAAGCTGGCGGTGGAGCGTAAGAGACGTTAATTGTTTTTTGGGATGTGGTGCACTCATCCCGGTTCACAGTAAAGAACGGCTTATCTTCATCGAAATGAGGTTCTTCTTGGACGTAACCCAATTGTTGCATAATCCGATGTGGATCGTACATTGAATATCCTTCAAACACATTCATCAAGGGTCCATAGTATAATGCAACAACTTCATTTCTAGGATGGATTAAACCTTGATTTCTAGCATCCCGATATGGATCAAAAATCACCTCCTCCGCAGTCAATTCGTCGATGGTAATTCGGAGTTTCATAAGTTGTTGCGGCATTTCCTTATCCTGAGTACCCTTAAAACTGTACCTTTGCGCTCTTGGCCTATTAACCGCAACACTCTCATCCACTTTGATATAGGAGATGTCTTTGAACAAGGAAGGGAAGTGCTCATATATCCAAACCTATGCAAAAAAAAAAGTTAAGTAAGAGCGTTATCTTACGAGAATATTCGGTAATATAAATGTTTTAGATCAAAAATTACCTGGAAGAGACATGTGTTTCTGTTAACTTGCTTAGTGACTGCCCTAGAACATTTTGTCAACTCATTGTTCAAGAAGGAGACCACCGCAGTACCCAAAGAATACTCACGCATCTTATTTAAGGGATACAATAGTTGCAAGTAACCGGCCTCCACTTGGTTTCCGGAACTGTCGGGGAAGATACATTTGCCCAGGACGTATAGCAAATAACCGGCCGCGACAGCATTGATTCGCACTGGGTTCATCATTACTTCCCTGTCAAGGATTGACTGTGTATCCCATAATGTGTCCCTCAACCTCTTCGTATTAAACTTCTTGGTTAGACGACCATCCTTCATGTCAAGAACAACCTCCGTATGAACCTGATTCCAACCGAACAATTTCTTGCTCAAATCGTAAATCTTCTCGAAAGATATCGAATTATCCATCCCCTCACAGACTGCTTTTCCCTCAACCTCGAGGCCTAGAATTTGTTGAGCATCATCGGGAGTTATCGCCATCTCACCGAACGGGAATAACATGGTATCAGTCTCTCCGTAGAACCTTTCACAGAATGCAGAGATGGTAACTTTATCAAGATAAATATTCGAACTCTCAATCGCAGGCATCAACCCGGAGTTCCACACAATCACTTTCACATCCTCACATTCCTTGTCATGATCCCAAGTATGAGCCACTGAACACGAAGCTTGGTGCCTCATGAGACGGATGGCATTCTTGTGATCCTAAATACCAAAAAAAAATAAAAATGAAAAGATATACAAACAGTTGACGCAAATTTAATTAAGATAGTTACACACTTGAATAAAGAACAAAGACGGATTAAGATTACTTACGATAGTATTATGGATCGTACATGCCCATGAGTATTTGTATCCAAAAAGAACATTGCCACCATCTCTTGGGGTCCCCCTTGGGTCCTCATCTTTTTTCAGTGTAACCAAGAAGTGTTCGGAAGGCATGTGAGAATTATGTGGTTTAGTGATCACCCTCTTCCTCGCTCCGGTTGAAGTTGACCCTAAGTCTTCGGTGGGTTCAACAACTTGTTCTCCATCTCCTTCTTCTTCTTCTTCTTCTTCTTCTTCTTCTTCTTCTTCTTCTTCTTCTTCTTCTTCTTCTTCTTCTTCCTCTTCCTCTTCAACAATTTCCTCTTCGACGGTTTTCTTACCTTTATCTCTATTACCACCATTATCATCATTACCTCTTCCAACAGGTGGCATGTCTTGATCACCATAATCACCATCATCATCATTGTTGCCTCCTCCAGCAGCCGGAATTCTTTCATCAACATCATCATCATCACCTCTTCTACCAGATGGAATTGATTGGTCTTCATCTGGAGTGTCGTCTGAATCACTGGGTTCAGATGGTGGTTCTGGATTATTGCTTATAATGATCTTTGTCGTTCCCCGCTCAACATATGCCCCTCGATGTTTTGAAGACAAGAGTTTATCACCAACACCCGGCAAGAGCTTTCTTCTTTGCCGTTCGCAATCTGAACAAGAATAATTCAGAGAAAAGAAAATCAAAGGCCGGCAGTGCCTACAAAAACAACCTATCCGGAGGACACATAGCCGGAAAGGTCGACCAAAATATGCTTACCGGCTAAGCCACACCCGGCAGGGTGTCATCAAAATAGCCTTCCGTCCAGAAAACAAATTTACACAATAAATACAAGGAATTTTCACTAAACATGTCGGCAAGGTCCATTAACCATACATTGCCGGCCGACAAAGCGCCAGCATGATTTTAAAAACTACCCTTCTGGGAAAAAATATTCTAGGCATCAGAAGACATTCAAAGAAAAGTTGTCGGCATGGTGAAAAACGAATAAGATGCCTGCTTCCTTAAAACTAAAATTACGCCGACACGTATTTAGTTGAATTACCTGCCGGCGCTTCTAGTAGCAGTTACAGAAACTACCTAGCAGGCGGGTTCTTCAAGCTTATACCATTCCGACCAAACCCTAACTATGAAACCCCGGAAGGGTCGATAAAAAAAACATTGCCGGCGTCGCAACTGCCAATTCACAAATTCGAATTTTCTGACCTAATTTGACATGCAAATATGAAATCGAAGTACTAGAGTGAGTTTAAACAAGCCCTTACTTTCTTAAGCGCACCATTTCACGTGTTTCAGCGAGTTCAATTCCTTCTTCTTCAACCGTTTTTTTCTTCACTTTCTTAGCAACCAAACTTGCAATTCCAGGGTTATATTCATTGGGTTTGCGATTAGTTTCTTTCATACGACTTGCCTTCTTCCGTGGTGGATCCATTTATGAAGATTAATCGGAGTTTTCGAATCGACGATGTTAACGAATTGATCGACGAGTTTTGGTGATGGTGGGGGTGATGGAGCCGGTAGGGTAGGGTTTTGGAGGAGAAGAAGAGAAGAAGATGAAATGAAAAGAAAAATTAAAACTGATTTAGGGTAATAGGTTTTTAAAGGATAAGGGTATTTTTGTAACTTACCTATTAGGCCTCCCCCTAAAACCCACAAAAAATGTCCCTTTAAAATTGGGTATACCCCAATTAATCTGGGTATACCCTAATCTCGCCAGGATTAGTTTTCCTAATATGAAATCAAGTGGGATGTGCATCAAAATGAGCCCTACATAATAAAGTCTTCCTTCTTGCTCTCGTACACTATGCTTTGAAGTCTTTGTACCAAGTCTCATTCATATTCGTCTTCTTTACCTTCCTAAATTGGGGCCTAGCCAACTTAATAGGGGCATATAGATTTCTGTCTCCCCCAATAGAAAATGATAAGAGGTGCCCAAAAAATTGTAAAATTATTAAATTAACCTTAAAGAAACCTTAATTATTCTAACACAAATACAAATACAAAATTAAAACTTAATTAACAAATACCAAAATTATTAATCAAAACTCAAAAAAAAATTCATCAAAATTAAAACTAAATCCTAATCAATCACAAACAACAATCAAAACTCAATTTATTTTTCATCAAAATTAAAACGAAAAACACACAATTCAAGTGGTGAGTTGAATCCCTTTAAACCTTTCCTTCTAAGGGATACTCTACAATGATTTACCTCAAAATCTTTAAAATCCACTCATCAAGTTTCTGAAAATCCATCCAGAATCGGTGTATATGTGCCCCATAGTAAACCGATTATGTCTTTAATCGGTTTTTAATGTGAACCTACATTACAAGATTCTGGGTGGATTTGATGGACATCAACTATAATAAGATTACATTAGTACAAACATAAACCGATTCTGGATTCATGTTCGGATCATTTTGCAACATATGTAATCCGATTTGTAATTTAAAATCTCTGTATAATTAATTGGATTACATTGTAGTACATATAAACTGATTCTGAAAAAGCTGCAGCAAACTACCTTCAGAATCGAACTTCATAAACGTATTTGAAGTCCAATTCTGAAGAAAAATCCATGAGTCCTAGTTACCAAAAAAAAAAGAAAACCACTTTCATTCATTAAGATACTCATTCCATAAGAAAGCGACAAAATATAAGCATCTGATAGATCAAGTTTTTAACATAAGGAAAATACTCATTCCAAAAAATGGAGACCATCGAATTGATCCGGCACGATCAATTCCTCACATCGCCTCATGTTGGCATCGTATTTTTTTAGCCACTCATCCATGACCTCATTAAACCCATATACCGGTGGTAATGGACAATCATCACGTACTCTAAGACCGATATAATGTATGTTGTTATGGTTGAATAAAACAATTCTCTGATCCTTAAGCGATTCATCCCAAATGGTGTATTTTGGTGCGTATGTATAACATGATCCCTTACCAAATAGATGAACAACGCAACTCCACGTTTCCGCCAAGAGATGTCCACATAGAGGCATATGCATCCAATGCTCTTGGGTAATTGGTCTATTCCCCTTTAGCCCTTGTACTCTAGCCACCATTTTTACAAAAATCACTTCTTTGTCTTGTATTGTCTTGTTTTTCCTTCCTTCATCATCGATATGTAAAATTCCTTGTCTTCTTGTAGGCGCAAGGCCATCATCTTTCTAAAGTATTGACATAGGGCTAGGTTCTCATCGTCTGCCAAACTTATATGGACTATTTGTTTCGACGCAACGAGATAACCACAATTCTCATCCGCATCCACGTCGTCGGTGGATAACACATAGGGCTTGATGATTTCGGGAAGTTTCGAGTAATACTCCTCGAATATGGTGTAACAAGTTCGATGGGGTCTACCTCGTTCATCCCTAGGCGTGCTTCCATCACCAAGAGCGGCCATTATGGTCACCATAAAACCCTTTTGTATTGCTTCCCCCTTCCATGCACGTAACCTTTATATTCGTGTTGTACTCGCTTGACTCTCTTGAGAAGGAACGAATAGATTGTTTGGCCCTTGACTCTCTTGCGAAGGAGCGATTGGATCCTCATGTTGCGAAGGAGCGATTGGATCCTCATGTTGCGAAGGAGGGCGTGTCCCGCTTTCTCCCTTCTTCGGTCGACCCTTTTCCCTTTTAGCCGGTGCCTCTTCATTCTCAATTTGTGAAGGAACGTTTGAAACATTTGTCTTCTCTTGTGTGCTACTTTCCCCGCTTCCTCCCTTCTTCGGTTGACCCCCTTTTTTTTGTAACCTTAGCATCTTCATATTTAGCGTCTTCCTTCTCATGTCGACAAAGGATTCTTTTATGAACCAACAACGAGTGTTTTCCGGTACTCATTGTAACCTTAAACTCGTACCTTTCTTCCTTCCTATCCATGTTGGAAGGTGGTCTACACTTCGGCGGTAGCACTGTTGGTTCTTTGACCGGTACCATATTGGGGTTCGCAGCTAGTTTTAAGTCGTACAACATAACTTTTCTTCCCAAGCCATCCTTTTTATCAAATTTCTCGATGATTTCTCTTCCAATATCCGTGTCCACAAAGGGTTCGAGTGGATCTTCAGTTAGGGGTGGTTTGAAAGTAAGTTGCTTCCAAAACGGATCAATGATTTCAAAAGAAATTCCTTGTTGGTACTTCGCGATCATGTGACAACACGGAAATCCGAAGGCCGTCATCGTCATACATTTATATTCAATTCTTCTTCTCCTCATCTCCTTTTCCACATAATATTTGTAATCCTTCATCATAAAAATAGTAGCCCAGTGAGATACCCTATAATTTAAATTTGTAATCAACCGAGTGTGTTCCTTGGAGCTTGTGATGATTTAAATCCAACTATCTTCCATTTGAGCGGTTATCTTGATGATATCGGCCTTGGTGTATTCATGGATGGCTTCTTGTAATGTAACCACGGTGTTTTGGCTCCCTCGGAGCAAGCTTTTCAAACATCCATGAGATCCCTTCGCGATACTTGTCGCCTCATTCTTGTAATGCACGTGTAAGCATACACAAATTTTTCTTTGTACGGATCCAATAATTCCTTTAAGCAATAAACCACACATTTCTCATAATCTTTCTTCCATAGCCCAATAAAACTCTCCAAGTGGCAATCGAACTCGGGCACGGACATTGAACATACCATTAAATCCCAATGATGTTGAAAAGCCTTCCATAATATCCCATTCGCTTCATACTCCGATTTTCTTTTCTTCTTGTCCTCCTCTCTTTGTTCCGGAGTTAGTTTTCGAAGGCGCTCATCTTCGGCTTTTTCACGGGCGGCACCTTTTTGTGGCTTTATCTTTTGGATATGACCCCTAAAATTACTTCTAATATTGCATTGTATGTGCCACGTGCAAATAAAATGCTTAGCATCCGGAAAAACCACTCCAATGGCATTCATTAGTGCTTGGTCCTTATCCGTTACTATGATCCTCGGAGTTTGATCGCCACGGTATATATCCTTCAAGGTCTCTAGCATCCAAGTAAAACTCACATCATTCTCCCGATCCATAAACCCCCATGCTACTGTGAAAGTTTGCTTGTCGGAAGTATGGCAAGCAATGTTTAACAACGGCATGTTGTACTTGTTGGTCTTGTACGTACAATCTATTAACAAAATTTGATAGAAGCATTGTGCCAACTTGATCATCTCCGGATGCGCCAAGAAAATAAGAGTCACTTTTCCTTCCAATACTTGCTTCCTCATTGTGTATCCGTGTTGATCAGCTAACCATTGAGATTGTTCCATAACCGCTCTACCATCCCATGACCTCCTCTTAAAGGCTGCTCTTGCCGTGTATATTTGCCTCAAAGTGGACAAGTTATCCTTATCATCCTCCTTAATCTTCCTAAGGATGTAACTTAGTTTACACGCTTTCATCGACCTCACCGTTTCCCATTGATGTGGTTTCATCCCACAAATGGCCGCGTGTCCAATAAGAGATTTCGGATCATCATGATTATGACAACCATTCAACACTTTATAGAGCTTGTATACCTTACTATTATCGGGTTTCTTGCGTGTATTAACTATAATCTTAAACGGGCAACCATACTTCTTTGATTTAGTAATATATTCCCTTTTCGTCTTCTTCACGTACAGTCTGTCCTTTGCCCGGTGACTTTCTTGCTTTCCACCTCTTTCACAAAGTACACAATCGGTCCACGTATCGTGTAATATAATCCGATTGTTGTTCACATTTCTACTGGATTTTTTTATCATGATTATGAAAACCATTCAACACTTTATAGAGCTTGTATACCTTACTATCATCGGGTTTCTTGCGTGTATTAACTATAATCTTAAACGGGCAACCATACTTTTTTGCTTTCGTAATATATTCTCTTTTCGTTTTCTTCACGTACAGTCTGTCCTTTGCCCAGTGACTTTCTTGCTTTCCACCTCTCTCACAAAGTACACAATCGGTCCACGTATCGTGTAATATAATCCGATTGTTGTTCACATTTCTACTGGATTTTTTTTCTCCTAAATCGGATTACATATTCACGAAAATAAACCGAATGTCAACTTTGTGTATTCTACGTGAATATTCTAGGCAAGGAATCGGATTATGCACAACATCAACAAAAACCGATTCTCTTCACGTACCCATCGCGCCAAAAATTTACTACAATCGATTTAATTATTAATGAACAAAGACCGATTCCCGAACCAAATTTGGGAATTTTACCCAGAATCGGTTTATGTCATGCTATCGAATAAACCGGTTCTGGTTTAAAGTTTGGATTTTTTTTTCCTTATTCGGAAATTGGGACATGCAAATACATGTTTGTAGATCATTACAACTCATACATGTTTATTGGAAGCATTATCATCTTCTCCCTCCCGGCGAAAGTGTTCTTGTGCATGAATAATATCCTCAAGCATTCTTTGGTTCACTTTCTCTTCTTCATTCACTAAATTTTCCAATTCGGTAGGATCGAAATCTGATGCACCCATCTCTTCAATTCGGTAGGATCGAAATCTGATACACCCATCTCTTCATCACTACTAGAGTCTTCATCATCACTATATTCTTTCATTTTTGCTAAGAATATCAAAAACCCTATTTTTCCCTTTTTTCCCTCATCTTCTTTCCCTCCCAACCTTAAAAAAGAAAAATGGTCTTCTTCTCTAATTCAAACATTATAATCCTACTCAAACACTTATTAATTTCATAAACATTAACTTAATTAATCATCACTAATTTAATAAGGGTATTTTAGGTATTAATATAAATAATGGATAAAGGTTCCACAAATTACTTCCTAGTGACCCTATTTTATCATGTAGCTATAGGCCCCAATTAAGTTGGCTAGGTCCCAATTTAGGAAGGCTTCTTAGAGACCATATTTGTGGTGCGTTCACCGTTTGATGGAAAAAGCACAATTTCTCACCTAACACTACAAGATCAAAATCATCACCTACTAAAGATCCTAGGGAAAAATTGTGACAAGGAGGGGGAGGCCGCTCGGAACTCTTCAGTAGCTAAATCAAATGCCTAAATTGAAACGTGGAGTTATTTTTGGATATATTTTATTAAAAACTAGGTCTTAACCCGTGCCGTAACGGCACGGGCATAATTTTTATTTAGTTATGAATTTTCCGACATATGAATATCAAATATAATATGTATTAATATTAAGTTTACCCTTCTTATCGTTGCAAAAGTAAAGGGAAACCCGATAGATATTTTTATTCTTCACTTCACATCCTTTCTAGCATTTTCCTCCTTGACATCCTCCCATATTGTGTCTCTCCTTTTTCGAGTTGTATCCTCAAGCCAACAATGAAATTATATCGAAACTAATTTTTACATATTTTGTCCCAAAAATAAATAAATTTATTTGATATGTTTTTTAGTTTAAAAAGATATCTTATAAATCTTTTGAAATGGTATTACCTTTTTGCATCTTTCTTATATTTAGTGAATGGTGTTAGGATGTTCATGGAAAATAGGAACCTACTATGGGCCCGACAACATAGCACCGATCATGTCCCCACTTGGCCACCTTGGGATATGAGGTGTGTGGTTTTAATCTAAAAGGCCTCAGCGCTACGTAAGGAGATTCCCAAGTTTATTAAGCTCAACATGTACTCCTCTTTCTTCCATGTGGGACTATCCCTAGCTATAATTAAGTGGTTTATCATGCCACATACTCCAACAATCTCCACCTTGATGATATTAAACCACTTCACCAGTCCAATCAGACTTCACCATATGATTACCATTTGTATATGTTACCCATCAATCAGGATTATTGTCACTATGCGCCCTACAATCCTACTTCACCTTGAGTTAATGAGAAGGAAAGCACCAACTCCAGCTTGGGCATTTACTTGCCCACATAGAACCCTACTACTTGAGAGTTAATGTGTGAGACACTAACTCCACATTGAGCGCCAGTTCATCCTTGAGCATTGCCTTTCCGATCTAGAACCCTGGTCCACCTGAGTTAATGAGTGAGACACTAACTCCACCTTGAGCTCCAGTTAAACTTTGGGCCTTGCCTTCTTCACCTTGAGTCTGATTTCACTTGCGCCCTAAACCTGGTGACATCCACAACCACTTCAACGTTCGAACAGTAGCCCCAACCACGGGTTCTGATACTAATTGTTAGGATCTTCATGGACCATTAGACACTACTCAGGTCCCAACCACATAACACGAAACCCCACTTGACCACCTTGGGATAAGAGGTGTGGGGTTTTTAACTAAAAAGCCTCGGTGCTATGTATGGAGAAGTCCAAGCTTATTGTATGTTCTTACTATTTCAATGATGATGACATACTTAAAATCTAATTCATTCACTTAATATATTATACTTTAAAATGTTAAGTCATTTCCGATGGTAATAATTTTACTCACATACGATGTAGTTCTAGTTTTTCAAAATTCCCATAAATATTATGTACGTAATTCAATTTGGCAGTAAGAGTTCACCGAATGGAATATAGGTAATGGCTTGTCCTTTTGTAACATTGTGGCATTTTCAACATAGTTGGATCCAGAGTTGGTAAAAATCACTGAATTTATGGGTTCTCGGGCGAGAGTAATCTAGGTATGGGCTACCTCCCAAAAAACTTCTAATGGATGTCCACATCAGTTTTAGTTGAAAATCCCACGCTATCGGATAACCACAATGCCTAAGTGGGAACATTATTGGCAAAGATCAGGTCCTTAAAAATGGTATTAGAGTCGACCACGGGTTACATGTCGAGGGCGAAAGAGTATGCTTGATGGATTGAACATATTCCAGAGTCTCATGAGTGAGAAAAAATGCCAGAGTCTAGGATTGAACATATTCCGTACCCGAAGACGGCTCCAAATTAAGTTGGAATAGAGGTAATGGTTTGTCATTTGCTAAAACCGAGACCTTTTCAGCATAATTGGCTTCGTAGTTGGCGAAAAATCTTTATAGTTAAGAATGCTCGGTATTGAGTAATCTTGGGATGGGTGATCTCTTAAGAAGCTGTTGCTAGATAAACACATCGGTTACCATTGAAAACTCAATACTATCGGATGAACGCAGTGGATTAGTAAGGACATTATCGGTAGAGGGCAGGCCGTTACATTCTACGACATTATGCCTCCAAATGTGAGGTTATTTGTTGCATAAAAATAATAAAATCATGATTAGTTAGTAAATCAAATCATTAAGTAATTAACCTAATAACAATAAACTCTGCTATCCATCATCATTGAATAAAAATAACGTTAAACCATTTATCAAGAAATACGTGAGGCGATGCGAAATTACTCACTGGGCACCAATACTTGCCACCGTCATTATGGTCCACTTATATAATTGTTAGCCAATTTAACTAAGTTTGGTGCTGTTTTTTTTCATTCAAAAAAAGTATTTTGAAAACATTTTGATAGCAATATTTTTTTCATCTTAGTGTTTATTAAAGATTTCATAAAGTGTACACTTCCAAAATTTATCAATTTGTAAAGTGGGGAGAAGGAGCTTTTAAAAGCTTCAAAAGCAAAAGCTATAGTTCACCCTAGCTTCATATTTTATTTTCCAATTCTATCCCATTTTGTTTATAACTGACAACAATTATCCTTGAATCTATATATGATCACCAATTTTTATTTTTTATATTTTACATTCTTTAAAGATAATTATTTTTTATTTTCAAACTACATTTTATGTTATATCGTATCACTAAAATATACCTTTATTTTCAAAGATAAATATTAAGAGATTATGGATTTTTAAAAAGTGGTTTAGAAAAATAATACTTTTTAGTAATAGTACTAATTAGTAAATTTAATATTACATGTGTACGTACTCTAATAGTAGAAAATTTACTTACTTTACGCACTATAAAATAGAATAGACAATTTTCAGAAATATGTATGCTTTTGTCATTTTCTCACTAACTATAGTTGAACATGATATTTTCAGATATATGTCTGTTTTTTAAAATAGTTTTAGCTTTAATTTATAATTTGCAACCGTTCAATTGTTTTTTTTTACAAAGCTCGGCACAATAACTTACATCGGCAACCAATTGTTTTTCTTACATAGCTCCGCACAATAACGTACATCAGAAAAGCACTTTTGTAAAGATCGCAGCAATACCAAAATAATTCTAAGTATTAGCTAATAAAAATATACTTTTATTATCATCATTAGTAGAATAATTTATATATTATCTTTTTTAGTTTGACATTTAATTAATAGACTATTTATTATGAAGAATTATGGAACCTTAATGACATGATAACTTTTGTCCATTAGATGCATTTCTAATCTCAATCACAACCATCACCTATGACAAACGATCACCTCCCTAGATTTATCTCTTGTGAGGAAAAATTTGAACCGCCACTTACATAAGCAAAGTTATCCAAACCGTGCTTTATATTCTTGGTGATGATAATAATAAGAATGTGAAGTAACAAAGTATTAGTATTGATTTTGCTTAATGGGATTGCATAAACAAAACATAAAGTATTCCATTATATTAGTTACCGGAAGATCCAGGTCTCTTGTACTTGTTCCTTAGGTTAGTGGTTATTTATGTGTTTATAGGGCTTAACCCGTGCCGTAACTAATATCTAATGATATTATTAGATTAGTGATTCATTCAACCTTCGCCACCGCTTCCACAACCTACTATCGCAACTAATATCTATTGATATTTTTTCTGTTTTTATCAAAATTATTTATTAATAGAAGAAATACAAATTTATTAATTTAACTAAGAGAAATTTTATAATGGAAGAAATTAATAGATTATTTATTATGAGCAATTAGTGAACAAACATTATTATGAGCAATTAATAAATCATTTAATATCAATTAGTGTGGAATACTAATTAGTTAGGTATTTATTATATTAATCATTTACTATATTTATTATATTAGATTTCCATTAATGGGTTATTAAATGTTAGTTTTATGGGACAAATTACAACCATAGATTTATCAATTGGGATATGAAATCTTGGCCATCACTTACACGTGCGAGATGAGGGTGTGGTCAAGAGAACTACAGCCGTAAATTTATCTTTGTCCAGACAAATCCTGACCACCACTAACAAAGGCAAACTTATACAAACCTTGTTTTATACTAATGATGGGTTTCTTTTTTCTTTTTGAAGCAAAAGTTACCTAGTTTAATGGGGGCTATGATATTTTATTTGCACCCCAAAATTTTCAGGGGCATATTCATCCGATTATGAAAATAATGTTTTCCCTTTGATTAATTTTTTATTTTTTATTTCAAATAATGACCCTAACTAACGATCCTTCAAAGATAATAATGACTTTAAGGATCATCATATACATAATAAAAATAATAACAACCTTTCCAAAGGGTCGTCAAGGTATTAATCTTTATATGATGATTCCAAACTGTCGTACATTTTCGCCATTAATGACCCTTCGAAAAAGATAACGACTCTTTATAAGAAATAACGACTATTTAGAGTCGTCACTGAAAGTGTCGAAACATTAACGACTATTTAGTGTGGTCACTCAAATAGTAACGACTGTTTATAGCAGTGGGATAACGACTCTTGTATAAAAAATAACGACCGTTTAGAATCGTCACTGAAACAGTCTAAACATTAACGACCGTTTAGAGTCGTCAATGAACCACTTCTGACGATTTTTCATACGGATCTGGGAAAATAAAAAATAAAAAATAATCCATGATCTCAGCGATTTTTCATACACATGGATAAACAAAAAGTTTGAAAAAAAAAAGTTAAATTATAATTAAATAAAATTATCACTAATTATTTAGGGGGCATTTTAAACATTTAGAAAGAAAACAATATAAGGAGTAAACCAAATTAGGGTGGGGTGACTTTTTTTTATCCTCTAGTGGAGGCCCCAATTAAAATCCTTTGCCCAGATTAAACTAGGAATGATTGGTTTCCATGGAAAGGAAATTTAAAGAATAATTTTTCTTTATTACGGAGAATAAAAAAGAAAAAGAAAGTACATAAAAACAGTACATTTTTGAATCTTTTTAGTAATGGTGAAAAATATTTTCAAATCCTTTTAATGATTAATAATGGTAACCAATTATATATATATATATATAATGCTCGAGAACATATCAAAAATGGGTAGATCAGAAAATGCCCTAATTGTTCTAACAATTTTTTATTTCTCTTTACTGCTAAGCACAGCGATCGCAGTTAATCCAACTGGGTTGACTATGAAGATTTTTCATAGAGACTCCAAAAACTCACCTCTATACCCTGGCGACCATTTAACACAAGAAGAAAGATTCCATAGACTCATCCAACAATCGAAAGCTCGAGCACTTTACCTTGGATCAAAGAAGTTGAACAAAACAAACTCGATAAATCCCAATGTTGCACGTTTACCAGTGGCCTACGAATCGGTATCATTTTATGTTGCATTGGTAGGAATAGGTACTTTTAATGACATAGCACAACCTTTCAAAAATTATTATTTAATGGTTGATACTGGCAGCGATCTTATATGGACTCAATGTCAAGGTGCTGTTTCTTATTTTCATCAAGACTACCCCTTATATCCCGCTGTAGATTCAAGTTCGTACCAACCACTTCTTTGTCGCGATCGCCACCCTTTTTGCGACCCAAGAAAATGTGTTGAAGGCATATGTGCTTATGAAGAAGAATACTTACACGGTTCAGTTACATCAGGTGTTTTGGCCAAAGAAATATTTACTGTAAATTCAGATAACGATGGCCTTCAACCTTTTGAAATTATCATGGGTTGTGGCACTAAACAAGAGAATTTCGGACCATTTATTGGTGGAGGTTTCAGAAGAAGGAAACCTGATGTCATTGCAGGAATGCTTGGTATGGGTAGTGGAGCCAGGTCTTTTATCAATCAATTAGGTCCTGCCTCAGAAGGTAAATTTGAATACTGCCTGCAGCCATATACTGCTGGTGTGGCTTCAAGCACCTACTTAAGGTTTGGTTCAGACGTGAGACTTGGAGCGGGTGAAGGTCAACAACAAGTATATTCATCAACTCCCCTATTTCCTATACGGGAACGCCCTGGTCAATACAACTTGCATCTAGAAGGCATCAGTATAGGTCGTAATAGACTCCCATTTCAAAGACGTGATTTCAGGTATAAATTTGTTCCGGATAGAGGCGGTTGTATAATTGATTCAGGGGGTCCAGTGACCTTAATGCATGGACCTATATTTGATATAGTTGCAGAAAGTGTAGAGGCATATTTTGGAGATTTGAATATTCATCGTGTTGCAAGACCTCGTGGTTATTTTGATCTTTGTTTTTCTCCAAAACCCACGAATGTTACAGACTATCCATCGATGACATTTCACTTTCAAGATGCGGACTTTGTAATGGACAAACCGGATACTGTTTTTTCTATCGGTCGTAATGATTTTTGTTTCGGTGTTGTTCGGTTTGATGGTGATTATGATGTCATGCTTGGAGCAATGCAACAGGCTCGCAAAAGGATTTTACATGATGTTAGGAGAGGGACACTCTCATTCGCTGCAGAGGAATGCCAATTGGCTTCATAAAGAGACAAACAACCCCAATCCAGCTAGGTAGGTTAGGTATGGGTTTTATCACAAATTATATTTGAATTAATTGTTCCCGGTTGCTACTATCATTCATTAAAAGCATAATAAAATATAATCTATTTGTTTCTTTCTTAGTTACTTACTAAATGATATCCTCGTCATTTTAGCACACTTTCAATCGATGCCAGTTTCGAAAGCCGAACATCAAACCCCATTTTGAATTAATGATACCTCTAAATGCCAATATCGCATAAAAGACCAGTGCATACGCACTTGGGGCATGCTGCATAGAAAAGCATATTCTGTCCATAAGCTTTAATTGATTGAAAGAACTGTTCCAATTAAATTTATCCAAAATACTTTAAATAGTTCCAGAGTGTGCGGCAGAGGAGAAAGCAAAAGCATAACGTCTTCAGAGATGTACTAGAAATAGGAATCAAACCTTTGGTTTGTGTGTATCTTCATTCCAAGAGTAGCAATCTCCTCTAACCAAATAAGTGCATGCTAATTAAGGAGGTGCTTTAACAACTTCACTAGCAGCTAACACGTCCCAAACACAAATGAATCTAGTTTGTTGGCCTTCCGTTAACATGAAAATGCTAGCTAGCTACTGAAATTGTAGCTTCTAAGTCGCCGCCTCTTTTTACTAGAGCTTGCTTCTACTCTCCACCCAGTTGATTAGAGCAATCTATGATCTTTTTTCGCTTGTGGCTTTATCTTTGAGAATCTGGGACTGGAAATTGTTGCTTCTAAGTTGGAGCTGCTTTTTTTTTCGAACTAAGAGACATCTTATCGTCCTTTTTTCTCTTTGCATCACATCATTTAATTAGATTAGATTTCGTGGCTTCTAAATCGCATACCATTTTCTCTAGTGCTTGTTTTTCACTCTTTCCTGGATCCCAGTCAATGAGAATGATCAAATTAGACGGACAGGTGCTAAAACTGGCATGTTCTCTGCCAATTACGCTTACAGACTACTTGTCAATGAATCTCAACAAGGGTCTGTCAGTAACAATGACAACTTTCCTTGAGGTTGTCAATGAATTTCCGCTTACACCTAAAATTTATCACTTCCTTTGGGAGTGATTTCAGGGTTGTTTACCTACCAGAGATAAACTCTCTAGATTTGTGCACAACACTGACCATAAGTGACCTCTTTGTAATAGTTGTGCTGAAAGCATGCACCATCTTTTTATATCTTGTCCTGTTTCTTAGAGAATTGGGTTTGCTAATCCTTGGATATATATCGGTCAGAAATGTTGATTTCTACAAGATATGTTTGTCTGAGACCAATATTTTCATGAAGATTTCCAAGGTAAAATCAGGTCTGTGGGGTGCATTCTTTTGGTTTATCTAGAAGCAGATATGATGCTCCGCAGTTTCTGAAAATGCCAAATTTAACCCTCTATTAACTACTCCTCCGTTACATTCTAAATTATATTTTTGGAGTTTTCACGCAGATTAAGAAATGGAGAAAGATATGAAGATTTTCCTTCTATATCCTTGGTAAAAGTCTTCAAACATTAATTACTATTAGTGCATCTAAAAAAAACTTATAATTCTAAGACAATATGTAAGGGTGTAATTCATAGTTTTGTGAAAAAATATGAAAACCTTCGAATATTGTGGAACGAAAAAAGAACTCTAAAACATCATCTAAAATAGAACGAAAGAAATATTATTCTTATATATATTACTTTATATTACTTTTTTTCTTTTTTGAGAAAGACAGATTTAATATTAGCAAAGATTTTTGAAATAGGACAAATACCTGCATTAATTTCAAGGTTACTCTATCTTGTTAACTTTTAGACATAATATTACGAAGGCATCAAACATAGCAACTTTTTGAAACCCAAATGCAGTTGAAAACATCTGGAAAAATGATGTCCTTCAAGCTATGTCGCATAGTCTCTAATTTACAAATTGTATTAACCTTGTAACTGCAAGTGACAATAAATGTAGATGACAGTTTTAACCCTGGCGGTGGAATGTCACAGACAGTAGACTTCAAGTTGTTGGGAATCCATTCAACAAAGTATGACGAATTTTTGTTCTGAATAATGATCCAGCTACTCATCAACTTCCTTGGTTCTCTTGGAACATAGCTGAAGCAGTTAGATACCGCCCATGGCCAAAATATGTTCTTGCCAAGTTTAGGTACTGTTAGGGTTCTGTATTGCTGCGACCCCAGAGAGGTAAGAGGTGAAAAACCAACCATAAAGAAATAGAGACGAGGGAAGGGAATTAGGTTGGCAGCTGGCTGGCGGAGATCAGAGTTAAGCTGACCAGGGAATCGAGGAAAGCATGTTACCCCCACTCTTTTTTTTACTCGGTCAATAAAAATTAAAAAAGCGAAAAACTGTACAGGAGTCAGGCCTTACTAGTGCACAGGCGTGAGGCCATCACTAGTAGAAAACCTAAGTGAAACGAAAATAAACCTCTCCAGGCCATTCAAAAGAAGGAATGAAACCTGGCCTACCCTCAAAGAACTCAAAAATATCTTTAGCCAACAAACATGCTTGTTTGGCCAAAGCATCCGCTGAAAAATTAACTTACCTATAGCTATGAACATAACGAATATTATCATAAGAGAGCGTAGCTATTCTCCACTTCTGCATTAATTTCCAAGGCAGTTCACCTATTTGGAAAGCCTGAATACAACTTATCGAATATGAACGGACACAAAGGTTCTTGACATTCCATCTTTTAGCAACCATCGCTCCATAAATAATTGCACAAACCCCCGCATAGCAATTTGTTTGCCATCCAAGGCCAACGCTAAGAATGCCAAGCACAGCCGAGTTGGAATCCCGGAAAGAAACACCACAACCAGCCTTGCCTGGGTTGCCAAGAGACGCGCCATCACAGCAAATCATAATTTCATCTTGGTTGGGAGGAGACCAACTAACCTGGATTGGAATTGAAACCTTGCAATATCTATGCCGCACCTTAAAATAATTCAAAATGCGCAAATCATCCAAAGTATTATACATCTGGCCTTTCATACGAATCGAGTTATCACGAATTAATTGATAAACACGCCCTTTAAAACCAAGCCACTGCACCTTCTCATCATCAAAATAAACCTTGTTATGCAGCTTCCATAATTCCGTGGAAATTGCAAGATTTGCAACAAGCCACATATCTTTAATCATCCTGCTATGCCCTTTTGCAGCCTTATAAGAGGCTACAAGATCTTTCAATGGATGCAGACTGAAAATACCATCCGCCCAAGCCCAAATACGCTTAGCAAATCTGCAATGCCAAGTGATATGACTCATAGACTCGCAATTCTTCCTACACAGGCGACACATAGTAGGCATAGACCTACCAGTCTTCTTGATAATATTGTCCTCAGTTGCGCAACACTAACTTGACCATATCTTCCAATACTGCACACTCAAGGTAGGGTGCACAACATTCCTATTAAACAAAACCGCCCATAGCTCAATCTCCGCAGGCACCTTGATAGCAGCCTTTGCAGATTTAACCGAGAAAAGACCCTTGTTGTCCTAGTCCCAAATATTGTAATCTTCGCCACCAGTAATGATTGGTAAATTATCAATATCAATATTGCAACGTAACATCAAGTCCCTAGTAACTTGAGGAATGGCCCAAGCGCCATCAACAATAATATCGATGTAATACCCCGATATTCGGCAGTGGTTGGCCGAATAGAATATAAGTAATGATTTGTCCTTCCCTAACACCGAGGCCTTTTTAGCACAATTGGCTCCAGAGTTGGCAGAAAACTCTGCAGTTAAGCGTGCTCGGGCGGGAGCAATCCAGGGATGGGTGACCTCCCGGGAAGTTATTGCTGGATGACCGCAACGATGCCCGTTGAAAACCCCACGCTGTCGGATAACCGCAGTGGTTAAGTGGGGACAGTATCGGTGGAGGGACGGGTCATTACAAATGGTATCATAGCCGACGACGGGTCACCTGCCGAGGGTGGGAAGGTACGCTGGACGGGGTTTGTCCAGGTGCTTCTCATGAGGGGCAGGGAGCGTCGAAGATCTGGGCTTGCGAATATATTCTGGAGCCGAGGACGGCTCCAATTTAAGGTGGTTCCATAGCCGAGGCCCGGCTACCAAGCCCAAATTGTAAAACTGAAAACAGACCAAGGTGGATTACTAGAATATTATAGGCTTCATGCGAGTTCCAAAATTTATCGGATGTTATACGGATAAAATCTATACTGTAAAAACTATAATACCTAAATTATTCGGGATTTTTAAATGAGTTGGGTATCCTTTGACCACAGTCAAACGTGTAGTTGACCAGAACTGCAGAAAATCTAAACTGTACCATTCTGTTTTATAAAAATTATATAAAATCACACATAACTCAAAATTGGATGAGGTTAGTCGTTTTAGAAAGATAAAAGATAGATATCGATTTTCTCAGCAGACACTAAGGTCTAAAAACTAATGTATCATAGTTTTAAAATAGGATATTTATGAGATATTTAAAACATCGGAAAATTTCTGGATTTAACAATGGTACAAAGAATTATGTTAAAAATACGTATACTTAGAAAATTCTATAATTTTCAGTAAATGTCCGTTAAGATGTTTTACATTTGTTTCAAAAAGAATCAAATCAAAACCTATTAATCATTTTAAATGATAAACAGTCAACTCAACATCATGCAATATTTTACAGCTTTGAATCTAAGACTAATTACATCTTTGAACAAGAAATTACGCATAAAGAACAAATTTAAGGATCTAAAATTATTCTCTAGGCTCCACATTGATCAATTCTTTGTCATGCGTCAAATATGGATTTATTGTCATAATACGACGTGAGTTGTGACACTCAGTAGGCAAGGAAGCAACAAAACATTTTATGCAATATCTTTTAATTTCTTTTCAAAATAAGTTGCATGGTTAACACCACCACAAACATATGGAAACACCACATCCATATACATTAATAAATTCAATCAATCCGCTCTCCCAAGGGAACCCCGCGTGGGTTTAGGAAACAAAAACCGTTTCCAAGGATATCTCGTATCCCTTCATAAATAATCTTTAAGAATCACATTCTATGGACCGCAGCCCAACATTCATAATCATGCTCACAACATCGATTATCATCCATATATTAATGGAAACTTGCAAACATAAATTTAATTAAAAGAAACTGATAGGTGTTGTAAAACACCTAATTCTATATCTAGTATTTATGCTTTCTTTGCTATTATCTTTGTGAAATGCATCTCTTATGTTTAGTTTTGAGTTATTAGGTGCAAAAGAGTCCTTGGGAGCAAAATAAAGAGAAATTGTCCAATTGAGCGTTAAAGGAAAAAAGGATCAGTCCACGGGCGAAAGATATGTGGAGCAGGCTAGGTTGCGCGGCGAAGGAGCGGAAGAATGAATTGTCAGTTGTCTAAAACTGACAGTTGAGCAAGGAACAGTTAGGCAGTCAGTTCTGCAAAACTGACAAGCCAAAGATGAACTAAGTGGCCCTTATCGACTGCACCTGAGTGTTTATATCAATTTTTACTCCTACCCAAGACCTAAAATTCGGAGTCCATCTTATCATTGGTTTCGCCTGAGATGTGTTTGGGAGAAGTGAGAAAATAGCTGCAGAATTTCAGAGCTTGGAATCGAGAAGTTTTGAATCTAAGAATGAGGAGGAGATTAAATTGAGAACTCAGTTGAAGAAGGCGGAGTTGGTTGTTTTTTCTGGAGAGAAGGATTGAAAGTGATTCGATATGGGGTTAGTTTTTGGAATGAATTTAAGTTGATAAATTGAACTGTGGAGATAGATTTACAATTGGAGCTGTTATGATGTTAGAATGAATGAAGAATTAGGGCACAGATTCATTATGGGTTTTTGTTGGCTCTGATTGAGAGCAGTGATTGAAGAAGATGGTGATGTTTCCATTAATGGAGGTTCAGTTTGAAATCAGGGTTTGTGAGAAAGCACAAGGCAATGACGGTGTTGATATTTTCCATGAACTCTCGCTGCTGCTGTGTTTTACAGGGGTATGGAGCTGTTTTTGGTGATATGCGATGAAGCACAGGGCTTTGGTTCTGTGGTTGAAGCTACAAAAATGAATAAGAGAATAAGCAGGTTCTAGTGGTAGTGATGCTTCAAGACAGAAAATGGGGTTGTGTCTGAATTCCAGTTATTACGAAAGTGTGTGTGAGGTTGTGAATTCAGAGAAAAGAGGATGAATGGCTAGGTTGCTGGTGGAGATAAGGTGGAATGAGCTTAAGCTGAGATGGAGTTAGAATTGAATTTATAAGCTGTATGTATGAATTACAGGGTAGCTGGTGGTATATTGATCTCAGATGTGGGTTTTGGTTTGTTGTTGAGATGATTACAGTGGAGAATTTGTGATGGAGGTCGATCTTAGATTTAATGGGTTTGCACTGGGTCTGTTGATGCTGGAAATTATATGGGTTTGATGGCTTCGATACAGGGAGTAAATTCCGCAGAATGAGGAGATGGAGCTACAAAGAATTGGTGGTTTTTGCAACTGTTCATAGGCAGGTGGAAGGAGTAACAGGTGAGCTGAGCTGCGAGATTGAGTTTATGGCAGATGTGGTTCTAGTCACATCGCAGGTCAGCTGCTGGAGAAGTAGAGCATGGTGGTTAGTAAGGTCAACTGTTGCAGTTGACCTGAGCTGAAATTGCAGTTAGTTGGTAGGAGCTGAGTGTGCATGTCTGGTGTCTGAGGTTGCATGAAAGAGAAGTTGGTGTTGTTACAGCAACTTAGCTGTGTTGTAGAACTGGTGGTAATGCTGCTGGTGTGTTGAACAGGTGGTCCTGTGGTGATCCAACCGAGAACCAGGAAGAGATGGCTGAAGCATTGCGGTTGAGGCAGCTGTAGCAAGTGATGTAATGGGTATGTATATGAAGCTGCTGGTGTCGAGACGCAAATGGAGTTAGAGAATGTAGTGAATGAATAGTTTCACAGGGGAATGATTAGCTGATTTGATACAGTTTTAATGGTAGATGGCTAGGGGCTCGAACTGAAGACGAGCATGGTAGTGCTGCAGTGGTGGGATAACTGTGGCGCTGTGTCAAATGGGTTTGCTGGTGTTACTGGAGCCAAAGAAAATGGGTTCTGATTGAACAGCTGGCGGTGTTGCAGGTACAACTTTCAAGAGATGATGTTGTTGCTTTATGGATTGTTGGGTTGCAGTCAAGGGCAGCTGGCAGTGATGTTGAATTTGCTGTGTTGGTGATGCTAAGAAGTTGCTGGTATTTGCGCAGGTGGAGTTATGTTTGTTTGCTGGTGGATTTGAGAAGATAAGAAGTTCAGGAACTGGTGATTGAGTAGATGGGCTGTGTGAGAATTGAAGCTGTGCTCATGACAGCAGTGGAGATGTAAAACTGAAGCCTGAGAAGGAATGGCAATCTTGGGGCTGTAGAAGATTATGGCCTCTGCAAGTTTGCAATATGGCTCAGTCCTAGACAGTTCAGCCCATTCAGCCTAGAGATCTCAGCTGACTCATGGTCTAACCATTTGACTCACTCACCTGACTCGGTATGCTGACCGAGTTAACTCAGGTGGCCGGGTGGACTTTGCCGGTCACCTGAATATTTTCCGGCGCGGGATTTCGGCAGAATTCCGTCCATTGCACCAGTTTTCCGGCGAGCAGTTTTTGGCACACTTCTACATGGGTTTTTCTCACACATGGTTCATGGGCTTGGTGGACTTGTCGGTGATGGACTTTGAAGACCTAATTTTGGGAAGTGGGAAGGATATAAAAAGAAGAAGTTTCTGTTCTTTTGGGATATATCATATATCACGTATTATTCTACTGGAGTTTGGAGGAGAGCGATTCTACTAGGGTTTGCTTTTATTTTTCATGTTCTTCATTTTATTTTTGATAATAATTATGTTGAATCCAAACACTATGAGTAGATAAATACCTTTTATTGGTTATGGGATAAAGTGGATTTCACAAATGATATTTGATTCAATGATGTAGTTTTGTCTCAATACTTTATTGTTTATGATTCATTGTTCATATTGTTTATGATTTGATTGTTTATTTGGTTGAGTCCGGAATCAATCCGATTTGCATTCATATCTAGAGCTATATTAGGGTTTTCAATACGAAAACGTTGTTTGTCCCTGATTTTAAGTAGCATAAATGTGGGTAGTGCTTGTAGTGATATATCCTACTAGTCACATATGAATCATAACTTGGGTTAAATCGAATTAGTGCTTTTACACATTTTGGTTTCCTTGATTAGCCTTATTCCATAGAACTCATTGCTTTTAGGGAGTTAAATCTAATTGTGCTTTTACACTTTAGGTTGCTTTCTAGGAAGAATTCACATATGCATCTTTTAATGTGGTTGTGATGAAATCAGGGAATTAGCGGGATACTCTTGCGATCAAGGTATCCTAGGACATTTAGTAAATGAGAGATTAAATTTTCAATTCTAGTCATTGGTAGGCTCGGAAAGATACCTACTATTGTGTATACTGCAAGTGCATAGTGCCGACAAGCAACACATGGCAAGCACAGGTCGAACCACAGAGACTTGGAGAGTGTAGAAGTTGATTCTAAATCCTTACTTAGAACTGATTCATAGAGTAACCAAAAGGGGTTTGCTTTTGTCGATACGACGAGATATTGGCAAAGACTTAAACAGAAAATAATATTGAATTAAAATACGCAATTAAATCAAGGTGTAAATACTGAGAATATGGATACTAGGGTATTCAAATCCACCACTAACTTATGATATGCATTCAACTTATAATATTATTCTTGTCCTTATAGCAGATTCAAGTCTACCGTATATCTAAGGTGTTTCTCCAATGGATAATTTAATCACAACTAAAGTATTTCTCCAAAGCATTAACTGTCTAATTAAAGCACAACTAATCTGAGGATCAATATTTGGTTAAGCATGAGTTGTAGCATAATCAACATAGAGATATTCTAACTACAATGGATACATGGCATACATTGTGAGAGCAAGATGTTGACAAACTTGGATTAAATTATATCTTTAAACAATTCTAAACTTTCAAGAACAAGATACAAGATATGAATACATACCAATGAGTCACGGCTTCATTTAAACCCTAGAAAATGAAACTAGAACATGAAGAACATTACAACAAAACTGAAATTTGATAAACTAACATGAACAAGCTATTCTTGGATGGTTTTTCAACACAACAACCCTCTCTATTTATACACAAAATTCCCTCAAGCACTTGGATTCGAAATTTGGAAAGCATCCACTCAACAAAACATGTTTTCTTAATTGATGGATTGAATGGAATATATTTGGTTGTGGGAAACAAATTGGGAGTGATTGAGTGAGAGAATGGGGATGTTTTCTTTAATTGATGGATGAAATGGAATAAAATGGGGGTGAGGTGGATGTTTTGGAAAGAATCCAATGGGGTGAGGTGGAAATGGATTTGGGTCTTCGGTTTTGGATCATGGGTTGTTTAATCCCATGAATTTGTAAACAGGTTGCCACTGATGCGCGAGCGGGTTGCAACGTTTCCAACTTTCTTCTCTTTTGTCTTCTCAATTCTTCCTAGCTTTATTTAGTACTTAAAAACACAAAATTAATTAATACAAATATTTATTCTCGAAAATGGTAAAAATGCAGAATTTGGGATAATATATGATTTTGAAGCGCGAAAGATGAGTTAAGTGCCAATGAAAAGGTGTATGAATATGCAATATTTGGCACTCATCAAATACCCCCAAACCTGAATTTTACTTGTCCTCAAGTGAAACAGAAATCTAGAAATCCTAACTATACCACTGTCGCTGGCCTCTCGAATGCATTTAGCGTATGCACTAAGCCTTTAAACCCCTAGGTGTCCCTAGTGGACGAGTTGTAGTCTCGTGAGGGCCTACTAAAGATGTACCGACAAAACCTTCTCCAATTTCAGAGCATCCATAGAAACGTCTTTGTCTTTGGTCTTCAACTGTAGATGATGAACTTCGGAATTTCGTAGAACCTTGACAATTTGTAACCAATTTTTTTTTTATTTTTTTTAAGACCCGCTACACAGCTGATCATCATTTTTTTATTTTATTTTTATTTTATTTTTTTATTTTTTTTAGTGACCCGCTAAACAGCTGGTCATCAGATAACACACTACAAAAGACCCGCTCCACAGCTGGTCATAGAAGACAACAAAAAAATGCAAAAGACTACAAAAGATCCTACAAAAGACCCGCTACACAGCTGGTCATAAAAAATGCAAAAGATTACAAAGGATCCTACAAAAGACCCGCTCCACAGCTGGTCATAAAAAATGCAAAAGACTACAAAGGATCCTACAAAAGACCCGCTACACAGCTGGTCATAAAAAATGCAAAAGACTACAAAAGAAAACCTACAAAAGACCCGCTCCACAGCTGGTCATAGAAGACAACAAAAAAAAATGCAAAAGACTACAAAGGATCCTACAAAAGGCCCGCTACACAGCTGGTCATAAAAAATGCAAAAGACTCACAGCGCCATATGCAAATACTCCCCCAAACCTAAATCTAACATTGTCCTCAATGTTTCAAAAAATGAAAAGAATTTAAACCGAAACATATCATGAGAACTATGTTGAGTAGAGAAAAGGGAAGAGATTACCAGTATGTCAAAAGCAAGATTAGAGCCTCATTATTCAATGCTAGAATCCAACATTAACTCAGTTGATGTCACATTGGATTAGCACAATATATACAAAATACAACTTAACCGGTTCATGAAATAAGATTTAACAATATCTACTGGATTATTTTATACAGAAATTCACCATACACTATCAATCTAAAGAGTTGAGGATCAACCCAAAAGATGAAGTGCAGAAATTTTAAAAATCTCACATAATTATGATATGATAGAAATGCAAGTGAGAAAGTAAAACAAAATGAGATACCCCCAAACCTAGATTTTTCAATAGTAATACTTTTGGGCACGAAATCTAACAATTTTAGGGGTTCATCACGCAGAAGGTCTAGCTCAAAATGGGCTTTGTTCGGGATGGGAAGAGAAACATCAATGCATTCCAGATATGACTTCTCAATAACAGGATATTTAGTGGACAAAAAGTCCAAAAGAATTTGAGATGCACATAACTCTAACCCTAGGTTTGGAACTGTCAACCACATCGATTCAGCACACTTCAAAGGAATAATTCTTAGGTCCACTGCAAGACCATCAGTTGGTGACTTAATCAGGAGAGTAGGCACGTCTAAGTTGCTCATATGGATGATATCAAGAGTACCATTATCATTAGTTACATTAACATCTCCTAAGTCATCTACAAGTGCTACATCATGCTCACATTCATAGAACAATTTAGCAAGACCCAAATCAGTTTCATGATCATCCAAAGTTTTATTCTCATGCATAGACAAATCGAAAGAGACATCATGTTGTGACCTAGGTATAGAATCAGACACGTCAATTATATTTTCATGCATAAGATCATTAGTGTCGACAGGAGATTTAACATTTTCTAAGTCAGACACAAGAAATGTGTCATGCTCTTGTTCACAGGACAATTGCACAGGCTCGAGATCAGTATCAACATCCCATGTATATGGAACATTAGAAGAAACATCACTCATTAAGGTCGAGGCAGAGAAGCCTATTGTCTCTGAACCCAAAGGTTCGACAATATTTTCAGTAAAAACATGTTCTTCTAACATAACATCATCATCATTATCATCACAGAAATGCTTTTCCCTATTCAAAATCGTAGTATTTCTAGTCCCTTCATTTAAAACAGGTTCATATGCAATATCAGTTGCACGAGTAAGACTAGGCATACTATTTTCACATTTTATTTCATTAGGACAAACAAACATTTCATCCTGAAATTCCTCCCTTCCTACATTTTGTAAACGAATCAAATTCATTTTTAATAATGCATTAAGTTGTTCGATGGAAGGAGAGTCTTCAACAGTAGGAAATTCATAATCAATGTTATATGGTTTATCATGCAATACACTCCTAGCATTATTTTGTTCGATGACTCTGAGATTTTCCTCCACAGATTGAGAAGTACAAAATTGTTCAACTTCCCACTGTGGTGGATGATACATATGTGCAGGCTCATTAGGGTATATAAAATACTGATCGCAACCTTCGAAAGGTTGATTATGGTCCCAATGACTATCAGCTTTGTAATCTGTTGGCATTTCATATTTTGGATTTTCATGATATTCTCTAGATTGCCTAAAATCATGCAAAATATAGCAATTCTCAGCAGGATAGCCTAAGCCTCCACATAAGGTACAAGCATATATTTCAGATTGCCTAGAAGAATTATATGCGACAGATTCATGCATTTGCATTTCTAAAGCTGCAGTTCCAGCTTCTAACTGGTCCAAAAGTGATGATTGTGAGAGTTGGGCACTGTAAAGATGTTCATTTTCACCCTGTGGTGGATGATACATTTGTGAGTAGTTACTAGGGTGCATGTATTGATGCTCAGGACTGTGAAAATTTCCATAATAATCCCTATAACTAGTGACATCATGGTCTGTTGGAGTTTCATAATGTGAAGCATGCCCGTAAGCAAGCTCTCTAATGGATTTGTTTCCATCCCCACCTGCAGACCAGAATCCTGACATGATCTTTAACTAGCACTAGGCTTGTTGCAGAGATTGGGATGTACACACTGAAAACAGACCAATATTATTTTTTTTCATTATTGTTTTTTTTTTTCTAGCCCGTTCTCTAATTACCTCGGGCATACATTAGAAAAACAAAATAAAAGAAGAAAAATCATAAACGGAAGGGAATTTCTATGCAATCGCAAACAAGGCTGACTCTACCACAGAAAACCTACTGATTTCTAGCAAACAAAAAACATGATGGTTCCACTTAGATTGTTTTGTAGACCAACTTTTAATCCTTCGAAATGGAATTCATTACAATCTGAGCAAACTCCTCTGGAATCAATCCGAGTTTAAGTAAATTGAATAGAGGCGAGGGAAGCTGCTAGAGCTTTGATACCCAAGGCCTCATCAGATATACAAGGCGGCGATCACGCATTCAATTTACAGAAACCGTCATGAACTTCGAAGTATGCTTAAAGAGTAACCAATATTTTTCGAACGACTCTCCTACTAAGCTCGTTACCTTATAGGTCTTGTTCTATTTCATATTTTAAACCTTAGGTTCGTGTATGTATCGTTTTCCTAAGGCAGGCAAGAAGAGAACGGTGATGAAATCCGAACCCTTATCTTGTATGGCCAGTTCTTGCCCTTTACTAGGAAAATAAAAGCAGCCGTATTCAAGTCCTCGACATATATGCAACCGAAGGAATACAGTAACTCACTAACAGGGGATTCGCGAGTGTTTCGACAAACTTATCTCCCGTACCAGACGGGGGATGAACCGTTGTTGTCGACTCGGGCCACGACTCCTATGTCGTGAACGATCCCGAGGGGCCGAGGTGATATTGTAATCACCGTCCTTCTCTGCAAACAGTTTGATATTTAATACTACCCTTCCGTAGGGTTTAAAAAAAAATAGAATGTCCAAGTCCAAAGTCCAAAATAAAGTGCAAAAGAAAAAGAAAATTACAAGAGTAAAGGAATCCTAATACAAACTAAAAATAGATAAATAAAATAAACTCTCTCTTTTTTTTTTATTAAAATAAAAACTTCTTCCGCTTTCTTTCCTTCGCCTTTAAAACAGCTACTCAGGCACCTGTTGAGCTCAAAAGAGGTAGTTAGGGTTTCGAAGTTTAAAAGCAAAAGCAAAATTTAAAAAAAAAAAATATCAAAAATAAGTGTAAAATTGACTGTGAATAGTTACGCTGCTACAATAATTTGAATATGAACAGTGAAATATGAACAGTGACAGGAGATATAAACTTCAACTACACCGCTACCGAGTCCCCGGTAACGACGCCAAAAACTTGGTAGTCTCGGAAAGATACCTACTATTGTGTATATTGCAAGTGCACAGTGTCGACAAGCAACACAGGGCAAGCACAGGTTGAACCACATAGACTTGGAGAGTGTAGAAGTTGATTCTAAATCCTTACTTAGAACTGATTCAGAGAGTAACAAAAAGGGGTTTGCTTTTGTCGATACGACGAGATATTGGCAAAGACTTAAACAGAAAATAATATTGAATTAAAATACGCAATTAAATCAAGGTGTAAATACTGAGAATATGGATACTAGGGTATTCAAATCCACCACTAACTTATGATATGCATTCAACTTGTAATATTATTCTTGTCCTTATAGCAGATTCAAGTCTACCGTATATCTAAGGTGTTTCTCCAATGGATAATTTAATCACAACTAAAGTATTTCTCCAAAGCATTAACTGTCTAATTAAAGCGCAACTAATCTGAGGATCAATATTTGGTTAAGCATGAGTTGTAGCATAATCAACATAGAGATATTCTAACTACAATGGTTACATGGCATACATTGTGAGAGCAAGATGTTGACAAACTTGGATTAAATTATATCTTTAAACAATTCTAAACTTTCAAGAACAAGATACAAGATATGAATACATACCAATGAGTCACGGCTTCATTTAAACCCTAGAAAATGAAACTAGAACATGAAGAACATTACAACAAAACTGAAATTTGATAAACTAACATGAACAAGCTATTCTTGGATGGTTTTTCAACACAACAACCCTCTCTATTTATACACAAAATTCCCTCAAGCACTTGGATTCGAAATTTGGAAAGCATCCACTCAACAAAACATGTTTTCTTAATTGATGGATTGAATGGAATATATTTGGTTGTGGGAAACAAATTGGGAGTGATTGAGTGAGAGAATGGGGATGTTTTCTTTAATTGATGGATGAAATGGAATACAATGGGGGTGAGGTGGATGTTTTGGAAAGAATCCAATGGGGGTGAGGTGGATGTTTTGGAAAGAATCCAATGGGGGTGAGGTGGAAATGGATTTGGGTCTTGGGTTTTGGATCATGGGTTGTTTAATCCCATGAATTTGTAAACAGGTTTCCACTGATGCGCGAGCGGGTTGCAACGCTTCCAACTTTCTTCTCTTTTGTCTTCTCAATTCTTCCAAGCTTTATTTAGTACTTAAAAACACAAAATTAATTAATACAAATATTTATTCTCGAAAATGGTAAAAATGCAGAATTTGGGATAATATATCATTTTGAAGCGCGAAAGATGAGTTAAGTGCCAATGAAAAGGTGTATGAATTTGCAATATTTGGCACTCATCAGTCATTGTTGATAATTCGAGTTTGTGAATGAAACTATCCCGTGACCAATATCTTATCCTTATTGATTACTTTTATTATTACTTTGCTTTCAATTCATTTTTATTGCTTTGATAAATCAAAATCCCCCCTTGGTTACTAAGAAACTGAATTTTTTTATAACAACGAAAGCCTCTCTGTGGATACGAACTCTTTCTTGTCGCATACTATTTTTTATTTTAGGAAGTAAGAAAGTGAAATTATTTTTGCGTCGGCTGACAACCGACCAAATTTTGGCGCCGTTGCCGGGGAGGCATACGGCCTGTTATTAAGTTTTTGGTTTCTTTTTATCATTTTTCTGCTTGCATATTTGCTTTCCGTTTGTTGTCTTGTTTCTCAGTTGTTTGCGAGAATTGTTTTTTAGGTACTAATACCTGGATTCTAAAGATTGGAATTATCCAAGGTGCGGCATAGCTACTCGAAGAGGCACAATACTCCAACCAAGTCAAGACACAACGGGAGAACAAGTCTTGGAAGTTGAACACGAAGCTCTTCATCAAGAAGTGGAAGAAGAGTTACAACTAGAAGAAGAACTAGAGGTTCCATTTATAGAAGAACCACTAGTTGAAGAAGAAGAAGCAATGGAAGACGCGAATCGTACACTCAAGGATTTGGCTTCTCATAGGCTTGATGCACAACGATGGTGTATTCAAACCAACTCAACATTCGAGATCAAGCCGGGGTTGCTTAGAGAGTTTCCAAAGTTTCATGGCATGGCAAATGAAGACCCAAACAAGCATCTCATGGAGTTCTATACCATTGTCAAGGCTATGCTTCCAGCAGAGACTGAAGCCGATGGTGCAATGATGAAAGTTTTTCCATTTTCTATGGTAGATAGCGGTAAGGATTGGTTGTATTGTTTGCCTGCCGGAAGTTTCACTACATGGAACGGATTGAAGAAAATCTTTCTAGAGAGGTATTTTCCTGCGTCAAAGGCGACTCAAATTCGCAAAGAGATTTGTGGAATAAAGCAACATGCGGGAGAATCTTTGTATGAATGTTGGGAGCGATACAAGAGATTGGTGGCAAGCTGTCCTCACCATCAATTCAGCGACGCTATGATAATCCAGTACTTCTACGAAGGCCTCCAATGAAGTGATAGATATCTTCTTGACGCTCCGGGTGGTGGTGCACTAGTGAACAAGACGGTGGCCCAAGCTATCGAGTTGATTGAAAGCATGGCTACAAATTCGCAACAATTCTACACAAGAGGTGAACCAATGGTTAGGAAAGTGCATGAAGTTAGTGATTCATCATCATCACACCGTGATCAAAGGATGGACAATATGGAGCACATGATGCAAAGGATGGCTGCGGTTATTTTACCTTTACATGGTGAAAGGTTGGAGCAAGCTAATGCGGTCTTTCCAAATCAGCAAAGACGGTATGATCCCTACTCAAACACGTACAATCCACGATGGAGAGATCATCCCAAATTTATCTATGCCAACAATCAAGGTGCGATTTCACAACCTACTTTCAACCGTCCAAGCAGGTTTCAACCACAACAGCAACCATTTCAGCAACCACAACAGTTGGTGCAAAATCAAGGTCCCTATATCGATGCAAAGCTCCACGCAATGATGCAAGGTATTTCGACCATGTTCAAAGAAAGCCAACAAGAAACTAAGAGTGCTATCAAGGATTTGCAGACTCAAGTGGCCTCCATGGCAATTGATATCAACAAATTGAAGGCACAAAATAGTGGCAGACTCCCTTCTCAACCTATCAACCCAAGAGAGAATATTAGTGCTATTACATTGAGAAGCGGTACACAACTTGTGCAACCTGAAATTGTTGATGTGGGTGATATGGAGACCCAAAAGGAACCTGTTTTGGAGGAAAAGAATGATGATTCTCCCCAAACTTCTGAGGTACCTACTTCCAACTCTAAAACTCATATTTCTACTTATGTTCCTCCTATACCTTTTCCTCGCAGATTTGCAAGTTCTAAGAAGGCGGAACTAGAAAAGGAGATTTTAGATATCTTCAAGAAGCATCATGTAAACATTCCACTCATTGATGTTATCAAGCAAGTGCCAAAATATGCAAAGGTTTTGAAGGACTTGTGTACCAAGAAGAAAAAGCTAACGGGTAATGAGGTTATGAGTGTGGGGGAAAACGCTTCGGCGGTCTTGCAAAAGAAACTCCCACCCAAATGCAAGGATCCGGGTAGTTTCACTATACCCGTAGAGATTGGCACTAAAAGGATTGGTAAGGCTATGCTTGACTTAGGAGCATCCGTGAATATCATGCCAGCATCTATTTATAAATCTTAAAATTTGGGTCCATTGAAACCAACTAATATTGTGATTGAACTTGCGTATCGTTCTAATGTCTACCCTAGGGGTATTATTGAGGATGTCCTTGTGCAGGTAAACGAACTAGTTTTTCCAGCTGATTTTTGTGTTTTATAAATGGATGATGGCTCAGATGTTTCCATACCCCTGCTGCTTGGGAGACCTTTCATGAAGACGGCTAAAACTGTCATTGATGTGGACGAGGGAATACTCATTATGAAGTTTGATGATGAGATAATTCTCTTCAACATGTTTGAAGTCATGCGGTAACCAAGTGATGTTCATTCGGGTGTCCATAACGTATGGGACCCTAGCTAAGGCTTTGCAAGAAAGGAGATAGTTGGGATGACGACTTTAAACCAAGCGCTAAATGGGAGGCAACCCATAGGATGAGTATCTCTTGTCTTATTTTCATTTTATTGTCTTGTTTTTATTTTTTTCTTATCTTGTATTTTATTTTTCTGATTTCTTGTCATTTTTCATGCATAATTTCGCACCTTAACTTACTTTGGATGACTCAATTTACATTGAGGACAATGTAAAGTTTAAGTGTGGGGGAGTGGTTAAGCATTTGCATTGTAATTTTTTTTTCAAAATTTTCAATTTTTGTGTAAATTAGTGCATAAAAAACTCCAACTTGTAGTTAGTTTAGAGTCACATAGTATCCATGTTGCTAAGATTACATCGATATTCTCATAAGAGTGACTGAACTTAGAGATGACAAAGAACATGATCGGGTTTCTTACTTGTATGAGAGTTAAAGTTGGATTTAACCATCCCAGTGGAAAATATGGTGCAGACTGAATTCAGTAGTAGAGTAGTGGTCCCCTATAGTGGAGACTACCCATGTTACATCATGAGAGGCACCGACCTTCATTTCTTTGTACCTGTCTAAATTTGTGTTTTTAGAGTGTGTGTCACCGTACGTAAACTCCGGGTAGAATGGTGAGCTACCCAACCTCCCACCAATAGAAGAACTATTTTGATCTCTTGAGTGCTATTTTATTAATCATGAATGGTGACATCGAATTGCTAACTTACATGCCACTTGTAATCTTGTTCGCAGTTAGCACCATCCACTTTATCTCTCTACACCAACAGGTCCATAGAAACACCATCATCATCAACAAGAGAAGCATCACAAGTTCGAAGGAAAGTTGAAGACGTTCTAGGTTTACAAGAAACGGTACAAAAATGAGCAGATTTCAGATTCAAGTATAGCAACAAGACAAGTAGCAAATTTTTTATAAGTTGAAGACTATTGTACAAGAATGAAGATTATCAAGATGAGAATTCAAGAAGTTTATGATATCAAGACATACAAGTTGTGAAGAATCAAGCGGTAAAGTACTCACACCATGGCATTTGTACTTTCATTTTTATTCGTATTATATTCTCTTGTCTCAAAAAAAAAAAGAGAAAAGAGAAAAGTTCTTTAGGATCATCATTAGTTTTTATTTTTGTTTGTTTTCATTTTGTATTTACTTTGTATTTAATGCTTAAAAAAAAGAAAAAAAAAATTATTCATTGCATCATATTTTGGTTTGTTTAGTTCATTTTTGGTTTTGAATTCATTCAATAAAGCCAATGGAAAGAATCACATTGTCAAGATTCTACGAAGTTCAAGAGTTATCATCAAGAATTGAAGACCGAAGACGTTTTTATGGATGCTGTGAGAGTGGTGCTAGCTGCACGCCGAACGGATAACGAGGTAAGTAAGCATATTCCCACATTCGTTAAGTGGTTGTTCCTTTCTAAGAGATCGTCAGATAAAAAGGGTTTTCAAAATGAATAAAAGATGTGGGTTTTCAAAACAATTCGGAGGGTTTGCCTTCCTACTATTCAACGTGTCGCAGGATTTTCTTTTCATTCCTACCTGGACACATGTGTGACCCATAAAGAGATGTTTATTATTGAGTGCAATTTCATAAAACCCTTTCTTGTGATGCAGAGTCAAGACTTTTGATCACTCCGAACCCGAATTTCTTTCGATAAGGGATGGTTATTTCTCTCTCAACTTTTAAGAATGAGATTGTGTTCATATTTATGTCTAACTTCTTATGACTAGTGTGCAGAATCTCTATGTCTTCTTAGCGCGTTGGATACTATCTTTTCGGAGAACTTGTAAGTTGGTAAAGTAGGTTTTGTGATATATGTATCCTTTATAATTGTTTTGTTTGATTTGCTCGAGGACTAGCAAAGTCTAAGTGTGGGGGAATCTGATAGGTGTTGTAAAACACCTAATTATATATCTAGTATTTATGCTTTCTTTGCTATTATCTTTGTGAAATGCATCTCTTATGTTTAGTTTTGAGTTATTAGGTGCAAAAGAGTCATTGGGAGAAAAATAAAGAGAAATTGTCCAATTGAGCGTTAAAGGCAAAAAGGATCAGTCCAAGGGCGAAACATATGTGGAGCAGGCTAGGTTGCGCGGTGAAGGAGCGGAAGAATGAATTGTCAGTTGTCTAAAACTGACAGTTGAGCAAGGAACAGTTAGGCAGTCAGTTCTGCAAAACTGACAAGCCAAAGATGAACTGGGTGGCCCTTATCGACTGCACCTGAGTGTTTATATCAATTTTTACTCCTACCCAAGACCTAAAATTCGGAGTCCATCTTATCATTGGTTTCTCCTGAGATGTGTTTGGGAGAGGTGAGAAAATAGCTGCAAAATTTCAGAGCTTCGAATCGAGAAGTTTTAAATCTGAGAATGAGGAGGAGATTAAATTGAGAGCTCAGTTGAAGAAGGCGGAGTTGGTTGTTGTTTCTGGCGAGAAGGATTGAAAGTGATTCGATATGGGTTAGTTTTTGGAATGAATTTAAGTTCATAAATTGAACTGTGGAGATAGATTTGCAATTGGAGTTGTTATAATGTTAGAATGAATGAAGAATTAGGGCACATATTCATTATGGGTTTTTGTTGGCTCTGATTGAGAGTAGTGATTGAAGAAGATGGTGATGTTTCCATTAATGGAGGTTCAGTTTGAAATCAGGGTTTGTGAGAAAGAACAAGGCATTGACGGTGTTGATATTTGCCATGAACTCTCGTTGTTGCTGTGTTTTACAGGGGTATAGATCTGTTGTTGGTGCTATGTGATGAAGCACATGGCTTTGGTTCTGTGGTTGAAACTACATAAATGAAAAGAGAATAAGCAGGTTCTGGTGGTAGTGATGCTTCAAGACAGAAAATGGGGTTGTATCTGAATTCTAGTTATTACGAAAGTGTGTGTAAGGTTGTGAATTCAGAGAAAAGAGGATGAAGGGCTAGGTTGCTGGTGGAGATAAGGTGGAAGGAGCTTAAGCTGAGATGGAGTTAGAATTGAATTTAGAAGTTGTATGTATGAATTACAGGGTAGCTGGTGGTATATTGATCTCAGATGTGGGTTTTGGTTTGTTGTTGAGATGATTACAGTGGAGAATTTGTGATGGAGGTCGATCTCAGATATAATAGGTTTGCACTGGGTCTGTTGATGCTGGAAATTATATGGGTTTGCTGGCTTCGATACAGGGAGGAAATGCCGAAGAATGAGGAGATGGAGCTACAAAGAATTGGTGGTTTTTGCAACTGTTCATAGGCAGGTGGAAGGAGTAACATGTGAGCTGAGCTGCGAGATTGAGTTTATGGCAGATGTGGTTCTGGTCACATCGCAGGTCAGCTGCTGGAGCAGTAGAGCATGGTGGTTAGTAAGGTCAACTGTTGCAGTTGACCTGATCTGAAATTGCAGTTAGTTGGCAGGAGCTGAATGTGCATGTCTAGTGTCTTAGGTTGCATGAAAGAGAAGTTGGTGTTGTTACAACAACTTAGATGTGTTGCAGAACTGGTGGTAATACTGCTGGTGTGTTGAACAGGTGGTCCAATGGTGATCCAGCCGAGAACCAGGAAGAGATGGCTGAAGCATTGCGGTTGAGGCAGCTATAGAAAGTGATGTAATGGGTCTGTATATGAAGCTGCTGGTGTCGAGACGCAAATGGAGTTGGAGAATGTAGTGAATGAATAGTTTCACATGGGAATGGTTAGATGATTTGATACAGTTTTAATGGTAGATGGCTAGGGGCTCGAACTGAAGACGAGCATGGTAGTGCTGCAGTGGTGGGATAACTGTGGCGCTGTTTCAAATGGGTTTGCTGGTGTTATTGGAGCCAAAAAAAATGGTTTCTGATTGAACAGTTGGTGGTGTTGCAGGTACAACTTTGAAGAGATGATGTTGTTGCTTTATGGATTGTTGGGTTGCAGTCAAGGGCAGCTGGCAGTGATGTTGAATTTGTTGTGTTGGTGATGCTAAGAAGTTGCTGGTATTTGAGAAGGTGGAGTTGTGTTTGTTTGCTGGTGGATTTGAGAAGATAAGAAGTTCAGGAACTGGTGATTAAGTAGATGGGCTGTGTGAGAATTGAAGTTGTGCTCATGACAGCAGTGGAGATGTAAAACTGAAGCCTGATAAGGAATGACAATCTTGGCGCTGTAGAAGATTATGGCCTATGAAAGTTTGCAATATGGCTCAGGCCTAGACAGTTCAACCCATTCAGCCTAGAGATCTCAGCTGACTCATGGTCTGACCATTTGACTCACTCACCTGACTCGGTATGCTGACCAAGTTAACTCAGGTGGCCGGGTGGACTTTGCCGGTCACCTGAATATTTTCCGGCGCGGGATTCCGGCAGAATTCCGTCCATTGCACCAGTTTTTCGGCGAGCAGTTTTTGGCACACTTCTACATGGGTTTTTCTCACACATGGTTCATGGGCTTGGTGGACTTGTCGGTGATGGAATTTGAAGACCTAATTTTGGGAAGTGGGAAGGATATAAAAAGAAGAAGTTTCTATTCTTTTGGGATATATCATATATCACGTATTATTCTACTGGAGTTTGGAGGAGAGCGATTCTACTAGGGTTTGATTTCGTTTATTTTTCATGTTCTTCATTTTATTTTTGATAATAATTATGTTGAATCCAAACACTATGAGTAGCTAAATACCTTTTATTGGTTATGGGATAAAGTGTATTTCACAAATGATATTTGATTCAATGATGTAGTTTTGTCTCAATACTTTATTGTTTATGATTCATTGTTCATATTGTTTATGATTTGATTGTTTATTTGGTTGAGTCTGGAATCAATCCGATTTGCTTTCATATCTAGAGCTATATTAGGGTTTTCAATACGAAAACGTTGTTTGTCCCTGATTCTAAGTAGCATAAATGTGGGTAGTGCTTGTAGTGATATATCCTACTAGTCACATATGAATCATAACTTGGGTTAAATCGAATTAGTGCTTTTACACATTTTGGTTGCCTTGATTAGTCTTATTCCATAGAACTCATTGCTTTTAGGGAGTTAAATCTAATTGTGCTTTTACACTTTAGGTTGCTTTCTAGGAAGAATTCACATATGCATCTTTAAATGTGGTTGTGATGAAATTAGGGAATTAGCGGGATACTCTTGCGATCAAGGTATCCTAGGACTTTTAGTAAATGAGAGATTAAATTTTCAATTCTAGTCATTGTTGATAATTCGAGTTTGTGAATGAAACTATCCCGTGACCAATATCTTCTCCTTATTGATTACTTTTATTATTACTTTGCTTTCAATTCATTTTTATTGCTTTGATAAATCAAAATCCCCCCTTGGTTACTAAGAAATTGAATTTTTTTATAACAACAAAAGCCTCTCTGTGGATACGAACTCTTTCTTGTCGCATACTAGTTTTTATTTTAGGAAGTAAGAAAGTGAAATTATTTTTGCGTCGGCTGACAACCGACCAAATTTTGGCGCCGTTGCCGGGGAGGCATACGCCTTGTTATTAAGTTTTTGGTTTCTTTTTATCATTTTTCTGCTTGCATATTTGCTTTCCGTTTCTTGTCTTGTTTCTCACTTGTTTGCGAGAATTGTTTTTTAGGTACTAATACCTGGATTCTAAAGATTGGAATTATCCAAGGTGCGGGATAACTACTTGAAGAGGCACAATACTCCAACCAAGTCAAGACACAACGGAAGAACAAGTCTTGGAAGTAGAACACGAAGCTCTTCATCAAGAAGTGGAAGAAGAGTTACAACTAGAAGAAGAACTAGAGGTTCCATTTGTAGAAGAACCACTAGTTGAAGAAGAAGAAGCAATGGAAGACGTGAATCGTACACTCAAGGATTTGGCTTCTCATTGGCTTGATGCACAACGATGGTGTATTCAAACGAACTCAACATTCGAGATCAAGACGGGGTTGCTTAGAGAGTTGCCAAAGTTTCATGGCATGGCGAATGAAGACCCAAACAAGCATCTCATGGAGTTCTATACCATTGTCAAGGCTATGCTTCCAGCAGAGACTGAAGCCGATGGTGTAATGATGAAAGTTTTTCCATTTTCTATGGTAGATAGCGGTAAGGATTGGTTGTATTGTTTGCCTGCCGGAAGTGTCACTACATGGAACAGATTGAAGAAAATCTTTCTAGAGAGGTATTTTCCTGCGTCAAAGGCGACTCAAATTCGTAAAGATATTTGTGGAATAAAGCAACATGCAGGAGAATCTTTGTATGAATGTTGGGAGAGATAAAAGAGATTGGTGGAAAGCTATCCTCACCATCAATTCAGCGACTCTATGATAATCCAGTACTTCTACGAAGGCCTCCAATCAAGTGACAAATATCTTCTTGACGCTGCGGGTGGTGGTGCACTAGTGAACAAGACGGTGGCCAAATCTGCCGAGTTGATTGAAAGCATGGCTGCAAATTCGCAATAATTCTACACAAGAGGTGAACCAATGGTTAGGAAAGTGCATGAAGTTAGTGATTCCAAAAACAAAAGCATAGAAAACAGGAAAGCATCTTTTGATAGATGGGAAACACAATTATTAAACTTAAAATAATTATTAAACTAAGGCAAGCTTAAAATAAATAAAGATAGATGGGAAACACAATTATTAAATTTCTGATCATTACTTGTTGGTGGACATGTGAGGGTGGGAAACACAGTTGCTAAACAAAAGAATTAGGAAGTAAGTCATGGTTTAAGAACTAACTCATGGATCCGACACTCCTGGCCTTTTTATTTTTATTTATTAACTCATGAGGAATTTCGTTAAATCCTTTTAAAACGAAGTGGTGGACATCTTTATTATTACTCCCACCGAATTTCATAATTTTTGGAGTTCTAAAAGTATTTTATTAGTATTATACGAAAAACTGTGAAAGATCAAAACTAACATTTTGTTGAGCTGAAGTATCGAATTTGATGTTTAATAAGATACCTCAATCAGATTGTCTTAAAATTTTAGGGGAGCATTTCTAACATATGTATCTATGTCATATCAAAATATTACATAAAACCAACGGTTAAAATGAAAGATAATGATTTTATACGATCCTTCTAAATTCTGGGCAGATTACTTCATTTTAACAAAATATTCACAATAAATTCATAATAATTTTATATTTAGCAAACCCAGTGCACAATTAAATATAACACATAGATCTACAACTTTTATCAAGACTTAAAATCGTTTTTATATCATCAAGATTACCTAAACACACTCAAGAACAGACAAAGCGAAAATGTAAAGAAATTTCAGAAATCAACATCCAAGTTCAAACAAACATTTAACGGTGAATCTGTGGTGAAGTATTCTCAAAATTTAACTAGAGATACCTAAGCATGTTATCTATCAATATTAAAAGTCCGATCATCAATTAACATCATAGTATTAAATCAATAAATTACTGAGTCCAAATTGAAAATCAAGTATAACAAAAACATGAAGAGAAAGGGTTTCACATTCTACCTCTCAATTGTTACAAACTCCTCTTGATTTTCTTTATCCTAATTCTCCAAAAATCTCTACCTCCATCTCCTTGTTTTTATCCTAGCCTTTCTTTTCCAAATATCTCAAGCCTTTTGGTTTTCAATTCTCTAAATTCTCTCTCCAAAAAATCTAATATAAAACTTATACTACTAATAATAAGTGACTCTATTTCTACCCAACTCCTAGTCTTTCTAGTTCAAACAACCCACCTAGGCTAAGGCTAAGGCTAAGGAACAACAATCTAAGCACAAGGTTAACCAATCCAGGTATAACCCGACCCGAAACTATAACTAAAAGTACCGGGTATTACATTCTACCACCCTTAAAATAAATTTCATCCCGAAATTTAGAATATGCTTATCATCTCAAAATTCAACATAAAATAAAGAAAATAATAAATAACAAAATAACAAAATAATCCAGCACACAACTAGTTATTCGCATGAATTCCTCAAAAGCAAGTATACAACTTAAAACATGAAACGAGTAATTGACCAATAAAACCAAACAAGCATGCATAACAACATACAACAAAAACATTTAATTCTACGGTCCCATTCAAGATCTAAATCCTAGAGCTCTGATACCAATTTGTGACGCCCCGGTTTTCGTAACCCAGAGTGCCACGTGGATGCCATAGCCGAGGCCCGGCTACTAAGCCCAAGATCGTTGAGTAATTCATTTCGGCTTATTTAATTATGTTCGTTTTAAGAATTCTGTCGCAGCGGAATTCTCAGAAATTCATTTAGGAAGGTCAAACCGTTGATTTAACCTAATTTGAAAGCCATCGGAAGAAAAACACATTTGGGTTCTCAAATAAAAATACTAACACCGTTCAAGTCTTAAGATTAATTAATAAGAAACAACTTCCCAAATACTGTCCCCACTTAATCACTGCGGTTATCCGGCAGCGTGGGGTATTCAACGGGCATCATTGCGGTCATCCAACAACAACTTCCCGGGAGGTCACCCATCCCTGGATTGCTCCCGCCCGAGAACGCTTAACTGCAGAGTTTCCTGCCAACTCTGGAGCCAATTGTGCTGAAAAGGCCTCGGTGTTAGGGAAGGAGGAAGGACAAATCATTACTTATATTCCATTCGGCCAACCACTGCCGAATATCAGGGTATTACAATACCACCACCTTAAATTGGAGCCGTCCTCGGCTCCAGAATATATTCGCAATCCCAGATCTCCGACGTTCCCTGCCCCTCATGAGAAGCACCTGGACAAACCCCGTCCAGCGTACCTTCCCACCCTCGGCAGGTGACCCGTCGTCGGCTCTGATACCATTTGTAATGACCCGTCCCTCCACCGATACTGTCCCCACTTAACCACTGCGGTTATCCGGCAGTGTAGGGTTTTCAACGGGCATCGTTGCGGTCATCCATCAACAACTTCCCGGGAGGTCACGCATCCCTGGATTGCTCCCGCCCGAGCACGCTTAACTGCAGAGTTTTTTGCCGACTCTGGAGCCAATTATGCTGAAAATGCCTCGGTGTTAGGGAAGGAAAAATCATTACTTATATTCCATTCGGCCAACCACTGCCGAATATCGGGGTATTACAATCGCTAACCTTCGCCTTTAAATCATTTGGGCCTTTGGAAGAGATTCCAAGCCTCCTTGCAATCGAAAAATCACCACACCAATTATCAAAAAATAAGGAAGTATTAGCACCATTACCTATAATTGAGCGCGTATGCTGTTGCACAAAATTGTAAACCCATCGAATTCCTGGAAAAACCGAAGAACCCAATTTATAATCAATCAAGTTGCCATTTACTTTGAAGTATTTCTCCTTTAAAAATCTTGCCCAGATCTTGTTAGAATCCCTAATAGAAATCCACAGCTTCATAAGCATCGCCTTATTGACATCAATTAACTTCTTCAAACCCAAACCAACTTCACGTTTGAAACAGCACAGGTCATCATAATGCACAGTAAAATACTTACGCTTTTCAGGATCACCCGACCAAAGAAAATTTCGAATGGCCCTCTCAACCTGTTTAATCATAGTGCACGGCCACTTGTACACAACCATGGAATGAATAACATAGCTAGATATCACTGATTTAATCAAAACAAGCCTAGCCTGAAAAGATAAGAGTTTACCCTTCCAACCGAATTCCCAAATACTTATCAGGGAATAACGCTCTATCCATGCCCATAAAATTTGAAATAGCAATCGCACGAGAGCCTCTATCTCCTCCATAGTAAAATTTACTTTTGGCATAACTTACGCATTGGCCAGAAGCACGTTGATACATGCCAAGCATGTCCTTCAAGTTGCGCAAACTGTGCAAGTTTCCTTTGCAAAAGATAAGAATATCGTCCGCAAAAAGTAAATGTGTAGGAGCAACACCCTTTTTGCTAACCATGGCGTGCATACTCTTCAAAGCAAACAATTTATAAAGATTGCGACTGAGAACATCTTCAATAAGAACAAAAATCAAAGGAGAAAGTGGATCACCTTGATGCAAACCTCTAGTAATGTTAAAGAAACCCTCAGGACTCCCATTAATCATGATAGAAATCCGAGCAGAATGAAGAATACTAAGAAGCCAATTGCACCAGTTTTCCAAAAAACCATATTGTCGAAAAACCTCAGCAATAAAATCCCAACTAACCGTATCAAAGGCTTGAGCAATGTCTAGTTTGAGGCCAACATTCCCATGCTTCCTATCAATGCTTAGCTCATTGACCAACTCCGACGCCAAAGCTATATTCTCATGGATATTCCTTCCCTTCATGAACGCCACTTGTTCTTCAGAAATCAACTTGTTAAGCACAGTACCTAGTCTGGTAGCCATAATCTTTGTAATGATTTTGAAGAAAAATTTGCTTAGGCTAATATGCCTATAATCTTTGATAGCATCAGAGTTGTTATTTTTTAGAATTAGAATAATAAAACTAGAGTTAACGTCATTTGGAATTTTACGCATCACCCAACAATTTGTAATGGCCTTAAAAATATCTCCAGAAATAATACTCCAACAATGTCTATAGAAAGAACCTGTAAAGCCGTCATGACCTGGCGCAGAATCCGCACCCAAATCAAGAACAGCTTCCTTCACTTCTTCCAAAGATGGAACAGAGTCCATAAACTCACTTTTCGCGGCTGTAATGCACTCATGTTCAATGTCAAACAGCTTTGGATCAATATTAACCTCTCCACCATTGAATTTTGCTTGATAGTGATTCACAATATAATCAGTTATCTCATCCTGCAAAAACAAAGTAGAGTTAGAAGAAACTTTTAGTTCCGAAATTTTGTTTTGGCTCCTCCTCATGCGAATGCTATTATGGAAAAAATGAGTATTATGATCCCCATCTTCCAACCAAGAAACTCTCGATTTCATCTTGAGCATAACTGCCATATCCGTTCTCACGCTCTCAACAGCTTGCCTAGCATCCGCAACCTTGACAAATTGGGCTTCATTTCGGTGATCATAATCAAGCATATCGGTCTCCGCTTCTAACTTTAACTCAGCATGCTTCAAACGAAATTGAATATCACCAAAAACAGTTCTATTCCAAATCTTCAATGCCTCCTTTAATCTCTTTAATTTTGTCATAAAAACAAAAGGAGGCGCACCCACAATAGGAACCTTCCAAATATCCTCAATCATCTGCAAAAAAGAAGGATGAGAAAGCCACATCTTCTGAATTCTAAAAGGAGCTCGTCCCAGTCTTGGATTTTCAAAGGCAAACCCAAAAAGAGGGGAATGATCTGAACAAATCCTAGGCAAAGCCTTGCATCTCCAATTCGGGTATTTATCATACCAAGCTTCATTTACAACAACTCTATCATGTTTAGAAATTATTCTATGAACACCACTCCGACAATTAGACCAAGTATATTTTTTCCCAATAGCATCTGTTTCTACCAGGCCATTGTCAGAAATCCAACTTCTAAACTCATTCAAGTAAACTTCTTTAATTGGCTTACCACCTTTCTTCTCATCCAAGCGTAGAACACAGTTAAAATCCCCCAACACCAACCAAGGAATAGATATAAAACACAATCCCAATTGTCGCCAAAGTATTTTCCTTGCCACCGGATCATAAGAAGCATGAACTGCCGTGATAAAGTCACCAACAAAATTTAAAGTGATAGCTTGCTTTGATGAAGACAAAATATCCGGCCTTACTAAAGTATTTCTCCATAAGACCCAAATATTACCCTTCTCCCCATTCGCCTCATTAGTAATCACATCTTCAGAAAAATAAACCAACTTTAGGTTCCTAACAAAACGAGTTTTGCAAAGAACTTGCGGCTCTGCAATACAAATTACATCAAGATTATGCAAGTGATATAACTCTTGTTGCTTAGCCCTTGCACCATCTTTAGCCAAGCCTTGAGCATTACAATAGAAGACCCGCATTAATTACCCTGGTTTTTTGAAGGGCTTGCCGAACCCTGTCTTGAATTTCTGCCACCTCGAGTTGACATACCCGCATTAGCAACAACAACAGGTTTAGTCTTTGTTTTAGTTTTTGTTTTAGTTTTAGTTTTATTCTTCTTCTTTTCAGCTTGTTCCTTCTTCTCACGGTCTTCTTGATCTTTAATAGCATTCCAATCCAAATTTCTTGATTCTTCTTCAACAATATTTGCAGAACTTGATGAAATAAAAGTACTAGGCGGATCAATTTGAGGATCCTCAATAATAATGTTTTCAATGTCAGTATCATTATCCTCTGTGCCAGTAGCAAACATATTTGAAACCTCAAGAGGTTCCTCACTGTCGTCTGGCGTATTCCTTCTTGTTGTTCTAGTTGGAGAACTAAAACCATCATCATTAATTTTTTCCAAAACAAAAGTAGCGGGTAACTCACCTTGTGCAACAGTTTCAACACGTGGTATAGAGGCAGCTTGCTCAGCATGAGCTTCCAACCTTTTTACAGCATTGGCTTCAAACCTCTTCGCCTCCTCAATTCTTGTATGCTCCATGATTAAATCCATCGCCTTTTTCAATTTTTGCAACGCTATATCTTGTTCAAGTTTAGCTAAGTCAGCAGACCTGGCTAACTCATCCGCAATCCTTTTTTGCTCTTCATAATGGGAATAACAGTCCATCTCCTCTCTTTCCAAACTATCTCCATTGCTTGTTGTGGCATCATCCTCAGTTTCGTGCTGCATAGCAGCATCAACCGTACTTGCGCTATTTGAGCTTGCGAAGGTTGAGCTGTGGCATCATGTTGCGTACCATCAGCTGCAAGAATACTCAAAGGACTTGGAATTAATGTATGCGTACCAGCAAAGTGCACACCAGCAATTGGAGGATTAGCGGTTTCCGATGGCACGTTATTTGCAACTTCACTATCCTTAGATTTATCAGGTGGCTTTTCCGTATTATTTGTATCATTCCTTTTGTATCTTATAGTGCTCCAAACATTTTTTAATTCTTCCATCTCTAACTTAAGAGCAGCACGCTTGTAGTGCCCCCTAGGCGAGCAGCTGACTAATCAAATAAATTAACTAAATAAAGAGGCACTAAAATCTAAAACATGCACTTAAGCATTTGATTAAGAAATGCGATACAGAACTTAACCCAAAGCTAACCCCACTCAGAAATATATATACAAGATCTTCTCTCAAATGATACATATATAATAGTCATTTGGTTTTTAAATAAAATATATAACATAATAAATATAACATAAGTTAATTAAGTAGCGAAGTCAACCCTTGAAGCTTTCGTTGCGCAACTCTGATCTGTCACAGAAACTGAAGTGGGAATAATTAACATTTAACTTCTAAGTAATCATAGGCAAGATTTGGAAAACAATACATGTTTTTCCGGAACATTAAACAGTGACTAAGTCACTTAAATAATCAAACATGTATATGGAAAAAACTCCTTCGTCAAACAATGTACTAATATGGTTGTAAATTCCTAACCGGCAATTCACACCTATTTAGCTATAGATGCCACCAAGACCATGGTGACCTACTCTAAACAATAAAAGCTGAATTAAAGTAGGTATAAATGTGAATGAGCGTATCCTATATATACCACAAGTGGAAATTCTCATTTCCCATAACAATTCATATTGACGACACATTACAAGTCCTTTCCCAATCGTGGAAAGATTCACAGAATTAACAGGATTATCATAATGCATTTTAAACAAAGCATGGAATGCACGGACAAACAATGCATGAGTTGTTAAGCATAAACTTTTACAAAACAATAATAATGATTACAAAAGTGTCAAATGTATTCCCACACCTTTTGATGACAAGCCACGCCTACCTCGCGATCCATGATCCACTAGTTCGTCCTTTGAATCGATCATTGTTAATACTAACTGTTAATCACACAAGAAGTCTAAGAAACTAGCCAAAATGGCTCATACAAGGTTATCTAAAGGTTCCAAGTCCATTTATGGCTTTACACCTTTTCGTCATCTGTCTTTAGCATATCTAAGGTCTACTAATTCAATTAGGTTGGTTTTATAGTCCATTAACTAGGCCTTGCAAATATTTACAACTTTGTAGAAGAAGACAAAGTCTAATTCGGACCACGAGAGGTCCAAAACATCTAACTAAGAAAACTACCCTAAGCCCAAGTCCATTAAAGTCAACTAACAGTCACTAACTGTCAAACTAACGGTCAATGGTCAACTAACAGTCAACGTCCAGGTCAAGTCAATGTCCATGGTCAATGGTCAACGAGTCAAGACTAATGACTCAGTGGGTCAAACCCGATTCAACCTGGTTCTACTCAGTCAGATACCGAGTCAAACAAGTTCATCAAGATAAGTCATCTAGCTGACTAGCTGCTCTGATACAGGACAGTGCATAGGCCAAGGGTACTATTGCACCATAATGGTGCATCACTCTAGCTCCAAAACTCTAATACAAGCATTCTTATAACTCTTGACTAAATAACAACAGTTCAATCAATCTAATTCATAAATCAAAAATCAAAACAACTTCATAATCACTACCAACCTAAATCCAGGCTTGCCTCATTACAGCTCAGTTCTATCGCCTTTCAACAACCTTACAGGGAACAACACCCAACATTAAATACACAAAACTCTAATTTAATCTACAAGACAACATAGCTCACCTGATACATCAATTGCAAGCCTCTACTGGAGCTATTAGCTATTCCTTGCAATCATCATCGCTTGCTACACATCTCAGGATGTTTCCATGAATTACAACATCACCACTTACAATATTTCAATGACAACTACACACCCACCAAACTAACTCGAACTCAGTTCCATTACTAACTTCAAACCATCCATGATCAACTTCAACTATAACATCTAGTCTTCGCCTGAATTCCCAATCATTCTACCACCAGTACATACATTACAAAACCTACACCGTTCTAGTTCCTGCCTGCACAATAATTTATCAATTCCCTGATTCTTCTTATAAACCAGAATCATCAATAATTCCATCTGCAATGTCCAGTCTCAGCCATTCAACAACTTCTCGAACCAACATTTACAATCCCATATATACAGACACACCAACATCAACTACAAGACTAATTCCCTAGCTGGATTAACATCATCACAACAAACTCAAGTTCTGCAATTTCAAACACACACAGAATACCATCATCTTTAGCCACTCACATCATCTGCAACCTCAACAACCAACCACTAATTCAACAACAACAACAGTAACACCAAATCAACCACCTCTTCCCAACCTGCTAATCAATGCACAAACCTAATCTCAAATCAGTTCAACTACCTTACAAACACCACACCATCATCAAGATCAGTTCTTAAAGCTCAATCCATGTATCTTCTAACACATATGATATTCTTAATAACCAACACAACTTGAACCTCAATCATATCTTTATTTCATATCCAATTCATATGTCTACTTCTTATACTCCATTGAAAAGATTAACTAACTTCAATAATCAAATCAGAAGTATTATTACCTCAATAAAGTTTCACTCCACAATTGAATTGAATCCTTCTTTGCTCCTGACTCGATTCGGCAGATCATTTCAATTTACCACCACCACTGATTTACAAAGAAACCCTAAATAATTCTCAAATAGCCCTGGAACTTCAATCAAACATCAAATAAGAATAGACCCATCTTCAATTAGACTTATGAACCTTCAATTCATCTTCAATTTCACATAATCCTTCAATCAACTCAAGAACCCTAATTCAGTTCATCTTTTCAAAAACCCTAACTTCATAATCTAATGATTCTTCCACCGTATACCCTATTTCATGTCATACCCATCTATATTCATTCACCTACAACTCTAATTTCATCTTCCAAGTCTTCAGAGCATCAATTCTTCACGAACCCTAACTTCAGAAACTCTTAACTTATAATTTACTTTCCTCTTCGAGTTTGAATCAACAACAGACAACAATACCATCACTATCAGCAACATACTCTAATTCATCTGCTCTAACTCATCGATTGTCTTTCTCTTAACCCAACTCTTAAAATCGCAGAGGAAGAAGAAGAAGAACAGAGAAGAAAAACGAAAGAGAAGAAAGAAAAAAGAAGAAGAAGAAGAAAATAAGAATGAAAGAGAAAGAAGGGATCGAGTTTATCTACTCGACTAGGGATAAGGTTGACTAGAATTGCTAAGGGAACTCAAGACACGGATAAGGGAAGCCAGGCGGAAGATCAAAAAGATGACTTTACCCTTCATAATAAATCTGATGATATCTTCTTTGTCCGGTGTCTGAATGACACGTTCAAGTAGTCCATTTCTCATAACTTTTCGAGACCTAACCGATGGTACTAGTTTCGTATCTAGATCGTTGTTAGATTAATTCCTATTAATTATCGTTCGTGTTAAACTAATCGAGTTATTAGAGGCTAATACGTCTCTTGATTGGTCTAACGACATTGACGAGCTTGAGGGTCCTTACATTCTCCCCACCTTATATAATTTTCGTCCTCAAAAATCGAACCATCCTTCTGGTCTTCATATACTCCCCAACTTATAGAATAATCCCATCTCTTGTCTAAGCGCAAACAACATAAAACAAAGCACAACCCTATATGGTTTTCTACTACTAAAATTTGTGGTTCTAAGTTCAACTATGCTGATTTAATTTCTATCAAATAGGGAAGTCTTAAGTTTCTTAAACTAATTTCTATTTTATAAACTATCTGTCTCTAATTACAAGGGAGATTCCTACGAATCTTTCTAGGTTGAAACTATAGGTTCTCTAAAAAGAACTAATTCATCCTTCTATGATCGGTCATCTCTGAATGTAGTTGCCCTGTCAAGGTTGACCAATCCTAACAATGCCTTCCTACAAACATAGAAAACACAACCTTCATTATTCCCCAGTGCTGGATTAACTAAGTGCAAACTTATTACAATTAACTAAGTGTTAATTTTATTTTCTCAAGATTAAATAGTCTTTAATTTCTATCTTAACTGATGTAATTCTGATAAATTTACTTTGTAAAATATTTAAATAGTTCACATTATTTTAAGCAATTTAGTCAACAAAATTTATTTTATTTTATTATTATTTATTTATTTTATCAATATAAGTAACCCAAATTCAATTTTACGTTAATTATAACAATTTTAACCTTACTTTAATACCATATATAGTTTTTCAATTCATATACTATTTAAGAATAACTTAACTTTTTAACCATTATCCAAATATTACTATTATTATTTTGTTTTTAACTTATTATTTCCAATTTACCTATTTGTTTATTTCATTACGTGACATAATATAAATAATTAACCGCTAACAATTTTTCATAGTTATTTGCTATTAATATTTTATTTTTATTATTATAACCTTTATTTCTTATTTCTTAGTTCGACAAAAGTTAATCATAATTAATCGCAAAGCCAAATTAATTTTATTATTAATACTAAATTTGATTTGATCTAAATTTATTTCCTAAAATTTATTCTAGTGCTAAGTAATCCCTAAGTTGTACTATTAATAAAAATTACATTTTGCTATTACTATCCAACAATTATTATTCAAATGATATTTACAATGACTAAATTTTTATAGTAATTAGCATTATATAGTATTATTGTTTGCTTATCTAATCAAAAATTATTTTCTTAATTATATAATCATTTTTCATTTTTTTTAATTTTTTTTCATTTGATTACTAGTGTAACTAAAATATGGCAAGAATATCTACTTAGTAATGATACTCAGTTTAATTTTATTAAACCCTAATCTTGTAAATATAATTTTACTTTCACGAAAAGATTGATATAACAGTTTTATTTATTGATGTTGAATCCGTATAATATATCTTGTTAATTTTTGGCGTTGGTAATTTAATATTATTTAAATTTTGAGTCCGCATAAAGTTTTAATATGTCTTAATAGTCCTTAGATTTTGGGTATTGTTAATATGTATCTTATTCATAGGAAAATTTATTCTCCTTTAAGTCTAATTTTTGTACTAAGCATTCAAGTACTATAATATCACTTCATGTGTATGATTTAGTGATTCAGTGAGTCATTTATTAGATTAAAGATAATCTAGGTATAAGATCGTTAACAAGTTTTAGTCTTTACTTTATGCATTATAACCTCATGTTCTTAATCTTATCGAATAAGTCTTATATTAGCTATCTAGTTTAAACGCAAAACATATAACTCTAATTTTGTTATTAATTAACTTTGCAAAACTTAACCGTAGATAAACACTAATAATTTTCCATAGATATTTAAATCTACTCAATATTTCATCGTTATATATTTTTTTAGTGAGATTTTTAATTTAAGTTATGCTCAATATAATACTAATTTTAATTCTAACAGTTTAACTTCGGCATACTAATTTTCCATTTCAAAAGATGATTGAATTTTATTTATGAAGAAGGATCATATTAATATACAAATTGATTTTCTTTTAATTCTAATATTACACTGGGCATCCGAATACTATTATGACTACTTCATGTATATTTGTTTCATTTTAAAGATTTATTGGATCATTTGTTAGCCTAAATATAATTTTACCACAAGATTTTTAACAAGTTAAGTCTTTTATTTTATATATTGTATCCTCGTGTTCTAAAGTCTAACAGATGATAAGTATTATTTTAACTATCTACTAGTTTTAAATGAAAAACATATATCCCTAATTTGTAATTAATTTGATTTACAAAGCTTAATTGTAAATAAGCAATTTTCCATAATTATTTAATCATAATTATTATTTTTATCGTTATATATATCTTTAATGAATTTTAGTTAAGTTAAGTGCAACGTGACATTAATTGATAAATGATAACAAAATTTTATTAAAACTTTCTTTACTTTTATTATCATTTATAGTTACTGTTATAATAATATTTTATTGTTAACATTGATAATTGAACTATTATTCTAGCAATTCTTACAAACATTATTAAGTCCCAAAATATTATTAACATTTATGTGATTATAAACCGTTGATTTTACTTATAAGTCAAGGTGCTTAATATTTATATATGTGACTTTCAAGATTTATCAATAATACTAATCTCACTATTTTTAGCATTGACTTGTGTATGTGTTCATATTTTTTTGATTAATTATTCTCTAATCTTTATTAGCTAAAGTACTGGTGTACCCTACATTTTTTTTTTTTTTTTGAACTTCATTACACAAATAAACAACCAAACAAACAAATCAATCAATCAAATAATTCTTTCAATTATTTATAGTTTTTAGTGATTAAGATTTATCTCACAGCCCAACCCAGTTCTAAACTAATGTAATTCACTAACTAACACTGGCTAATTCTATTGTTTCCCATATACATCTAATAATGAGCTCTGATACCAACTTTGTAGTGCGCCCTAGGCTAGCATATGACTAATCAAATAAATTAACTAAATAAAGAAGCACTAAAATCTAAAACATGCACTTAAGCATTCGATTAAGAAATGCGATACAGAACTTAACCCAAAGCTAACCCCGCTCAGAAATATATATACAAGATCTTCTCTCAAATGATACATATATAATAGTCATTTGGTTTTTAAATAAAATATACAACATAATAAATATAACAGAAGTTAATCAACTAGCGAAGTCAACCCTTGAAGCTTTCGTTGCTTGCAACTCGATCTCTCACGGCGAAGTGGGAATAATTAACATTTAACTTCTAAGTAATCATAGGCAAGAGTTGGAAAACAATACATGTTTTTCCGAAACATTAAACAGTGACTAAGTCACTGAAATAATCAAACATGTATATGGAACAAACTCGTTCGTCAAACAATGTACTAAAATGGTTGTAAATTCCTAACCGGCAATTCACACCTATTTAGCTATGGATGCCACCAAGACCATGGTGACTAACTCTAAACAATAAAAGCTGAATTAAATAGGTATAAATGTGAATGAGCGTATCCTATATATACCACAAGTGGAAATTCTCATTTCCCATAACAATTCATACTGACGACACATTACAAGTCCTTTCCAAATCGTGGAAACATTCACAGAATTAACAGGATTATATAATGCATTTTAAACAAAGCATGGAATGCACGGACTGACAATGCATGAGTTGTTAAGCATAAACTTTTACAAAACAATAATAATGATTACAAAAGTGTCAAATGTATTCCCACACCTTTTGATGACAAGCCACGCCTACCTCGCGATCCACGATCCACTAGTTCGTCCTTTGAATCGGTCATTGTTAATATTAACTGTTAATCACACAAGAAGTCTAAGAAACTAGCCAAAATGGCTCATACAAGAATCATACAAGTTTATCTAATGGTTCTAAGTCCATTTATGGCTCTACACCTTTTCGTCATCTGTCTTTAGCATATCTAAGGTCTACTAATTCAATTAGGTTGGTTTTATAGTCCATTAACTAGGCCTTGCAAATATTTACAACTTTGTAGAAGAAGTCATAGTCTAATTCGAACCACGAGAGGTCCAAAACATCTAACTAAGAAAACTACCCTAAGCCCAAGTCCATTAAAGTCAACTAACAGTCACTAACTGTCAAACTAACGGTCAATGGTCAACTAACAGTGAACGTCCAGGTCAAGTCAATGTCCAGGGTCAATGGTCAACGAGTCAAGACTAATGACTCAGTGGGTCAAACCTGATTCAACCTGGTTCGACTCAGTCAGATACCGAGTCAGACAAGTTCATTAAGATAAGTCATCTAGCTGACTAGCTGCTCTGATACAGGACAGTGCATAGGCCAAGGGTACTATTGCACCATAATGGTGCATCACTCTAGCTCCAAAACTCTAATACAAGCATTCTTATAACTCTTGACTAAATAACAACAGTTCAAGCAATCTAATTCATAAATCAAAACTCAAAACAACTTCATAATCACTATCAACCTAAATTCAGGCTTGCCTCATTATAGCTCAGTTCTATCACCTTTCAACAACCTTACAGGGAACAACACCCAACATTAAATACACAAAACTCTAATTTGATCTACAAGACAACATAGCTCACCTGATACATCAATTGCAAGCCTCTACTGGATCTATTAGCTATTCCTTGCAATCATCATCGCTTACTACACATCTCAGGCTGTTTCCATGAATTACAACATCACCACTTACAATATCTCAATGACAACTACACACCCACCAAACTAACTCGAACTCAGTTCCATTACTAACTTCAAACCAGCCATGAAAAACTTCAACTATAACATCTAGCCTTCACCTGAATACCCAATTATTCTACCACCAGTACATACATTACAAAACCTCCACCGTTCTAGTTCCTGCCTGCACAATAATTTATCAATTCCCTGATTCTTCTTATAAACCAGAATCACCAATAATTCCATCTGCAATGTCCAGTCTCAGCCATTCAACAACTTCTCGAACCAACATTTACAATCCCATATATATAGACACACCAACATCAACTACAAGACTAATTCCCTAGCTGGATTAACATCATCACAACAAACTCAAGTTCTGCAATTTCAAACACACACAGAATACCATCATCTCTAGCCACTCACATCATCTGCAACCTCAACAACCAACCACTAATTCAACAACAACAGTAACACCAAATCAACCACCTCTTCCCAACCTGCTAATCAATGCACAAACCTAATCTCAAATCAGTTCAACTACTTTACAAACACCATACCATCATCAAGATCAGTTCTTAAAGCTCAATCCCTGTATCGTCTAACACACATGATATTCTTAATAACCAACACAACTTAAACCTCAATCATATCTTTATTTCATATCCAATTCATATGTCTACTTCTTATACTCCATTGAAAAGATTAAATAACTTCAATTATCAAACTAGAAGTACTATTACCTCAATAAAGTTTCACTCCACAATTGAATTGAATCCTTCTTTGCTCCTGACTCGAATCGGCAGATCATTTCAATCTACCACCACCATGGTTTACTCTAGTAAATATGTATGGCAAACCTTTAGTTTTTCTCTCCTATGATTAGTTAACATGACTGCCTAAGCTTGTTGCAGATGTAAATAACTGTGTGCACAAGCTGGTGCACATTTGAAATACATGATTACATAAGCTTATGGAGGCGTAAATATACACATATCGAATAAATGTGTGGCTACTTGTTTATGTTTTGGATGATAAAGTTTGATAGAGGGTAGAGAAAGCCCTGTCCTTGTATTATGACATGTTAATTGTAGCTTGTTCCAGCAATTGTTGCAAAAAGTGAATGAGTGATGTTAATTTTAAGAATCTTACAGGTGAAACCCTCTGCAGTAGTTGAACATGAAGATGTCGATTTAAAACATTAATTGAGCGTTTCCTAATTGCATTAATAAGTTGACTATCGATATATCATCTGTATTTTGTTCAATCAATTGGCTGACATCGTTACCAATATCTGAGAACCATTACTTGTATTTCTTTGCCGAAAACTTTTTCCTCTTAGAAATGACACTCGGTTTAATTAATATTTTATCGTGTCAGGTGAGGGTTGTCATGGTAGAAAACTCATATCTATCGAGTGAAAGGGTAGCTTCCATTGCTTTTGAGAAGTTTTACAGTCATTTTACACACATGGGTAAGAAGCCATGATATAGCACTACTAATTCTTATCCCGTTTACTTGGTGGAAACCGGTTGAAAATTATGGAATGGTCATGAAATCCTTGAATGTCACGTGCAGGAGGATCTTGTGCTATTCGCTAAATCAGTTCTTTGTGGAGGTTACCTCTCAAGGTGGAATTGAAAAGGTAATAAGTTCAAACAATGCTTATTCCATTGTTCAGTTTGATTATGAGATCAAGGAATAAATATACCATGACTACGTTTTTAGCTAAGTAAATATACCACGACTAATATGCACATTACCACTTCTTATTTTCCTTCTACAAGACACTTACATACATATGCTGCACAGGTCATCAGAGAAAGAAGATGCAAAGAGGTGACAACAGCATTTAGTTTTCTATCTACAGTGACTAATGTATCTTTTGTATTGTGAAAGTGCTATGTTTCCTTGATCATAATTGTGAGAAGATATGCTACTTTAAGGCAAAAGGATTAGCACTGCCTCTCCTGGTACAACTCATTATATTTATTACTTGAACAGTGATCCAAAAACTTTCAATTACCAATACCAATTCCATGACATTACTTCCATATATCATTGATTCAACATGGTTATCTGTCACTGTTACACTAGGCTCCGATATGGTAAAAGGTGTTCTTTAATCATGTCCAAAACACTACTTCCGTATGTCAAGACACCACCACATCAACGACAGTTCGTCGACATCACAAAAAATTTGAGATGAAAATGAGAGATGATACTGCTGAACTCTCAAACTAAAAATACACTATCGTGTACAAGGTTAATTTTTAACCTTCATAATCTTTCGCAATCAAATATACAAACATTACATATATCTAGCTAAAATATATTTGTTGGAATTAAATTACAATAATCGAATGCAAATGGAAAATAATACTTAGATTACATTGATAGTAGTAACAAATAACTCAAAAAACTTAGTAGAGGCACGTATGAGATACGCTGAGCTAAAGGTAATATTTCTTGCTACTCCTCTGAGATGCTATAGCAATTAACAAATTACCTCCAGGATACAACTACTGTTAGTTCTCCTCTATGTGTAGTATACACAGAGAGAACCCTTAGAACTTGGCAGCAAAAATGAAAACAAAAACATAAATCGAAACTACAACCAGTGTCAGAGAAATGTAAAAGCTAATTTATGTTTCTGTAAACTATGAATGTTTCTGAAAACAAAGTTTCTATGAAACTAATATTCTGTAAACAAAGAAGTAGTTATACAAAATTATGTTTCTGTAAACTACAACTTGTTTCAGATAAGAACTTAATTTTATGTTTCTGTAAACTTAAAAAAAATTGTTTTTGAAAGCATAAGAGAAGAAGAAGAATTTCAGAAGAGAAGATTTCAGAAAGGTATGGGTTGAAAATGAAATTATTCTCTCGTATTTATAGGTGGAAAAACTGAACGTTTGGATAAGAATCCAATGCACGACAAGATCCGTAAAACCCGCTTCTCGAACATTGCAAAAGTTAGGGTAAAAGCAGAAGTGAAAAGCACAGTGTACACGCGTTCAAAATTTTGAGATTCCCTTCGAGGCACAGGTGTAAAATGCGTCGTGTGACACGCGTGAAGGAAGATGCTTCTCGAGGATGTCGGATATCCAAAACCGAGAAGGCAAAGAATTAAATTCTTTACATGTGTGGGAGAAACGTGTGGAAAATTTCAGTAAAAAGATAGGGTCGGATACACCCACACCCACTCCCACGCCCACGCCCACGCCCACGCCCACGCCCTCGCCCTAGCCGAGCCGAGCCGAGCGAGCGTGCGTGCTTCTGTGCGAAGCACCGCGCGAACGGGAAAGGCAATAAGAAATGCAATGAGGTTTAGGCAACCTTGCCATAGTCTAGGGCTTTCCCCATACACAAAGGTCTAAAGACCCAAAGGGCCATGCCCTTAAGGCTAAACCCATGCTATTTAAGTCTAAAACTCTAAGTGTTTTAGTCTATATGGGACTAATGTTTTATTCATTCACATGAAAAAAACATCTAGGGAGCAATAGGTCTTGGGATCAAAACATGGTCCATGCATTTTATGATTTTTGATAAAACATTGTTTCTTTTTTCTAACAATCCCCCACATAAATAATAAAACATGTCGATAAAACACGAGAAAACATAAGGCAACAATATAGGTTAAGGTGTCCCAAAGATTGAACCTTAACTTAGTGAGAGGTTACCTGAACTGCTTGTTGATACGGTGAACGCAATGTCTTGAACCGCCAACAATGAATGCAATTCAGAAATAACATCCACACTTGATGCCTCAACCGAAGAAAACAGTTGCCAAGCTCTTGCGGTTGTGCCCATTTTGGCCGTGGGCTAAAATCCCGGACTTAATGAATGTCTCTAGAGAATCAGCTCAAATTCTCATAGGAAGCGGCCCCACTTCCAACATCCACAAAGGTGAGTCCATAAAGAGTGTCCTGCCACACCCCGCTTTAATCAAAGCCATGGTACCCATTAAGATCGCAAAAGATCATCCTAAAATTCTGCAGGCAGCACTATCGCACGGTTACACCATAGGGAGGGACAAAGATAGTGTTTTCCAAATATCACCATAAATTAGTTATCTCATTGAACCTTGATCTTGGAAATCCAATCACAAGGTTGAGTATCCTTCATGATGATTTATTCAATGAGCTTAAGTCCCATCCCCCTCGATGTAAATTTAACTTCCTCTCTGGTTAAGCCTTTCGTCAAACGGTCTGCAAGATTATCTTTGGATTTTACAAAGTCTATCGAGATAATACCAGTAGAGAGTAGTTGTTTCACCATCTTGTGTCTTCTTCGTATATGTATAGACTTCCCGTTGTATACATTGTTCTTTGCGCAACCAAGAGCAGATTTACTGTCACAGTGGATTGCGATTGAAGACACAGGCTTGGGCCAGAGTGGAATTCCTCCCAGGAAACATCGTATCCATTCAGCTTCCTCTCCAGCTTTTTCCAAGGCTATAAATTCAGACTCCATAGTGGATTTAGCGATACATGTCTGTTTGGTAGACTTCCATGAGACAGACGCACCTCCAAGTAAGAAGATGTACCCACTAGTGGACTTGCACCCTTCTGAGTCTGATATCCAGTTGGCATCACAATACCCTTCCAGTACAGAAGGATACTTCCCAAAACGTAAGCAATAGTTTGAGGTCCCTCTCAGGTAACGTAAAACTCTGAAGAGAGCATACCAGTGATCCTGCCCTGGGTTGCAAGTATACCTGCTTAATCTACTCACAGAGTAAGCAATATCAGGTCTTGTACAGTTCATCAAATACATAAGACTACCAATAATGCGAGAATACTCAAGTTGATCAATACCCTCACCCTTGTTCTTTTTCAATTTACAAGTGGGATCAAATGGAGTAGATGCAGGTTTAGCATTTTCATAATTAAATCTCTTTAATACTGTTTCAGCATAATGAGATTGACTAAGACTATATCCATCAGACGTCTTTCTGATTTTCATCCCTAAGATTACATCAGTAGGGCCTAAGTCTTTCATGTCAAAATTATCTCTAAGCATGATTTTAATGGTATTAATAATATCAAGGTTACTGCCTAATATGAGCATATCATCAACATATAGGCACACAATAACATGAGAATCATCCACAGATTTAATGTAAACACATTTATCATATTCATTAACCTTGAAACCATTAGTTATCATAACATGATCAAATTTTTCATGCCATTGTTTAGGTGCTTGTTTTAAACCGTAAAGAGATTTGTTAAACTTGCATTCTTTGTATTCACAACCTTTTCCAATAAATCCTTCAGGTTGGTCCATATAAATTTCTTCATTCAATTCACCATATAAAAATGCAGTTTTAACATCCATCTGATGTATATGCAAATCATAAATTGAAGCAATAGCAATCAACATCCTAATCGAGGTGATTCTAGAGACTGGTGAATAAGTATCAAAGAAATCTAATCCTTCCTGTTGTCTATAGCCTTTAGCTACCAACCTAGCTTTATATTTATCTATAGTTCCATCTGTTCTAAGTTTCCTTTTGAACACCCATTTGCAACCTATGGATTTACTTCCAGGAGGCAAGTCTACAAGCTCCCAAGTTTCGTTTTGCTGAATGGACTCCCATTCATTGAATGAAGCTTCTTCCCAGAAAGGAGCTTCTGGAGAAGTCATAGCTTCCTTGTAGGTTTGGGGTTCAGACTCTACCGTAAGAGTCAAAAAATCTGGGACAAAACTTGTTTCAGTTTCATACTATAAAGTTGGGGTTTGACTAGTCGTTGGAACATCAGAGAGATCATCATGGACCCTTTTAAGAGGTCCAGACCTTAAAGGAAATATGTGTTCATAAAACACAGCATCTCTAGATTCCAATATGGTGTTCTGACCAATGTTATTATGGTCAGAGCTGATGACCATAAACCTGTGTGCAGTTGTATGCTCAGGATATCCTAAGAAAACATAGTCGATTGTTTTAGGTCCTAATTTTGTTTTCTTGGGAAGAGGAATGGCCACCTTGGCCAAACACCCCCACACTTTAAGGTATTCATAGGAAGGTTGTCTGCCATTCCACAATTCATTAGGAGTTTCATCAGATTTTTTAAATGGAACTCGGTTCAAAATATAGCATGAAGAGAGGATAGCTTCCCCCCACAAGTTCGAAGATAACCCTGAACTTGTCAACATTGCATTTACCATATCTATGAGTGTTCTATTTTTTCTTTCGGCTACACCATTCGATTCAGGTGAATATGGTGCAGTGGTTTCATGAATGATTCCATTATGTTTACAAAACTCTCCTATGGGTATCACATACTCACCGCCACGGTCTGACCTAAGAGTTTTAATTTTAACTCCTTTTTGGTTTTCTACTTCAATTTTATAAAATTTGAAGGCCTCTAAGGCTTCATCTTTACTTCTAAGAAGATGAACCTGACAGTAGCGTGAGTGATCATCTATAAAAGTGATGTACCATTTTTTACCACCTCTAGTTGGTGTTGATTTCAAGTCACATAAATCCGAGTGAATTAGTTCCAAATGAACTGTTTTACGTTCAACCTTCTTATTAAACGGTTTTCTTGCATATTTAGATTCAACACAGATTTCACATCTTTGGTTTTTGTCAAAGTTTATTTTTGGTATGCAACCTAAATTAGCAAGTCTTTCTAGAGATTTGAAATTTACATGCCCAAGTCTATCATGCCAAACATGTGAAGAGTCACAAACATAAGCAGAAGAAGATGCATTAACATTCAATTCAAAATCAGATACACTAATCTTAATCATGTTGTCGGTAACATAACCTTTTCCTACGAATTCACCATGCTTAGAAATTACAACAGTATTAAACTCGTCAACAATCTTAAAACCTTTTCCTAGTAGGATGGTTTCTGAGATAAGATTTTTGCATATGTCTGGGACGTAAAATACGTCATTCAATGCGAGAGTTTTTCCTGAAGTTAGCTTCAGTTCGACCTTGCCTTTCCCCACCACTTTCGCGGTGGAAGAGTTTCCCATGAATAGTTTCTCATCATCTCCTACTATGGCATAGGAGGAGAAAGCATTTCTGAATTTACAGACATGCTTGGTGGCTCCAGAATCAAGCCACCAGTCTATCACATTAGTCATACTAGAGACAAGGTCGACTTCAAACACCATGCTAGTAAAATATCCAGAGTCCTCTACTATGTTTGCCTTATTTTTTTGTTTAGGATCATATTTGATCCTTTTAGGGGCCTTACAGTCTTTAGCCATATGTCCAGGTTTACCACAGTTAAAACAGTCGCCTTTGATGGTGTGCTTAGTGACACCACCCCTAGGCTTAAAATTGTTACCTCTGGGTTTTCGACGTCTGTTATGTCTATTACCAATTTTGCTGGATTCTCCAAAAGTTTTCTTTGAAGCAGCTTTATCGTCCAAAACATGATCTTTGTTGGTCATGTTTTTGCTCAGCATCATGCTCTTGTCCATGCTGCACATAAGCTCCTCAACCTGGATCTTTTTGCCAAGCTCCACCATGGTGATTTCACGAGTCTTGTGTCGCAGCCTCCTCTTGTATTCGCTCCATGAGGGTGGAAGCTTTTCAATCACAACCGATACTTGTAGAGCTTCATTAAAAGTTATGCCTTCAGCAAGAATCTCACTGATGAGGAGTTGAAGTTCGACGAACTGTTCTACCAAAGGCTTTTTGTCAGTCATGTTGTATTCTAAGAACTTAGCCATCAAGAATTTCTTACTTCCAGCAGCTTCAGCATGATATTTTTCTTCTAGAGCTTCCCATAAATCAAAAGCATTAAAATCTTCTTTTGCATTATAGAAGTCATACAAGGAATCATCAAGACAGTTAAGAATATGATTCTTGCACAAATAATTCTTCCTATTCCACCTGTCCAATTTATCTTCATTACCACGGCGATGAAGTTTTCTCGAGGGTTTTTCTAAAGCATATCCATCTAACCTTTGGTCATTTAGGAAGAATAGCATTTTAGACTGCCATCTCTTAAAGTCCTTACCACTGAACTTTGGTGGTTTTTCTACAGTATTCTTTCCCATGTTCTTACAACAACGAATATTACAATATTACAATAAGGCACGATATTACCTTTAGATTGTTGGAATTAAATTACAATAATCGAATGCAAATGGAAAATAATACTTAGATTACACTGATAGTAGTAACAAATAACTCAAAAAACTTAGTAGAGGCACGTATGAGATACGCTAAGCTAAAGGTAATATTGCTTGCTACTCCTCTGAGATGCTATATCAATTAACAAATTACCTCCAGGATACAACTACTATTAGTTCTCCTCTATGTGTAGCATACACAGAGAGAACCCTTAGAACTTGACAGCAAAAAATGAAAACAAAAACATAAATCGAAACTACAACCAGTGTCAGAGAAATGTAAAAGCTAATTTATGTTTCTGTAAACTATGAATGTTTCTGAAAACAAAGTTTCTATGAAACTAATATTCTGTAAACAAAGAAGTAGTTATACAAAATTATGTTTCTGTAAACTACAACTTGTTTCAGATAAGAACTTAATTTTATGTTTCTGTAAACTTAAAAAAAAATGTTTCTGAAAGCATAAGAGAAGAAGAAGAATTTCAGAAGAGAAGAGTTCTGAAAGGTATGGGTTGAAAATGAAATTCTTCTCTCTTATTTATAGGTGGAAAAACTGAACGTTCGGATAAGAATCCAATGCACGACAAGATCCGTAAAACCCGCTTCTCGAACGTTGCAAAAGTTAGGGTAAAAGCAGAAGTGAAAAGCACAGTGTACACGCGTTCAAAATTTTGAGATTCTCTTCGAGGAACAGGTGTCAAATGCGCCGTGTGACACGTGTGAAGGAGGATGCTTCTCGAGGTTGTCGGATATCCAAAACCGAGAAGGCAAAGAATTAAATTCTTTACATGTGTGGGAGAAACGTGTGGAAAATTTCAGTAAAAAGATAGGGTCGGATACACCCACACCCACACCCACTCCCACTCCCACGCCCACGCCCTAGCCGAGCCGAGCCGAGCGAGCGTGCGTGCTTCTGTGCGAAGCACCGCGCGAACGGGAAAGGCAATAAGAAATGCAATAAGGTTTAGGCAACCTTGCCATAGTCTAGGGCTTTCCCCATACACAAAGGTCTAAAGACCCAAAGGTCCATGCCCTTAAGGCTAAACCCATGCTATTTAAGTCTAAAACTCTAAGTTTTTTAGTCTATATGGGACTAATGTTTTATTCATTCACATGAAAAAAACATCTAGGGAGCAATAGGTCTTGGGATCAAAACATTGTCCAATGATTTTATGATTTTTGATAAAACATTGTTTTTTTTTCTAACAATCCCCCACATGAATAATAAAACATGTCTATAAAACACGAGAAAACATAAGGCAACAATATAGGCTAAGGTGTCCCAAAGATTGAACCTTAACTTAGTGAGAGGTTACCTGAACTGCTTGTTGATACGGTGAACGCAATGTCTTGAACCGCCAACAATGAATGCAATTCATAAATAACAGCCACACTTGATGCCTCAACCGAAGAAAACAGCTGCCAAGCTCTTGCGGTTGTGCCCATTTTGGTCGTGGGCTAAAATCCCGGACTTAATGAATGTCTCTAGATAATCAGCTCAAATTCTCATAGGAAGCGGCCCCACTTCCAACATCCACAAAGGTGAGTCCATAAAGAGTGTCCTGCCACACCCCGCTTTAATCAAAGCCATGGTACCCATTAAGATCGCAAAAGATCATCCTAAAATTCTGCAGGCAGCACTATCGCACGGTTACACCATAGGGAGGGACAAAGATAGTGCTTTCCAAATATCACCATAAATTAGTTGTCTCATTGAACCTTGATCTTGGAAATCCAATCACAAGGTTGAGTATCCTTCATGATGATTTATTCAATGAGCTTAAGTCCCATCCCCCTCGATGTAAATTTAACTTCCTCTCTGGTTAAGCCTTTCGTCAAAGGGTCTGCAAGATTATCTTTGGATTTTACAAAGTCTATCGAGATAATACCAGTAGAGAGTAGTTGTTTCACCGTCTTGTGTCTTCTTCGTATATGTATAGACTTCCCGTTGTATACATTGTTCTTTGCGCAACCAAGAGCAGCTTTCATCACAAAGGATTGCGATTGAAGACACAGGCTTGGGCCAGAGTGGAATTCCTCCCAGGAAACATCGTATCCATTCAGCTTCCTCTCCAGCTTTTTCCAAGGCTATAAATTCAGACTCCATAGTGGATTTAGCGATACATGTCTATTTGGTAGACTTCCATGAGACAGACGCACCTCCAAGTAAGAAGATGTACCCACTAGTAGACTTGCACTCTTCTGAGTCTGATATCCAGTTGGCATCACAATACCCTTCCAGTACAGCAGGATACTTTCCAAAACTTAAGCAATAGTTTGAGGTCCCTCTCAGGTAACGTAAAACTCTGAAGAGAGCATACCAGTGATCCTTCCCTGGGTTGCAAGTATACCTGCTTAATCTACTCACAGAGTAAGCAATATCAGGTCTTGTACAGTTCATCAAATACATAAGACTACCAATAATGCGAGAATACTCAAGTTGATCAATACCCTCACCCTTGTTCTTTTTTAATTTACAAGTGGGATCAAATGGAGTAGATGCAGGTTTAGCATTTTCATAATTAAATCTCTTTAATACGGTTTCAGCATAATGAGATTGACTAAGACTATATCCATCAGACGTCTTTCTGATTTTCATCCCTAAGATTACATCAGTAGGGCCTAAGTCTTTCATGTCAAAATTATCTCTAAGCATGCTTTTAATGGTATTAATAATATCAAGGTTACTGCCTAATATGAGCATATCATCAACATATAGGCACACAATAACATGAGAATCATCCACAGATTTAATGTAAACACATTTATCAGATTCATTAACCTTGAAACCATTAGTTATCATAACATGATCAAATTTTTCATGACATTGTTTAGGTGCTTGTTTTAAACCGTAAAGAGATTTGTTCAACTTGCATACTTTGTTTTCACAACCTTTTACAATAAAGCCTTCAGGTTGGTCCATATAAATTTCTTCATTCAATTCACCATATAAAAATGCAGTTTTAACATCCATATGATGTATATGCAAATCATAAATTGAAGCAATAGCAATCAACATCCTAATCGAGGTGATTCTAGAGACTGGTGAATAAGTATCAAAGAAATCTAATCCTTCCTGTTGTCTATAGCCTTTAGCTACCAACCTAGCTTTATATTTATCTATAGTTCCATCTGTTCTAAGTTTCCTTTTGAACACCCATTTGCAACCTATGGATTTACTTCCAGGAGGTAAGTCTACAAGCTCCCAAGTTTCGTTTTGATGAATGGACTCCCATTCATTTAATGAAGCTTCTTCTCAGAAAGGAGCTTCTGGAGAAGTCATAGCTTCCTTGTAGGTTTGGGGTTCAGACTCTACCGTAAGAGTCAAAAAATCTGGGCCAAAACTTGTTTCAGTTCTAACCCTCTTAATTCTTCTTGGTTCAGTTTCATACTCTAATGTTGGGGTTTGACTAGTCGTTGGAACATCAGAGAGATCATCATGGACCCTTTTCAGAGGTCCAGACCTTAAAGGAAATATGTGTTCATAAAACACAGCATCTCTAGATTCCAATATGGTGTTCTGACCAATGTTATTATGGTCAGAGCTGATGACCATAAACCTGTGTGCAGTTGTATGCTCAGGATATCCTAAGAAAACACAGTCGACTGTTTTAGGTCCTAATTTTGTTTTCTTGGGAAGAGGAATGGCCACCTTGGCCAAACACCCCCACACTTTAAGGTATGCATAGGAAGGTTGTCTACCATTCCACAATTCATAAGGAGTTTCATCAGATTTTTTTAAATGGAACTCGGTTCAAAATATAGCATGCAGAGAGGATAGCTTCCCCCCACAAGTTCGAAGATAACCCTGAACTTGTCAACATTACATTTACCATATCTATGAGTGTTCTATTTTTTCTTTCGGCTACACCATTCGATTCAGGTGAATATGGTGCAGTGGTTTCATGAATGATTCCATTATGTTTACAAAACTCTCCTATGGGTATCACATACTCACCGCCACGGTCTGACCTAAGAGTTTTAATTTTAACTCCTTTTTGGTTTTCTACTTCAATTTTATAAAATTTGAAGGCCTCTAAGGCTTCATATTTACTTATAAGAAGATGAACCTGACAGTAGCGTGAGTAATCATCTATAAAAGTGATGTACCATTTTTTACCACCTCTAGTTGGTGTTGATTTCAAGTCACCTAAATCCGAGTGAATTAGTTCCAAAGGAACTGTTTTACGTTCAACCTTCTTATTAAACGGTTTTCTTGCATATTTAGATTCAACACAGATTTCACATCTTTGGTTTTTGTCAAAGTTTATTTTTGGTATGCAACCTAAATTAGCAAGTCTTTCTAGAGATTTGAAATTTATATGCCCAAGTCTATCATGCCAAACATGTGAAGAGTCACAAACATAAGCAGAAGAAGATGCATTAACATTCAATTTTAAATCAGATACACTAAGCTTAATCATGTTGTCGGTAACATAACCTTTTCCTACGAATTCACCATGCTTAGAAATTACAACAGTATTAGACTCGGCAACAATCTTAAAACCTTTTCCTAGTAGGATGGTTTCTGAGATAAGATTTTTGCATATGTCTGGGACGTAAAATACGTCATTCAATGCGAGAGTTTTTCCTGAAGTTAGCTTCAGTTCGACCTTGCCTTTCCCCACCACTTTCGCGGTGGAAGAGTTTCCCATGAATAGTTTCTCATCATCTCCTACTATGGCATAGGAGGAGAAAGAATTTCTGAATTTACAAACATGCTTGGTGGCTCCAGAATCAAGCCACCAGTCTCTCACATTAGTCATACTAGAGACAAGGTCGACTTCAGACACCATGCCAGTGAAATATCCAGAGTCCTCTACTATGTTTGCCTTATTTTTTTGTTTAGGATCATATTTGATCCTTTTAGGGGCCTTACAGTCTTTAGCCATATGTCCAGGTTTACCACAGTTAAAACAGTCGCCTTTGATGGTGTGCTTAGTGACACCACCCCTAGGCTTAAAATTGTTACCTCTGGGTTTTCGACGTCTGTTACGTCTATTACCAATTTTGCTGGATTCTCCAGGAGTTTTCTTTGAAGTAGCTTTATCGTCCAAAACATGAGCTTTGTTGGTCATGTTTTTTCTCAGCATCATGCTCTTGTCCTTGCTGCACATAAGCTCCTCAACCTGGATCTTTTTGCCAAGCTCCACCATGGTGATTTCACGAGTCTTGTGTCGCAGCCTCCTCTTGTATTCGCTCCATGAGGGTGGAAGCTTTTCAATCACAAAATTTAGATACTTGTAGAGCTTCATCAAAAGTCATGCCTTCAGCAAGAATCTCGCTGATGAGGAGTTGAAGTTCGACGAACTGTTCTACCACAGGCTTTTCGTCAGTCATGTTGTATTCTAAGAACTTAGCCATCAAGAATTTCTTACTTCCAAAGAGCTTCAAAGATGATATTTTTCTTCTAGAGCTTCCCATAAATCAAAAGCATTAAAATCTTCTTTTGCATTATAGAAGTCATACAAGGAATCATCAAGACAGTTAAGAATATGCTTCTTGCACAAATAATTCTTCCTATTCCACCTGTCCAATTTATCTTCATTACCACGGCGATGAAGTTTTCTCGAGGGTTTTTCTAAAGCATATCCATCTAACCTTTGGTCGTTTAGGAAGAATAGCATTTTAGACTGCCATCTCTTAAAGTCCTTACCACTGAACTTTGGTGGTTTTTCTACAGTATTCTTTCCCATGTTCTTACAACAACGAATATTACAATATTACAATAAGGCACGATATTACCTTTAGATTGTTGGAATTAAATTACAATAATCGAATGCAAATGGAAAATAATACTTAGACTACACTGATAGTAGTAACAAATAACTCAAAAAACTTAGTAGAGGCACGTATGAGATACGCTGAGCTAAAGGTAATATTTCCTGCTACTCCTCTGAGATGCTATAGCAATTAACAAATTACCTCCAGGATACAACTACTGTTAGTTCTCCTCTATGTGTAGCATACACAGAGAGAACCCTTAGAACTTGGCAGCAAAAATGAAAACAAAAACATAAATCGAAACTACAACCAGTGTCAGAGAAATGTAAAAGCTAATTTATGTTTCTGTAAACTATGAATGTTTCTGAAAACAAAGTTTCTATGAAACTAATATTCTGTAAACAAAGAAGTAGTTATACAAAATTATGTTTCTGTAAACTACAACTTGTTTCAGATAAGAACTTAATTTTATGTTTCTGTAAACTTAAAAAAAATTGTTTCTGAAAGCATAAGAGAAGAAGAAGAATTTCAGAAGAGAAGAGTTCTGAAAGGTATGGGTTGAAAATGAAATTATTCTCTCGTATTTATAGGTGGAAAAACTGAACGTTCGGGTAAGAATCCAATGCACGACAAGATCCGTAAAACCCGCTTCTCAAACGTTGCAAAAGTTAGGGTAAAAGCAGAAGTGAAAAGCACAGTGTACACGCGTTCAAAATTTTAAGATTCTCTTCGAGGCACAGGTGTCAAATGCGCCGTGTGACATGCGTGAAGGAAGATGCTTCTCGAGGCTGTCGGATATCCAAAACCGAGAAGGCAAAGAATTAAATTCTTTACATGTGTGGGAGAAACGTGTGGAAAATTTTAGTAAAAATATAGGGTCGGATACACCCACACCCACTCCCACTCCCACTCCCACTCCCTCGCCCTAGCCGAGCCGAGCGAGCGAGCGAGCGTGCGTGCTTCTGTGCAAAGCACCGCGCGAACGAGAAAGGCAATAAGAAATGCAATAAGGTTTAGGCAACCTTGCCATAGTCTAGGGCTTTCCCCATACACAAAGGTCTAAAGACCCAAAGGGCCATGCCCTTAAGGCTAAACCCATGCTATTTAAGTCTAAAACTCTAAGTGTTTTAGTCTATATGGGACTAATTTTTTATTCATTCACATGAAAAAAACATGTAGGGAGCAATAGGTCTTGGGATCAAAACATGGTCCATGCATTTTATGATTTTTGATAAAACATTGTTTTTTTTTTCTAACAATATTAACACACGACACAATGTTATGCACGTAGTTGTTTCTTAACTTGCATAATCTCACGCTGGCACAATGGGGTGCACAAGGTTAATTTTTAACCTTCATATTATTTGCGCTTACCTATATAAGCACTACTCTAGCTAAAAATTCTTTAACTCACTTGCACAACATTATTTGCGGTTAATTTTAACTTGCATATTCTTGCGCACTTGCATATATAGATTAATGCACTGGCACAATGTGGCACACGCTGATAATTTTTGACCTATGTAATCTTTAGCGCTTATTTATACATACATTACACCAGCTAAAAATTTCATCAGCACACTTGCACAATATTGTGTAAGCGATAACCTGCATACACTTTTGTGTAAACGATAACCAGCATAAACTTTTGTAATCTTCAATACAAGCATTTAATACACACTCGGTTATTTTTTGACCTACATGAGCTTATGCACTTGCTTATTTGCACAATATTGTGCACACGATTAACTTTTAACCTGCACACTCGGTTACTTTTTAACCCGCATAAGCTTATGCACTCACTTATATACACTAACATACTTGTTGTTAATTATTTATTAACCTGCATAATCTTCACACAACCTGCATATTTATTATACAAGCATTAATCTGGTTAAAATTGATTAACACACTTGCACAACGTTTTGCAAGCGGTTAATTTTTAACCTGTATACTCTCATGCACTCGTTTATATACATTAAAAATATACTGGCAAAATGTGATGCACGAAGTTAATTTTCAACCTGCTGAATCTTTTTAGCTAAAGATTCATCAACACTTGCGCAATATTGTGCATGCAGATGATTTTTAACCAGCATACTCTTTTGCACTCATTCATACAAGCATTACTCTGCAAAAAATACATCAACACTTATATGGGCAAAAATCCTGATCACCAACACATTACCTAGACTCTCAAGGACAAGCAAACCATTACAAATCTTAATATTAATTTATACATCTTTAGAAAATTGTAAAACTTTCCTTCTCACCCATGTTTGCTGGCCACTTGAAGACCCAGATAACCTGCGATACAGAGAAGTATTCAAATATCGTAGTATCTTGGGAACAAAATAAGCTCTTGCACTGCAATGTTTGCAAATCAATGAAAAACTGAAGGTATATGCAGGACAATATTATGTGATATCAATGAAACATAGACGCTAGAGCAATGAGTTAAAAAGAATGCTGAAAAGATTAATTGCTTTGAACTGGCTCAAAATAAAGTAAAGCTTTTGAACAGTGTGCACGATAATTAAGCTTGGACCTAGAAATCCATCAGATGCGGGGAGCAGTCAAGAACTCTAAATTGAATAATGTATAACATCCTAAATAAGGTGTTATATGCCAGAAGAAAGACTCAGAAGATAAAGGATTTACTTAAGTGATATTTCGGTGCAAATTTATAAAAAATGTACTGAAGAATTCAATAAATATACCATCACAGACAGATTAAAATAATGAGCCATTGGCGGCATTGCACAAGTCCAAGCTTAACAACAAAACAACGGCAGCTTAATAATTAGCTACGTTGTTTAGTCTGATAGAATGTAGTAGAGAAGAATTCTGACTTACGAAATAAACAACAATCAAAGAAAAACAAGGTGATAATGCAACCCAAGAAGCAACTTAGAAACAAGTAAAGATTAATGATAACAAATCAGGCCTGGACAATGTACATCAAATACTTATTTTTGTCCATTTCATTCATTGAAAAATCATACGTGCCTTCGGTCCTTGTGGTGTGAGAACTGATATTTAAGTTAAACTAGTATTTGATGCAATAAGGACGATGTATAAAATATTCAGATTCATACCTGTATGGAGCACTAGCAATCAACAGATACCACACATATATCATGATTGACATAACCATGCAAGGATTGCAAGTGTAAATATATCAGATTCCTACTTATTACTTATTCGAAAAAAAAAAAATATACTAAGAAATTACACTAGCCCAAACCCCAAGCCCTTACATGTAGAATTATACGAATTTTAAATTACTACTGAATACCTCAAAATTAAAAAATTCTAAACAAAAACAACGAAATCCAAGAAATGGGTTACATGTAGTTTCACCTAGTAAGATAGACTGCAAAATTCTAAAGCATATGCATAATAATGTGCATGTGTATGAATGTATTTTTGCTAGATATTTTAGTACTTGTAAGATATACTGAAAAAGATTATGCGGGTTAAAAAAATAAAAAATTGCTCACACAATAATGTGGTGTTGATGCTTTTTTTAATTAGATGTATGTAACTCTTGTTTAAGTGAGTGCACAAGGTTATGCAAGTTAAAAACCTTCACTTGCACAAGGAGTATGCAATTTTATTAAGGTATTTTTATCTAGATACTAGTAAGGACACATGTGCGATGCACATGCTTAAATTTGTATTTATTTAGCAATACCAAATTTGAAAGCTATGATTTTTTTTCTTAATACAAAAAATTACTATTCTTATTTGTACTTGTTGAGTAGATAATTGTAAGAGTTTTTCAAATATATAAATTTTAAAAAAATCCGGTGTATATGTTAAAACATATTAAGTTTTTTAAAAATTTGATCTAATTTTAAAATAATGGTATTTATGTAAATATGTAAAAGATGGGGACAAATAAGTAATTTAGGGGGTCTCCTACTAAAAAGAGCTATTTTTTTATATTAGTATAAGATTATAATGCCTGCATAAATGAGTGCAACCAATTTTGTAGGTTAAATATTGCCATCCGCATAATATTGTGCAAAAGCGCGAGTGTATTTCTAACTAGATTTATGTAACTTTTATATACAGTAAAACTTTTTTAAAATAATACTCGATAATATAATAATCTCGCTAAAATAATAAGATTTTGCAGTCCCGACTCGGACCATTACTGCTAAAATAATAAATTCGATAAAATTATAATATAATACATTTCAAAAGTTCCCCTTAAATATCAATAGGTCCCAAATATTATATAAAATAATAATTCCATTAAAAATGGAATCATGATACAAAGCTTTTGGTCGGTAACCTAGCGACAAGCTGGGCTCCGACTCCTCTCTGGATAGCAACACCTAATCTATAAAAAATAAAGTTACCTACGCCACTACTAGCGTCATTACTAAATAAACAATTCTTTAGACGCTTGAAAAAAACCAAAGTATCCTCGCCAAGTTCCCCTAAAGTAGAAAAAGCCAGCACACCCAAACCATATCCATGTGCAGCACACTTGTCCAAGTACTTGGTGCGTTTTCGAGAAACCGCGCCAGAAATAGCCTTACCAGGGACAAAGGAACGGACACCATCTCCAGTGAATGGAGAGACACCTGTAACATCCATACAAACATCTTTCCCATTTTCCCAGTTAAGAACAAGTATATCAGCGGGCTTTAGATCTTTGTCATCATCTGTCCGAAGACCGAGAGAAACCTCCTTGCGCGCAGGCACATTAGATTTGTAACAAATATCAATTCCATTAGAAAATAAAAAATAATTTTCATACTCATTAAATTTTCTCAAAATATGATTCAATGTTGGTTTGTTTTTCTCTGAAGTTCAAATCAAGTTGTATTTCATCCTTAATAGTTTGTAGTGCACATTAAAAACAAATTCATATCGTTCTAAAAATATTTCTGTTAATGTTTTTTTATCTTTTTCTATATTTTCCACTTTTAAAATCTATTTTGATATTTATCCTATATACTTTATTTTTATTTTTTTAATACAGACATTCTCGTTTTTCCACAATTTTTTTTTCAATTTAAGAATTATTCTTTAAATTAATATATTATTATTATATGTATAAAATAATAAATTATTATTTTATTGATTAAGTAATATATCTTTAAAATAATAGGATTCGGATGGTCCCAAACCTATTATTTTATAGATGTTTTACTGTAAGTGACTTTATAAGATTATACAAGTTAAAAATTAACGCGTGCCTAATATTGTGAAATTGTACGAATTTATCTTTTTCTTAGATATTTTATTAAATAATTATGGGGCCAAAAGAGTAAGACCCACAATTTCCAAGGTCATAAGAATAAATTTCCCTTTTAGTAATGCTTATAAGAATGAGTGCACAATATTATGCAAGATAAAATGTTACCACGAAGTTACCGCGAGATGTACTGAATAAGTTTGGGATCTTTTGGCAGGTGGCGTAGGATATGTGATACGGGACCAGATTGATACAGATATTTGACGGTTTGTCCAGGAGTGAGAAACTTGGTATAAATTGAAGCATCGATGCTGGACTGATCAACGGTAAGGATGACGATACATCCGTCATACGGAAGTGATATCCAATCTGAAGCGCTACCTATGAGAAGGAGTCTCATTACTAAACCAAAGTGAATGCAGTTGTCCATAGACGTACTAATTGATGCCAAAGACCGATGACGAGCCTAAGTCCGAAGACTAAAGTCCAGACACGACTACTCAAAGCTAGACGACTACACCAAGTCTGATGTGGATGACAAAAATGCAAGCAACGCGATGGTGCAAAGACCGGTGGTACAAAGTCTGATGACGACGGTGGTACAAAGTCTGATGACGATGGTCTCCGACGACGATGACCAAACCAAATAGACGTAATCCTCAGATATGAGAAGTGGTATGAAGCTCGGGTACCAAACACGATTCAACAGCTTTGATACCAAACACTAAAGGAAACCATAGTTTTTTCTTATTTTCATTGTGTGCAGGGACGTAAGCCGTAATCAAGTACATTGAGTTCACAAACTTCGAAAATACGGGGAAACCTTCAAGTGTGCAGGAAAACAAATTGGAAATAGAGGGAAAATATGGTAAACTGGTCTACGCTCGCAAATAAATGAAAATCAAGTAATTTTTGGGACTCCTCCGAAAGGGAACTAGGAGAATAAACAATCGTCCTGGGAAATCCTGGGAATTGCTTATATGCGACGTCATCAAGAGGAAGGAATTGCTCAGTTGGTGCATGCACTAGCAAATCCTGGGAAAAAAAACTTATGTGTTAAGCCATCAACACTGGACTCGCAACAACATTAGCTGGACTATCAACTAGGTCATATGGAAGACCGAGTATGATGCTAAAGGGCCGAGTATAGAGGAAGTGCCTATTCTACAGTAGTATTCTGTTAGGCTTTGAACAATTTCGAATCTGTAACAAACCCTATGTATTTCCTTTAGTATAAATAATATCTCTTCTACACACTGTAAGGTGTGGAAGCATTCACCCTAAAACTCTTTTCTAACTTGGTATCAGGAGGGTTCGTTCCCTCACTCTTCCGCAAAATACCCACACCCAAAACACAAAACAAAAACCCTAACTATCATGGCAGATACTACCAATACCCTTCGTCAGGTTCAGATTCACCATCTAGTAACCTTGAAGCATACTGAAACCAATCACTTGCTGTGGAAAGCCCAATTTAAACCCATCTTAAAAGGGTATGATCTTACTGGTTTCATTGATGGAACCAAGCAAAAACCAGAAAGAACACTTCCTAACAGTGAAGCTATCAATCCAGACTTCACATCTTATGAATCGCAGGATTCTCTTATTGTTGGTTGGCTGAACTCCACATTAACTCCTGAAGTGTTGTGCAATGTTGCTCGACTTGATACGGCAAAAGAAATATGGGATAAATTGGAGGCGGAATATGCACCTAAAACTTTTGCTCATCAGATGAGCCTCAAAAAGCAACTCCACAGCATGAGCAAAGGTAATAAATCTACGAACAATATTTGAATGATGCTAAAAGTTTGTTTCATCAGTTAGCAGAATCTGGGTGCACGGTCTCGGCTGATGAGAAGAAGCAGGCAATTAGCAATGGGCTAAACCAAAGTTACGATCCGATTGTAACTTCCTTAAGTACTATGGAGGGGATGGAACTTGAGAGCTTTTACTCTCATCTGCTGACCTATGACATGCGACTTGAGGCCCAAATGTCCTTGCTGCAGATGCCTGTTGCTAATGTAGCTGTGTCAAATACTGCATCGTCTTCTAACAAACCAGATCCAAGACGTTTCAACAATCAACAAAGAGGGTCGTTTCAGTCCAACAACAATCAGCATTATCGTCGACAACAATCATCTCAGGGGAGCAGCGACACTGTGGAGAAATGTCAGATCTTCAATAAGAAGGGACATCTAGGTGACAGATGTTGGTTCCGTTATGAGAAATCAAACAACAACACAAATCGTACACCAGCTGCATATGTAGCCTTACCTGGAGGAAATGGACCAAACCAATGGGTGACGGACACTGGCGCCACTCATCACCTAACTGCAGATATGCATAATCTCTGTATTCCACATGAATACAATGGTACTGAGATGGTACATGTCGGTAATGGTAATGCTCTTGAGATTGCAAACATTGGCAATGCTACCTTCACACATAATTCTAGGTCTTTCTGTTTAAAGAATATCTATCATGTTCCACAGATAAAGACTAATTTATTGTCAGTCACTCAATTTTGTAAAGACAATAATGTGTACTTTGAATTTCACACAAATTGTTTTCTTGTGAAGGACAAGCACTCGGGGACAACGCTGCTACGAGGACTGAATAAAAATGGGCTTTACATCTTTGAAGGAGTAGACATGTTAGATACACAAATCAAGCCGCAGGCAAATGTTTCTACTTCCTTTCCTCTATGGCACCAAAGGCTAGGACATCTAATGTTGCGTACCGTCTCTCAAATCTGTCGTAAAAACTCTTTGTCAGTTTCCAATAATTTTTTTGATTATTGTCATTCTTGTCATCTTAGTAAGAGCAAGAAATTGTCTTTTTCCTTAAGTAGCACAGTCTATGACACACCTTTGAGTTTAGTTGTGTCTGACATTTGGGTATCACCTCAATGTTCCAGAACTGGTTTTCGATATTATCTCTTAATAATGGATGTCTTTTCTCATTACACATGGATTTTTCCTCTTGTTCAGCGTTCAGATGCATTACACACTTTTACTTTGTTTCATAAACAAGTTGAAAGACTCACAGAACACAAGATTAAGGTTTTCCAATCTGATAATGCCCTGGAATACAAGAAATTTACTGCCTATCTTAATGATCATGGTATTCAACATAGATTCTCCTGTCCTCGCACATCTCCTCAAAACGGCTTAGCGAACGCCGCATTAGGCATGTTACAGAGTCTGGGCTTTTTTACTTTTTCCATGCGCATATGCCAAAATCATTTTGGGCAGATGCCTTTACTACTGCATGTTTTCTGATTAACAGACTACCCAAGTCTGTCAAAGTTCCAACAACTCCGTTAGAGCTTTTATACAACAAAAAACCTGATTACAACTTCATGCGTGTCTTTGGTTGTCTAGCATACCCATGTCTAAGGCAATACAACTCCACAAAATTAGAGCCTAGGTCTCTTCCTTGTGTCTTCATAGGCTATAGTAATGCACATAAAGGATACTTGTGTTTGCATCGTGAAACTAATCGGCTGTACATATCTCGTCATGTACGCATCGAGGAAACCTCCTTCCCATTTCAGTCTCTTCAGCAGCGGCATCCCTTGCAGAGTCCAGGTACTGTCCCTTCTAGTACTAGCATCTTACTTTCACCACCTTTTAGAAGTTGTAATATTCCAGTTGTTGTCGATAATGGTGCTACGGTTAACTCGGAGAACTCACAGTCAGAGGGTGCGGTATCACACACAGCGTCTCCACAACCGTTTCTTTCACAGCAGATGCAAGACTCGCAAGACAATAGTCCAACAACGTCCACTGCTTCAAGATGCACCTTTTTGCACAACAACCGTTCAACTGTTACTTTCGCCACATCGCATGCGTGACTCATCCAATGACAACTCGAGCTAAGTCCGGAATCACCAAGCCTGTCCAAAAGTTGTGTCTAATCATGACAAAACACCCCTGCTGCTGCTGATTTTATTGAACCAACATGTTACAAAGACAACCTCAAAAATACCAGTATGGAAGACGGCTATGGATTTACAAATAAATGGTCTTATTCGCAATGGAACCTACTCTTTGGTGAAGTATGAGAAAGGGATGAATGTTGTAGGTTCCAAATGGGTTTACAAGGTTAAACAAAATCCTGATGGTAGCTTGGATAAATGTAAGGCTCACTTGGTGGCTAAAGGATATAATCAGCAAGAGGGTATTGATTATGGCGAAACCTTCAGTCCAGTGATTAAGCCATGTACTATACATCTTGTGTTATCCATTGCTGTTATGAATAATTGGCAACTTAAGCAGCTTGATGTGGAAAATGCATTTTTGAATGGAAATCTGAGGAGGATGTGTATATGCGGCGGCAGCCAAAGAGGTTATGTTGACCCTGATCACCCGAATCATGTGTGCAAATTGCACAAATCGATCTATGGGCTTAAACAGGCGCCGAGAGTCTAGTATTCTAAGCTAAGTACGCACTTGTTGTAGCTCGGTTTTAAGGGTTCAATTGCAGACAGTTCCTTGTTTGTTTTGCAAACTGCAGACTTCATCATCTATGTGCTTGTGTATGTTGACGACATCATTGTTACAGGGTCACAACCTTCACAAATTAAGAAGCTTATTGCAGATTTGGGAGAAGCATTTGCATTAAAAGATATGGGTGATTTGAACTATTTTTTGGGTGTTGAAGTTCTACGGCATGAAGATGAGTTAGTTCTCACACAACGTAAGTATGTTGCAGATATCCTCAAACGCACTAAACTGGATGGCGTCAAACCAGTGTGCACTCCGTTATCTCCAGCTGCTAAGATTCAAAGGATGGGTAGTCAGAAGTTTGAGGACGCAACCTTATATCGAAGTGTGGTCGGTGCGCTCCAATATCTTCATCTAACTAGACCGGATATCTCATTTGTTGTGAACAAGGTATGTCAATACATGCATGAACCTTATGTTGAGCATTGGGAGTTGGTTAAAAGAATCCTTCGGTATCTTAAAAGTACTATCGACTTCGGGTTGCATCTCAAAGGCAATAAGGACTATTCTCTTCAAGCATATTCCGATGCAGATTGGGCTGGAAGTTTGGATGACCGTCGCTCAACTAGTGGCTATTGTATCTATTTTGGGGGTAACTTAATATCTTGGAGTGCTAAGAAGCAGAAAACTGTCTCTAAATCGAGCACGGAAGCGGAGTACGAGAGCGTAGCAATTGCAACTTCAGAATTAATTTGGATTCAGTCGCTTCTGATGGAACTTGGTGTTCAGCATTCTCCACCCATACTATGGTGTGATAATCTAGGGGCGACATATCTTACTGCGAATCCGGTGTTTCATGCACGTACAAAGCACATCGAAATCGATTATCACTTCGTCAGAGAAAGGGTTGCACGCAAGAAATTACAAGTCTGTTTCATTAGCTCGCGTGATCAGTTGGCGTACATTTTCACAAAGGGTCTTTCTGCGCCGCGGTTTCAACTTCTACGAACCAAGTTGCACGTCCGTCAACTACAGTACAACTTGAGGGGAGGTGTTAAGCCATCAACACTAGACTTGCAACAACATTAGCTGGACTATCAACTAGGTCATATGGAAGACCGAGTATGATGCTAAATGGCCGAGTATAGAGGAAGTGCCTATTCTACAGTAGTATTCTGTTAGGCTTTGAACAATTTCGAATCTGTAACAAACCCTATGTATTTCCTTTAGTATAAATAATATCTCTTCTACACACTGTAAGGTGTGGAAGCATTCACCCTAAAACTCTTTTCTAACTTTATGTGTCAATATTTAATCTAATTATGACCGTAATGGGAAGATATATATCTCCTCCAAAAAACTCAATAATATGAAAAATGACTTTCTCATATACAATCAAAGAAAGTCTACATTTACTTACTAAGTGGAGAAGAAGTGAAAATAAAAAATCATAAAAAAACAAAATTTCTACTTACTGCCGGAGGATTTCAAGACCTGTCATTTACGTTGTAGGCATGCGGAATAAAGATATTGTTTTACTAACTCTATTACCAGCAAGTGGCAAAAACAGTATAATCTAATTCTTACCCCTACGGATTTCACCACTGCAGAGGTTTTGTGGCCAACTAATATCCTAGGTTGGTAAATTAATAGATACCTTTTTCTTTTAATGTGTGTATACCAAAAACAAAATTATAACCACGCAACAAACTCCCAACTCATAAGCCCAATCTCAGCTCTTGAGCCTCCATGTATACCTCACAACCACATCATCACTAATTGGTTAGACTATTGAGTTTGTAAAGCTATCGACCTGAAACAAAGCACAACACTGTATCCAACACAAAGCTCATTACGAACAAACCCCACACATTGTATTATAGATAAGAAAGTACATCAAACAAAGGTAGTCCAGAAAAGAAGTGAACCATCTATAAATATTTAAACTTGTTGCCTCTGACCAAAGACCATTTCAAAACCACAGAGATTTGTTACTAAGATCTTTGTTGATGCTACTAATTAATTGAATTAGAGAGTGTTAAAAGGCTGCACAAACCTTGTTGTAATAGTACTTATTCATATCAGTAATCATTTACCATAAATACATTCCTGTTAGTGCACTAATATCTTTCTAAAACACTGTTTCCTACATATAATATGATTGGCTTCACATAACCTTTCAGCAACGTTGATTTTTATTAAGACAAGCTAGGAAGCGAATCTAGAACCCCTATACTTACCAAAAGAAGACATATTTCTCCTCTATCTAGATCATTTGCAAACAGAAACCATCATAATCACAAATGTTATATCCACAATCCCCATTTTTATAATCTCACAATCTGTAAGGCATCTCAAGTTTCCTTGTCAGTGCTATTTGAACTCTTAAACGCAGGGCTATTACCAATTAATTTCCAAGTATGTTTCATTTACATTTTGATGGGGATAGAAGCAAATGATCTACTCAGTCTCCCATTGCTTATCTTTTTCTAGCCTATCAACGTAACAATTAAATCTCAATATAATCAAAATCAGAATTGCAAATTATTGAATACCTTATTTGCAGTGTTCTTCTCTATTGCTTCTTATCTTCCGAGAAAGATCCGATATCCAAGCACCAGGACTAACCAATTGCACATTAAAAAAACGCAAAAAAAAAAAAAAAAATTCATCTCCATCTCCTTACCCATTAAAGCTTTACTCAGATTTTATTGTTCTCAACCTTTAAGAATCATGAAGCTGACGAACAATAGATATAATGGGGTTGCACCAACTTACTCGGATATGTATCTGAGGCAATTAGCGCAACACTCTCGCAGGAAGCTACGCATTGAGTTCCAAACTTGGCAATGAAGTTCTCATCGGAGCAAGTTAGGACAGATATCCAATAAAGTACCTGCACAACAGACGTGAATCAAAGTTTAATAGTAGGCATCAGAACACGGTACATAAACTTATGCTGAAATTTGCACAAGCCGGAGTATGAAGTAAGTGGAAAATTGGATGGATATTTAATGATAAATCTCACATAGGGTACCTAAAATCAAAATGAGACTGAGAAAATAAACTATTTTCTCAGTTTAAGTTCAAGGTGATCGTGTGTGTACTAAGAAATAAAAATGAGACATACAGACATAGGTTGGTTCATCCAGACATACAAGCAAACGGTTTAAGCTCATGGTGTGTACAGATTGGTTCATCCTGACATACAGACAAACCGTTTAAGCTCATGGTGATCGTTTCTACTGAGATATCAAAATGAGACTCAAAATCAGTAACACCAACAGAAAATCTATGGAGACTAGGTTGGTTTTCACTTCATGGAACTTAGGTTGTCAATTGGTTTGGGTTTAAGTTTCTCAATGGAATATCCGGCTCGAACTGGCTCTTTTTCACCGTGAAAATGGAAAATATAAGCCTAAAATTTTAGAGCAAAAGTTATTATTCTTTTGATGGATAATTAAGTCATTTAGCTTTTGATTCTCCGGAATTGGTTTCCACTGCATAGCTGGACCAATGCAATCCAAAACTAAGTTCTACAAGAATTTGATTCTGAGCTCCAAACTTATGTTTGGTCCGGAAAATTGGTCCAATTACCTTGTAATCGGATTCCCAGGCGTTCAATTCTCCGAACCAAACACGCTGTAAGATCGAAATTTTAATCTTTATTAGTCTTCAACAATTTTCTTACTAAAATTTGAACATGGTGAGAAGAATGAAGAGAGAAGAATGAGATTGAAGTATATGAAGTGAGGTTATTAGGGATGGATCAAAACCCTAGATGTGATGATTAACACAACAACACGGGGAACAAAATTTTGTGGAAGAACTCCAAGAAGAAGATCATGAAGGAGGTTGTGTGCTGTGGTTGTCGAAAGGTCGAATGAGGTGCAGAAGTATATGCGACGAAGTATATGAGCACTGAGCTACCTACATAAGCATATGCAGATTAAGTTGTTAAATTTTTAAATTTCCTGGTGATGCGCCTACGTGGAAGCCTATGTGTCAACCAATGCGGTGTCTACATCCTTACTATTTGGGTGTCCAGTTCAAAAATCTATCAAGCGTCTAGACTCTGAAGGCTGGGAGTCCACTAAACGGTCGATTTACTGTTCACTTATTTACAAAATAACCGGATTCCACCTAGTGTCCACTATACGTCAACTGGACACTTGAACAATAAAATATTATTAAAAGTACCGGTGTCCACTACCCTTTTTGTAAATACGAATTGAAAGTATAGGGTAAAAATGTCCAAAAAGCGTACGGAAACTATATTAGGGAATTGTGAACAGTGTCTACCTGGGAACGGTTTTTCCTATAGTTATCTAACTACGAACAGTAATTGCCCCTACTCTTTATCATGTTATGCAAATGCTTTCACATAGGTGTGAGGTATTTCAACCAACATTGATGAAAATGATCCATTCAGTATGTTTCCATCTGCAAGCATGTCATAAGTTAGATTGGTAGAAAGAGTGCCAGAAAATCACAACACATAAACATTGTCATCGATTTAGAGATTGAGTAGTTGTGCTTCACAACGCCGTTTCAAAAACGTTAAAGTAGGTTAAAAATCCAATGTTGCTTAACTACAAATTCGCAATAGAACACAATTTAAGGTTATCATGACAATAAATGGCCATAAGAAGCCATGCCTGATGTCAATCCATATTGTCTGTTTAGTATTTCCCTGCACCTGTGATAAAGTTGCTTTATGTAGATTCTGAAAGGAGAAATCACAGCAGGCTAGAGGAGATACCATAGAATGCCCATGACTAAATCATATGGATTGTTAAAGTTTGCTTTGCACGGCATCGCAGTATCCAGAACTTCATCCGAATTGAGCTTTGTATCTTTTTCACACTGCACTTCCCTTTGCAAAGGAACCAAACAAATTATCAATGCATGTAAGTTATTTTAATGTACAACGAATAATTCACATATAAATGTACATAAACGATGTCAAAAGATTTTCTGTAAAGAATTGCATATAAAAAATTAAATTGCCATTCAAAAAGCTTGGCAAATTTGATATATCCCCCTATAAGGTTATACCAATATGCAGAGATATTAGACATTCTATAACCTGCTAGAAGAAATCAAAGTTCTCGAGAAACCATGACTGTAAAGGAATGACAACATACTTGGCTCTTTAGGCATCTCAACTCTGACCTCCAATGAGGAAAATCTTTTTGCAATAGTGTTTTCATAATGGCGACGAATGGTGTTATCTTCGTGTATCCCCCATCTTTTATACCTGTATAAATAATTTTTGAAGTAAACGTGCAGCAGAAAACACAATCCATCCAAAATTGTATAATGCAAGACAACATTATCAGCTAATGCAAATTTATTAAATGACTTGCATTTCCAATGATTCCTGCAACACAATGGTTTCATTATTTAATAGGCATAAACAGTGACATTGTGACAACGCATAAAAAGAAATTAAGTTTTAACATTTGATGTCAAAACTTGAGACTCAAAACTGCGTAATGAGAATATTTTGGGCAGGATAATGAGCTTCCCCAAAGGCACATCTTGTGGGAGAGATGGTTTGAGGGTTCAACATCTCCTCGATGCTATGAATGGACCTGCCGTTGTTATAGCTGAAGATTTACTTACCTCCATAAAAGGAGTAGTCAACATATGGTTCGACGGCAGGTGTCCATCGCAATTGGGAAAATTCGTGGCTAGCGCACCTCTTACACCCTTGCTCAAACCTGATGGGGGAATTCGTCCTATAGCTGTTGGGACAGTGTGGAGGAGATTAGCATCCAAGCTAGCTGCTCAAGCTGTTCAAAAGGATATGTGCACTTACCTCGAAGACTTCCAGTTCGGTGTGGGAGTACCAGGTGGTGGGGAAGCCATCTTACACTCTGTCAACAGGATTTTACACCAGAAAGGTATGTATTCTTCTACGACCATGTTACTGGTTGACTTGATAATGCTTTCAACATGGTCAGCAGGTCTTCTATGCTCCAAGAAGTTAGAACCCACTGTCCTACTATCTCTAAGTGGGTGAAGTTTTGTTACTCACAGCCGCCAAAATTGTACTACAATGATTCCATATTATCTTCTGCTCAAGGGGTACAACAAGGTGACCCTCTTGGACCCTTGATTTTTTCACTCGTTCTTCACCCTTTAGTTAAGAGGATCTCCGAGCTATGTGAACTGGATTTGCAGGCATGGTATTTGGATGATGGTACGTTAATAGGGGATACGTTAATGGTATCGAAAGCTCTGAACATCATCAAAACTGAGGGCACCAAGCTTGGTCTTCAACTTAACATCGCTAAGACAGAGATTTTCTGTCCTACGATGGATATACGTTGTCTTGACAAGGACGTCTTTCCGGCACAAATCAGCAGACCAACCAAGGGGGTAAAACTTTTAGGGGGACCTGTAAGTTTAGACCATGAGTTCTGCAGCGGCGTGATCAAGGGTAGAGTGCTTAAAACCAACAATTTAATGGATGCTGTAAGAAAGTTAAATGATCCCCAAAGTGAATTGTTGTTGTTGCGTAGTTGTGCTGGAGTTTCTCATCTTTATTTCTCCATGAGGACTACTAGGCCAGATTATATCTTAGAATCTCAAGTTATTTTTGATGATCACCTGTCGTTACACCTGCGGAATATTGTTACTAATGACGGGCCGGGTATGGGGTTGTGGCAATCTGAAGTGTCCTCTTTGCCCATCAGTTTTGGTGGTTTAGGTATCTATTTTATGGCGGATGCGATGAACTACTGTTACTTGGCGTCTTGTTTACAGACCCAACCACTTCAATTCAATATGCTTCATAACGCTCAATTACTTGGTCCTAATCACAACATGCAGCAAGCTATGGATCTTTTCTCCACCGTTTGTGGTCCCGACGTCAACATCGAATTAACTGCCCCCCATCCCATGAAGACCTTGGCAGTGAATTACTTCGATGTAGTCATGAAGGAGATGCCGGATAAATTTTCCATGTCCACTCATGATGGTGCTCTTTGGCAATGCAACAAGGCGAATCATGCACAAGATTACCTTAAGGCTATACCGATTGAGGGGCTAAATCAACAGTTGGTGCTCAACAATTTGGTGTTGTTCTACGGTATAGGCTGGGTATACCTTTGTTTGTGGAAGGTAGCCTATGCACTTTTTGCAAAAGAGATATGGACTGTTATGGGGATCATGCCTTACACTGCGCACACGAGGTAGGCATCAAATTTCGACACGATTTAGTTCGGGACGCGTTTGTAGACATGTGTTTGCGTGCAGGGGTACCGGCTAGAAAAGAAGTTGAACTGGGTCTATTGGAAGATGATGGAAGTGCTCTTCGTTCGGCTGATGTTTTTGTCCTTAACTGGGAAAACGGGCGGGACAAGTGTTTAGATGTAACCGGCGTATCACCATTCACCGGTGGGGGGGTGCACACTTTTCGGCCTGGGGTGGCTCTGGATAAGGCGTTGAAACATAAGCATAAGAAATATTTGGAAAAATGCGTAGCACTAGGTTACAACTTCGGCACTTTAGCGTTTACTACCTTTGGTGAAATTTGCAACGAAACAGTGGACTTCTTGAAAAGGCTTAATAATCACTTATCTAGATTTGATGTTAAGGCTAAGAAATGTAACTATTTATTTCACAGATTAGGAATAGTCATACAAAAAGGTGTGGGAGCTCAGCTTGTTGCTAGGCTGCCATCCAGCTACTTGTAGTCCGTAACTCTTCTTATGAATAAAATTTATTTTCAAGATGTAAACTGCGTAAATGAAACCTGATCATTGTTGATAACACCAAATAAGGCCTAAACATATTCAGATAGAACAATGAAAATGAGTTGAAAAAGATCTCGAAAAGGAGTAGAGAGATATCCGCGAAGTTGGAAAGCCCCATCATAACATATCCCAGATATTTTCCATTTAGTTGCAAAAGTGATTGGTATTGTAAAAAGTGAGAGAGTAATCAGTTTCATATGTAATGTACTAATTTAAGTTACCATGTCCTTGAAATTTATGGTGTATTTAATTTCTCCCTATACAGTCCGGTCATGCTGAATAGCTCACATAGGATTCATAAAAATACAGTTTTGTTTCCTATAGTCCTTGTCCGAAACTCCCTTATGTAAGTGTGTTTATTGATTACCACATTAGTCCCTCCCAATTACTCGATATGCTTTTCAAATCCAATCCACACTCGAAATTGGTTGGAGTTTGGATACACTACGTTTGTTGCATGTTTTCCGATGTCATTTTATGACAGCAGCAACCTTATTCTTATCGTCATTCTGCATCTGAAAAAAGAAACTTATCCTTTGTGACTGTAATGAAGTTCTCACCTACCGAAACATGCTGAAGAGTCACGCAAGTTTACAGGTTGTTTCAAAAACAGAATAAAAAAATCACTGGTCAGTGGAAAAAGCTGAAAATAACAAAGAAATGTGCGTAGAGATGCCACTGATTGTCCATCAGAACTGTAACATCATGAAAACGACAGTGGTAGGAGATTCAAATGACACAGACCTTCTAAAGTCAGATTTTATAAGATTAAAATGGTCTAATGATTCTAGAAATTATCATATCCACTTAAAAGATAACCCCTACCTGTTATGTCTCTTTAGTGAACTCAAATGCCGGCCTTTGGAAGACATGCACTATACCATTGACTTCGAAAATGCCTACATCCTTTGAGCTGATTGGAACGATCATCATGTATGGCCTTCTTATGATAGATAGCTCAGAAATCTCTTCTTATGATACATAGATTTGAATACTCAAATGAAGATATAATTTACCATAATCTCTCTCGTGCTTTGCAAGAATCCTGTAATTGAATAGTACGAATATAATAGTTGTCCACAAAAGAATTACTAAGGATATCTCAGTAATTTTTGAAAGTTGAACAGAAAAAAAATGGTGAAATTTTCTGCTAATACCTACTCAACCTCGACTCATCGTTGCTGCCCAAGGATCGACATTCAAACCCCCAGTCCTGCTCCCAGCTAGTGTTGGAGATACATAAAGGCCACATGAGCACTCAGTAACTTCAGCATAGAAGTGGTGGAACAAGTAAATTCTTAAAAAAGTATATATCACATCAATAAATTTAACGGTGAGTATTCAGGGAAGTTACGGATGTTAGAAAATGAGATGTTTTGGAGCTCTTATACATGTTGGAGAATCGAAATGTTTCGGGGCTCTAATACCATGTTGGAAATTTATATTTTTATGAAAAACTTGGGACACTCGAATAATATTTTCGGAGTTATACGAACATAGGGGTGTTGCTCATACAGAGCTCCTAGGACTCAAGTAGTGAAGGTGATGAAGCAAGACTTAGTATATGAAATTTCTCTTGTATTGATTTGTTGCTTGCTTGCTTACAAATGAAGTGGAGTTGCCTATTTATAGGCTTACACTAGTCTTCTAGCCACTAACATTCTTTCTCTCTAGGAGACTCCAGCCACTAACATTTCTTTCTTCTCTCTAGAAGACTCTAGCCACTAACGTTTTTTTCCTTCTCTCTAGAAGACTCTAGCCACTAACATTTCTTTCTTCTAGAGGACTCTAGCCACTAACATTTTTTTCACATGTTTTACATTATATTTGACCAACCTCACGTATTCTTGTTCTTCTAGAATATCTAGAGAATTCTTTTCTTAATTTACCCATTACAAATTACATGTTCCAACACCCCCTCTTAATTTATAATGGTCTTTGATAGTGATCTTCACCCAGCCTTCAATTGCCATTAACCACTTGTGCTCGTGTTGGCGAATCCTTTTGTTCTGCCGTTCTCGCCTTCTAACAGTGTCTCCATATCTTGTTTTATAATTTCTTTAGAGTGAAAATGGTGGATACTTGTCCAACATCAAAGGCTCCGTCTTGTGCGACTTTTTCATCTCCTTCACGCTTCGGACTAAACTTGACCGTCTTGAATTCATAGGCTTTGCTTTCTGTTGATATTCCTCGCATTTCACGAAACTTAACCTTTGTAGGTTCAGAGGTTCCGCCCACTCAAACTTTGTGAGTAGAATATTTTTACAAGATGACTCTCTTTTTGCTATCATTGTTATTTGGGAAGGCATTCTTTGACGCTCACTTCCCTCAAAACTTTCTTTAGAAAATGCACTCTTTAGCGCATCTCTCTGCGAGGATGGAATTTTTTTTTTTTAATTTTTAACGGAAGGAGGTGAAACTTGTACTCACTCATTTGTTTGTTTGGAGACATATCATTTCCAGGAACTTTCCTTCTCTAACTTAACTTCACGAGCTGCTACTTTTTTTAAAAAAAATATTTTTTTCACACTTGGACATGGGTGATAACTAGTGTCTACGGGGTTTGCAAAATGAACTTGAATAGTTGAGACGTACCTTGCGTCTTCTCACATCTTTATACTTCATTTGTGTGGAATTATCACCTTCAACTTGTAGCGGAAAACTTAACGCCCATTTGGATCGAACCCGCTCTGATACCATGTTAAAAATTGAAGTGTTTTTGAGCTCTTATACATGTTGGAGAATCGAAATGTTTCGGGCTCTAACACCATGTTGGAAATTTATATTTTTATGAAGAACTTGGGACACTCGAATAATATTTTTCGGAGTTATACGAGCATAGGGTTGTTGCTCGTACAGAGCTCCTAGTACTCTAGTAGTGAAGGTGATGAAGCAAGACTTAGTATATGAAATTTCTCTTGTATTGATTTGTTGCTTGCTTGCTTACAAATGAAGTGGAGTTGCCTATTTATAGGCTTACACTAGTCTTCTAGCCACTAACATTCTTTCTCTCTAGAAGACTCCAGCCACTAACATTTCTTTCTTCTCTCTAGAAGACTCTAGCCACTAACTTTTTTCCTTCTCTCTAGAAGACTCTAGCCACTAACATTTCTTTCTTCTAGAGGACTCTAGCCACTAACATTTTTTTCACATGTTTTACATTATATTTGACCAACCTCACGTATTCTTGTTCTTCTAGAATATCTAGAGAATTCTTTTCTTAATTTACCCATTACAAATTACATGTTCCAACACCCCCTCTTAATTTATAATGGTCTTTGATAGTGATCTTCACCCAGCCTTCAATTGCCATTAACCACTTGTGCTCGTGTTGGCGAATCCTTTTGTTCTGCCGTTCTCGCCTTCTAACAGTGTCTCCATATCTTGTTTTATAATTTCTTTAGAGTGAAAATGGTGGATACTTGTCCAACATCAAAGGCTCCGTCTTGTGCAGCTTTTTCTCATCTCCTTCACGCTTCGGACTAAACTTGACCGTCTTGAATTCAGAGGCTTTGCCTTCTGTTGATATTCCTCGCATTTCACGAAACTTAACCTTTGTAGGTTCAGAGGTTCCGCCCACTCAAACTTTGTGAGTAGAATATTTTTACATGATGACTCTCTTTTTGCTATCATTGTTATTTGGGAAGGCATTCTTTGACGCTCACTTCCCTCAAAACTTTCTTTAGAAAATGCACTCTTTAGCGCATCTCTCTGCGAGGATGGATTTTTTTTTTTTTTAATTTTTAACGGAAGGAGGTGAAACTTGTACTCACTCATTTGTTTGTTTGGAGACATATCATTTCCAGGAACTTTCCTTCTCTAACTTAACTTCACGAGCTGCTACTTTTTAAAAAAAATATATTTTTTTCACACTTGGACATGGGTGATAACTAGTGTCTACGGGGTTTGCAAAATGAACTTGAATAGTAGAGACGTACCTTGCGTCTTCTCACATCTTTATACTTCATTTGTGTGGAATTATCACCTTCAACTTGTAGCGGAAAACTTAACGCCCATTTGGATCGAACCCGCTCTGATACCATGTTAAAAATTGAAGTGTTTTTGAGCTCTTATACATGTTGGAGAATCGAAATGTTTCGGGGCTCTAACACCATGTTGGAAATTTATATTTTTATGAAGAACTTGGGACACTCGAATAATATTTTCGGAGTTATACGAGCATAGGGTTGTTGCTCGTACAGAGCTCCTAGGACTCTAGTAGTGAAGGTGATGAAGCAAGACTTAGTATATGAAATTTCTCTTGTATTGATTTGTTGCTTGCTTGCTTACAAATGAAGTGGAGTTGCCTATTTATAGGCTTACACTAGTCTTCTAGCCACTAACATTCTTTCTCTCTAGAAGACTCCAGCCACTAACATTTCTTTCTTCTCTCTAGAAGACTCTAGCCACTAACTTTGTTTCCTTCTCTCTAGAAGACTCTAGCCACTAACATTTCTTTCTTCTAGAGGACTCTAGCCACTAACATTTTTTTCACATGTTTTACATTATATTTGACCAACCTCACGTATTCTTGTTCTTCTAGAATATCTAGAGAATTCTTTTCTTAATTTACCCATTACAAATTACATGTTCCAACACCCCCTCTTAATTTATAATGGTCTTTGATAGTGATCTTCACCCAGCCTTCAATTGCCATTAACCACTTGTGCTCGTGTTGGCGAATCCTTTTGTTCTGCCGTTCTCGCCTTCTAACAGTGTCTCCATATCTTGTTTTAGAATTTCTTTAGAGTGAAAATGGTGGATACTTGTCCAACATCAAAGGCTCCGTCTTGTGCAGCTTTTTATCATTTCCTTCACGCTTCAGACTAAACTTGACCGTCTTGAATTCAGAGGCTTTGCCTTCTGTTGATATTCCTCGCATTTCACGAAAATTAACCTTTGTAGGTTCAGAGGTTCCGCCCACTCAAACTTTGTGAGTAGAATATTTTTACATGATGACTCTCTTTTTGCTATCATTGTTATTTGGGAAGGCATTCTTTGACGCTCACTTCCCTCAAAACTTTCTTCAGAAAATGCACTCTTTAGCGCATCTCTCTGCGAGGATGGATTATTTTATTTTATTTTAATTTTTAACGGAAGGAGGTGAAACTTGTACTCACTCATTTGTTTGTTTGGAGACATATCATTTCCAGGAACTTTCCTTCTCTAACTTAACTTCACGAGCTGCTACTTTTTTTAAAAAAAATATTTTTTTCACACTTGGACATGGGTGATAACTAGTGTCTACGGGGTTTGCAAAATGAACTTGAATAGTTGAGACGTACCTTGCGTCTTCTCACATCTTTATACTTCATTTGTGTGGAATTATCACCTTCAACTTGTAGCGGAAAACTTAACGCCCATTTGGATCGAACCCGCTCTGATACCATGTTAAAAATTGAAGTGTTTTTGAGCTCTTATACATGTTGGAGAATCGAAATGTTTCGGGGCCCTAACACCATGTTGGAAATTTATATTTTTATGAAGAACTTGGGACACTCGAATAATATTTTCGGAGTTATACGAGCATAGGGGTGTTGCTCGTACAGAGCTCCTAGGACTCTAGTAGTGAAGGTGATGAAGCAAGACTTAGTATATGAAATTTCTCTTGTATTGATTTGTTGCTTGCTTGCTTACAAATGAAATGGAGTTGCCTATTTATAGGCTTACACTAGTCTTCTAGCCACTAACATTCTTTCACTCTAGAAGATTACAGCCACTAACATTTCTTTCTTCTCTCTAGAAAACTCTAGCCACTAACCTTTTTTTCTTCTCTCTAGAAGACTCTAGCCACTAACATTTCTTTCTTCTAGAGGACTCTAGCCACTAACATTTTTTTCACATGTTTTACATTATATTTGACCAACCTCACGTATTCTTGTTCTTCTAGAATATCTAGAGAATTTTTTTCTTAATTTACCCATTACAAATTACATGTTCCAACAACGGACTAGTATTTGAAAAAGTAATCTTCTGTAACACAAATCATTCCCTGGAAGTTTAGCATAGAAGTAACAGTTCTAAACTTACTTAGTTAAAATTGAGGATTATGCAAAGACGCAAAAGTTGGACGTACTGTAAAATCATGAAAAAGTATACGATCCTCAGTCACCCCTAAGTACAATATTTTTTAGGGGGAAAAGCTTGGTATGTGGCTCCAGAAAATCTTGGAGGGGTCGGTAAAAGAAAGGACGACATGGTTAAAACTTCCCGGCAAAAGATAACATATATATGGATAACATCTGAACTCCTTGAGAAACTTTAATCCATCCATTATACATTATTTACAGAGAGGCTGACAGCTCCTATTGGAAACACAAAAATACACAGGAAATTCAGTAAAAACTAGTAAGAAGAACCTTCTAAATTTAATAAACTCGTAAGAAGAACCTTAACAAAGTTTAGTTGATTAATAAAGATCTTACAGACTCATATTGTTCTTTATTGTTTACTTCTTTAGGTTTCACGTCCCATTGCAAACTGAGTAAATGGCTGAGGTCAAATCTCAATTGACAAAGAATGACACCTATTGAAATGTTTCTAGCTCAAATTATCCCTTATAATTTCACTCATGAAGCCATACTAAAGCATATTATCAAAGAGATGGTGGTGGTAGTTTTGGAAGTTTCGATGCATGGATTAGCAGTTTCCTATAGCTTTACAAAAATGAACTATAATGCTAGACTAAAGTCGAACTAAGTTCCAAGAGAGTTGAAATCGTGGAGCTGAAAAAAAAGAAGAAAAAAACTCCCTCTTTCCCATGCCATTATGTCCACATCCTGCGAAAAAATCACAAATTTAGACATGTATCATACCCCGAATCTCTTTTTTCACCTATTTTCTCAAACACTTCAAGGGCATAATCACTCTTTCCATGCAGACTGATATCATAACCCAACAAATTACTAAAAATTTATTAAAATTTGTGACCCTGTTTAATATTTCACCTAAAAAACACAACTGATAAAAATGTTTCATCAGACTCGAGTCTAGCTAAATTCATCTTCGGTTGTAAAGTAACTGGCCTTAATAGAAGATTGAAGGATCAAGAATTGTGAAGTGATTTCCTAAGGCTTGTTTAAGCACAAAACCACTGTGAGTAATTGTTGGGAAAATTGGCACCCCGAGCGCAGCGGAATCACAGGATCACAAAGGGAAATTGGTGATTGAACCAAACATGGGAGAAATAATAAGAGAGACAGAAGATAAACAAACATGCACAACCACAACACAAGATATACGTGGTTAACCTTTACAGGCTACATCCACGGCCAACACCACCAGAAAAACTTCCATTAATCAAAGACCATTACATGCTCTTTCCGCAATCCAAGACAATACTCAAAGAGTTAACAAGACATACCGAGAACACCATCGAAGAAACCATAGAAACCGATTCTCTAACCATTCCTAAAACCAGCCTCATGTCTTTTCTTCTACACTGTCTTCATGGTTGACAGTAACATAGGAGAAACATGGAAACCGTCTAGAAACTTGGTTTAGGGCAAAGCCCTAAACCCGACACACTAGAACACCAAAACCCTCTCTCTACAAGTTTTTCTGTTACACCAATACTGACCTTCACGGTAGCACTCAACCCTCCCTACCAAAGAGACCATAATCTTAAGCACAAGGATTTACCACTCTTCAAGGTTGGATTTATTTTTCTCTCTACCAAGGACATCTATTTATACTAGTTAGCTATAGATATAACTTAACCTCTAAGTGACCAACTCCAAATTGAGTTCTACTTCCTTAGCCTACAAACTAGACCAAGATTTTTTGTCACATGTTTATTAGAGTTCCAAACAAAATTGGATTCTCAACAAACCCATATTATAGAATAAGGCACCGTCCAAGAATTATGCACCGTCCAACAATTCTCCACCTCAGATCATGCTATTCATGCATGAGACGATCAATTCACGAAATCTCCTTCGTCTTCCACTAGAGAATTACTTCTAAATCTCAGACCTGAACTTCCATCTTCATAGAACCATCTCTTTGACCAAAAACACCATGACATTGATAAAAGTCTTCAAAACATCTTCTACATGAATAACACTTATGAAACTGGCCACGTTTCACAAACACCATGAAAATCTTCTACCACCATCAACGAATCCTTGCACAGACTCCACCATTGATCACCAAGAGAACCATCCAGAAGAATCACCATTAGCTCCACCTAGCCAGTAAGCTAACAACATATTGAACTCTAACCCAGAAAGGAAGAATTAGTTTCAATATCATACTCCAGCACATGTCATGATTACCGTGTATCTGAAACAGACCATCAGATATCTCCACTGTTATTAACAGGCTTAAATTCTTTGAGTGATTCCCAAAGCCATCACCAATCTGACATAATCTTTACCACCATCACACCCAACATACTCGCTCAGAATATACACCGTGTGAATGCCCATATTACCGTGGTACATTTTTTCGAGATAGGGAACATTCTTGATATTACGTGAAACCCATCAAGAATACTTTAACATAGATTTAAGAACATAAATCTATAACATCTCGTGCATAACTTCGAAGTGTTGCTGACTTGCTTCTACATGAGACTCCACAGTCTCATCCTTTCTTCAAACTTTGTAACTAATTCTTTATAGTGTATGATTAATAACACTCTTCAAGAAGTAAATATGTATTCCACCTCATTCGGCCTTATTCTTCATCCCATACTACATCATAAAACAAAACGAAGAACATACACTTCTACCAAGTTGAACCTCCGATTTGTAAATCACATCTCAAATACATCTTTGTGTAAATACCGGTTGAAACATTATCTTCAAATCATATTTCTTCACCCGAACAACAAATCATCGTTCAATTCCAGGTTCAATAAAGCCATCCCGTACTTGCTTTGATACCAATTGTTAGGGAAAATTGGCACCCCGAGCGCAGCGGAATCACAGGATCACAAAGGGTAATTGGTGATTGAACCAAACATGGGAGAAATAATAAGAGAGACAGAAGATAAACAAATATGCACAACCACAACACAAGATATACGTGGTTCACCTTTACAGGCTACATCCACGACCAACACCACCAGAAAAAATTCCATTAATCAAAGACCATTACATGCTCTTTCCGCAACCCAAGACAAGACTCAAAGAGTTAACAATACATACCAGAGAACACCATCGAAGAAACCATAGAAACCAATTCTCTAACCATTCTTCAAACCAGCCTCATGTCTTCTCTTCTATGCCGTCGTCATGGTTGCCAGTAACAGAGAAGAAACATGGAAACCGTCTAGAAACTTGGTTTAGGGCAAAGCCCTAAACCCGACACACTAGAACACCAAAACCCTCTCTCTACAAGTTTTTCTCTTACACCAATACTGACCTTCACGGTAGCACTCAACCCTCCCTACCAAAGAGACCAAAATCCTAAGCACAAGGATTTACCACTCTTCTAGGTTGGATTTATTTTTCTCTCTACCAAGGACCTCTATTTATACTAGTTAGCTAGAGATATAACTTAACCTCTAAGTGACCAACTCCAAATTGAGTTCTACTTCCTTAGCCTACAAACTAGACCAAGATTTTTTGTCACATGTTTATTAGAGTTCCAAACAAAATTGGATTCTCAACAAACCCATATTCTAGAATAAGGCACCGTCCCAGAATTATGCACCATCCAACAGTAACAAAACTAATACCTGCTTGTCTAAAGGCAACTGATTAAAGTAATGAAAAAATATAAAATCAGGGAGAAATTTGAATATCACCGAATAAAATTTGAGAAAATGGTAAAAACCCTAACATCATACATTGAGCGGCGGGAAAAAAAAGTGTTTCAACTTTCCAAATACTCTTACCTTATAAAAACAAAGATTTTGGGTGTAGAGTATTTTGATTGATCGGAGCTTTTGGCATTTGGGGATGAAGAATATGAGAAATTAAGAAACTCGCGTTAATGTTTCAGTTGAATTTTTTTTTTTTTTTTTTGTAGCAGACGTGACAAAAAAAAAAACTTACTAATAACCTCTGACCAGAGAGAGGTTATGTTAGTCGGTAACTGTAATTTAGTCCATCTAGAATGGACGTTGTGAGAGAGAGCATATCCAGCTAGGGCGTGAGCTGCAGAGTTTGCCGCTTCAGGGACATTGCTGATAACGTAGTTGCTGAAAATCTTCATATGCTCTTTTATATCATCTCTGATCTTCCAAATTTTCTAGGGGGTCTTGCTGTAGTTCCAGTAATGCAATTGACCATAACTTGACATTCTCCTTCAATGATTATGTCTTTGAAGTTCAACCATATTGCGAGTTCAGTTGTCAGGTAGAAACCTTCTGCTTCTGCGGAAAGAGGTGTATTGGCCCTTCTAATTTTAGTGCATGCAGCCCAACAAACTCCATTGTGATCCCTTGCTACAGCTGTACAAGCATACAAACCATTTTTCCATGTTGCGTCAACATTAAACTTGATGGAAGGAGCAGCAGGTGTCTTCCAACATTGAGTAACTTCAGTTTGTATTTGCAAAGGATTGTCTTCAGCTTCAGTTTCATTCTCAATATCCAGATTATAGTAAAGATTATACCAGAACATGGCGATTTGTAAAGTACCTTGAACTGTGCTTTGTTTATTCTCAAAAACTTTCTCGTTTCTTATTTTTCATATTTCCCAGCAGATAGCCACTCCAAGGGAGACAGAGTAGAAGTCATCGTTTCTTTGAAGCCACGACTAAATAAGAGCTGTTAAATTGATTTCAGTGTTGCCTTGTAGCCGTAGTCCAAACGGAGAAGCGAACCAAACTGCTTGAGCTAATTCACATTGGAATAGGAGATGTTCAATCGTTTCAACTGCATTATTGCAAATGTAGCAGTCCATTGAGATGCCTTCTACAAATCTTCTACCTTTTTGTGACACAGCAATGCCATTATACAGAGCTCTCCAGATGAAGTTCTTTATTTCTAGTGCTGATTTGTTATTCTTCCAAAATTTGTTCCACTGGAATTCTGATTCTCCGCGGCTTGAAGGTTCACCATGATTGTCCTGAAGCAGTCATTGGAAAGATTGAGACGTAAATCCTCCATGATGTGTAAGAGTCCAGATTAACTTATCAGTAGAAATGGTGTTTATAGGAGTTGCTAAAATCATGTTTGTTGTGACACCATCCACAATCTGTTGAATTAAGTTGATCTTCCAATTACCAGTATCAGGGTCAATAAGATGATTAACTTTAGTGAATTTTGGGTGATTTTCTGAGACTCTAATAGATGTTAAGTTTAGACTTCCATAAATCCATGGATTTGAAAAGATATCAATGCTTTCTCCATTGCATACTAGCCACATACAGTCTTTTTTTTAAAATATCTCTACTGTCCATCATTGCAGCCCAAGTGGTGGAATAGTTAGTAATCTTTTTAGCCTCCCAGAATAATTTGCCCCTTAAATACTTTGCATGAAATATTGTTTCCTATAAACTATCTTGTTCCTGTAGAAATCTCCAAGTTAGCTTTGCAACCAAAGCTTGGTTGAGATCACATAGTGACCGAATCCCTAACCCTCCCTTATCTTTTGGCAAGTTAAACCATTTCCATTTCAGAAAATGAATCTTCTTCTTGTCTCTGCTATGACCCCACCAGAAATCTCTTATAATCCGAGTAAGTTTCTGTAAAACTGGTTTTGGTATAAGAGAACAAGCCATGTAGTATACTGGAATTAACGCGAGTACAGATTGTATGAGCATTGTTCTTCCAGCATGAGACAAAGAGTTTCGTCTCCATCCCGTGAGCTTTTCTTCAAACTTCTCAATGAGAAAATTGAAGTTTGATATTCTGAAGCCTTGTTTTAATATCTTCACCCCCAAATACTTCTCCTCGTTGCTCATCCTGTTAACTCCTAGTTTTTCAAGGATCTTATCTTCATAGGATTTAGGAACACTCTTGTTGAAGTATACAGAGGACTTTGAATAATTCACCAACTGCCCAGAAATCTTGTCATACTCTTGGTAGATAATGGATATGGAGTTAATTGTGCTGCTATATGTGTTGCCAAAGAGCATGATGTCATCTGCAAACATAATGTGAGAGACACTAGGTGCCCATCTGTTAACTGAGCCGTTGATCCCTAGGCGGATCGTTTTTCTTCTAATCCTATGGGAAGTCCCCAGTCACCCCTTGTCGTATCATGACTGATAATCGAGTCATCGAGTAACTGAGGCGGAGTGGATCGGGTTCCTCTACCATCTTGATGTCTGGGTCGAAGAATGAGATCGTTGGTTGAAAATTGACATTGTAACCGATATATCAATCCTCCCGCAGTGGTCGCCAATTGTTTGTAGGTGAAAATGGTTTATGCTGATTTCGGTAATTGCGGGTGTGCATGTGAGAAATAATTTAAATCCTAAACAATGTACTGCAAGGGAGTACTTTAGATTCGAGAGATCAATCTATACAAGTCCGGCCTAAACCAAGAAATGGCCGTTCCAGACTTGTTTCAGTCACAAAGTGGAGGAGAATGGGTTAGTTTTAGGGAGGGAAGCAAGGAAAGTGGTGAGACCAGAATAGTTGATTCTGGAAGAGTAGTTGGTCTACTACGACTTGTTATCAGAAAAGTGAGAGAGCTAACAAGGTGAGCTAGCAAGTAAGTATTTCTGAATGTTATATCTCCCGTATGAACTTGTTGTTCAATGGAAATAAGTAAGACCTATTTATACAAGTCGGAGTAAAAATGTACCCTGGTCTCATTAAGGAGTGAGGAAGTAAATGGGAGGAGGTGGTAACCGTATGCATGGAATTGATGTTCCATGAAGTGGTTAACGCATGAAACAGATGGTTTTCATGAAACTGCTAACGTTATGGAATTGATGTCCCATAAAGTTGTTAACACATGTGCTTTATGTCCCATGAACATTTCACAAATAACTTCCCGTATTTACTAACCGCCTCACCCTTATGACACTTCCTTATGACGGGCGTAGTGTACGCTGCACGCTGTAAACCGCTAAACCAATACCGAAAGAGGATCCCCCAGTTTGTGTTGATGTTTCGAATATTTTTAGAAAACATGTAGCATGATGTTTTGGCTTGGCAAGTCAAGATCGGGAAACTTGCTAGCCTGGTGACCTTCGACGGTCGATATTTTATATCTTGATAGGAGGGGCAGCCGTTGATCGTTGCACGCCTTCGTTTTGGTAGCCACGTAGTGAGGGCCAACGTGGTGGCGAGGCTAGGTAGGCATGGCATTGGCATGGCATGGTTTGGCGTGGCCAAACTTAGGTTTTCGGGCCAAAAGTTACCATGTGTTGTCTGGTAACCTTGGATGTCTAGGATTTTCTCCTGGGGTTGAAGGTCAACCGTTGATTGTTGTACGCCTTCGTTTTGGTAGCCGTGTAGGGAAGGCCAGCATGGTGGCGTGGCTAGGTTGGCATGGCATGGTTTGGCGTGGCCAAACTTAGGTTTTCGGGCCAAAGGTTTCCATGTGTTGTATGGTAACCTTGGATGGATAGGATTTGCTCCTGGGGTTGAAGGGCAACCGTTGATCTTTGCACGCCTTCGTTTCGGTGGCCGCGTAGAGAAGACCAACAGGGTCCAAGGGTTTTTCAGGGGCGTATGGCGTGGCTAAGGCCAAGGAAAGGGCGTTTGGTTGGCATGACGTGACTAGCATGGCTAGGGCCAAGACAATGTGCATTTGGCATGGCGCGGCTAGCTTGGCTAGGTTTGGTTTGGCTTGGCATGTGGGGCCAAGGGTTTGCCATGGGCGTATGGCGTGGCCAGGGCCTAGGCAAGGCGTTTGGCTTGGCATGACGTGACTAGCATGGCTAGGGCCAAGGAAAAGTGTGTTTGGCATGGCGCGACTAGCTTGACTAGGTTTCGTTTGGCTTGGCATGTGGGGACAAGGGTTTTCCATAGGCGCATGGCGTGACTAGCTTGGGTTAGGTGCGGTTTTGGCTTTGCATGTGGGGCCAAGGGTTTGTCATAGGCGCATGGCGTGACTAGCTTGGGCTAGGTGCGATTTTGGTTTGGCATGTGGGGCCAAGGGTTTGCCATAGGCGCATGGCGTGACTAGCTTGGGCTAGGTGCGGTTTTGGCTTGGCATGTGGGGCCATGGGTTTTCCATAGGCGCATGGCGTGACTAGATTGGGCTAGGTGCGGCCAAGGGTTTGCCATAGGCGCATGGCATGACTAGCTTGGTCTAGGTGCGTGACCAAGCTAGATTTTGGGGCAAAGGTCGTTTGGTAACCTTAGAAGGACAGGATTTTCTCCTGGGATTGAAGGGCAACCGTTGATTGTTGCACGCCTTCGTTTTTCTATCCGCGTAGTGAAGGAAAGTATGGTGGCGCGACATGGGGCCATGGCGAGGTGCGTTAGGCATGGCGCGGTAGGTGTGGAAAGCATAATTTTCCATTGGCACAAAGGTGCGGCTAGCATGGATGGCATGCTTTGGCGCGGTCGGTGTGGCTGGCATGATTTTCCATTGGCACAGAGGTGCGGCTAGCATGGTTGGCATGCTTTGGCGCGATCGGTGTGGCTGGCATGATTTGTCATTGGCACAGAGGTGCGGCTAGCATGGTTGGCATGCTTTGGCGCGGTCGGTGTGGCTGACATGATTTTCCATTGGCACAGAGGTGCAGCTAGCATGGTTGGCATGCTTTGGCGCGGTCGGTGTGGGTGGCATGATTTTCCATTGGCACAGAGGTGCAGCTAGCATGGTTGGCATGCTTTAGCGCGGTCGGTGTGGCTGGCATGATTTGTCATTGGCACACGTGGGAATTAGGGTTTGGCTTGTCGTAACCCTAATTTGAAAAAGATACCTCGGTAATTATTTTAAAGACACATTAAAGGTTTCAGTAAATGTGCCTAGTAATTGCTTGTTACTTTAAATGTTGTGACATCACTGTCTGCTAGGGTTTAGTGTTTTACAATTTTAACCCTAAACTAAAAACCACCATCAACACCTGGATACACAGTTACAATGCAGAAAAAAAGATTCACAAAATTGGTTAAAAAGACCAAAATCAACAATTTCTGGGTGAAAAGGACATTTAAATTTTGATACTGTTTAAATGGACAAAAATGTAAAAATAGCCAGGATGTAAACAGTTTCATCCTACCCATTTTCAAATACTTTTTCTTATTTTTAATTTACATCACGATGCATCCAGTTTCATCCTTGCTATTTTTTAAGTTTAAGTCAGGATGAATCCAGTTTCACCGTTGCTATTTTTTTGGTGTCCATTTCACCCATACTAATTTTTACTCGTCCATTTGAATCGTGTTTTAAAATTATTTGGACAAATAACCAATTTTCCGAAAAAGATTTATTTTCTCAAGTGATGAACAAGTCATTTGCAACAAATTCAAAGTTGGCGAACCAGGAAAAATTGTCCTCACATTTGAGAACTATTATATAGTTACAAAAACAAGATGACGAAGCCAAGCGTTGTTCTGACTGAAATTGAGCATAACAATTTCCTAAGTCCAAATTTTTTGTGAAAACCCATATGACGTAAACAAACACCAAAATGATGAAGAGAAGCTTTGTTGTTCAAATCTCACACCTCTATTACTTTTTTACTCTCAATACTATTATTATCAAAGACACGGTTGTATTGCCTCCTTATAAGAAATCTAGAAATCTAATTCGTCATGTGGAAGAAAAATTAGGTCATATCTTGGTAGAGCCAATGTTACGGTGAAGTCGCATTTTAAGGACATAGACTCATGTACCATGGCCATGGGCCCTTGGTGCCTAATTTTTAGCAAAACATTCTGAGGCTCATTCTTACCAGATTGACATTCACATACAACCAGATAAATAAGTAAACATTTGCATATTTATCAAAAATGCAAACATTCATAGCTACAAACTGAATAAAGAAAGGGAAAACTCTTTCTAAATTCTACATGTCATGCACTGGATAATTTCCCTCTAATAAACTTTACGCCACGGATAGGATTTAGGTAGTACAGGGCACAGATCCTCTGTACCCAAAAACCCATGTGCCCTCTGTACCCAAAAACCTCTGTGCCTTCTGTACCCACTATAGGCATAACTAACCATATTCCTTCCTTATTCATCTCCCTTAATTCCCTTAATTACAGAAAGATAATCCCTTTAATTACGGAAAAAGATCTTGGATTAAAGGATTAATGAGGAAATTAAATGATCTATTATTCTCTCTTAAAATTTATTTGCATTTCATTTGCAACAGCTCATAACCCAAATCCCTCGAGTACCCATGGGAACAAATTGATTGATTGGATGATGATCTATTATTGATCAGCTGATTCGTGATGATTAAGATAAATTCTCATTAATTTGTTATCAAGTTTATCGTGATGATTAAGTTAAATCCTCATTAAATTGGATATCAAATTTCTTAAAACGTTTTAGGTATATAATTTGTTTTAGATGATTTAACAATTTGATAGGAGTATTTTATATTTTTTATCAACAATACTCACTGTGTTTTCGTAAGTTTAGATGTATACCAGTAATATACTATGATCTTACATGATATGGTTTATCATTACATAACGCAACTGCATATTAGATGTGTGTTTCTAAAGCTCTCTGTAGAATTTGGTCTGTAGTATGTTAGGGTTCTATACTTTTAGTGAATGAAAACTTACGTGAGACAGAAATCAGAACTAGATAAACCCTTTGATTGGGGGTCAGCCACCATCTCTGATAGGGAAACCCTAGTTTAATGAAACTTGTTTATATTGATTGATAATAAAATACTAAGTTGGCCTGGCTATATATAGCTTCAAAGCCTTGCATAAGAAGTAAATAACTTAGAGTTTTAATAACTCTTAAACTGCTAACTAAACAAGGAATTAAACCAACTAAAAATAAGGAAACAGTTTTAATAACGTGGAGTTGGTGTCACAACATCCCACCCCCCAGGAAAACAGACTTGTCCTCAAGTCTTATAGTCCGGGAAATGCGCAATGAAATCATCAGCGTCTTCCCATGTTGCATCATCATCCGGATGATTCTTCCATTGTACAAGCCATTGAGTACCAGCATTATTCCCTTTCTTATACATGCGTCTTTCTTAAATTGCCGATGGTTCCCATTTGTCATAATCTATGATGTCTGGTAAGGCAGCAACAACATTAACATTTGCTCCCAGGCGCTTTTTTAACAAGGAAACATGGAAAACGGGATGAATACGACTGGTATTAGGAAGCTTCAACTTATAAGCCACTGTCCCAATTTTTTCCAAAACTCGAAACGGCCCGTAAAAACGAGGAAAAAGCTTCGAAAAAGACTGAGTAGAAACTGTTGTTTTCCTATACGGCTGTAGACGTAAAAATACCCAATCATCCGGTTCAAAAGTTCTTTCAGTTCTATGGATGTCAGCATACTTCTTCATACGATCTTGAGCTTCATGCAAATGAGATTTCAACAGTTTAAGAGTATGGTCTCGAGCCCGAAGATTTATATCAACATCATTGACAGAAGTAGATCCTGGTAAATAGGAGAAAATAGTCGGAGGAGGTCTACTATACAGAGCTTCATATGGAGTCATTTGGATGTCGGTATGAAATCTTGTGTTATACCACCATTCAGCCCAGGGAAGCCATTTAAACCAATCCTTTGGCTTCATACCAGCAAAGCAACGTAAATAACACTCTAGAGTACGATTAGTAACTTCAGTTTGACCATCGGATTGTGGATGATACGCCGAAGTGCGACATAGCTGTGTGCCTTGTAAAGAAAAATAGGCAGGCCGAAAAATACTCATAAATACCGCATCTCGATCACTGACAATTCTTTTTGGCATCCCATGAAGACGAACTACTTCACGTACAAAGACCTGCGCAGCTATGCTTGCAGAATACGGATGAGACAAAGCAATAAAATGGGCATACTTTGTAAGACGATCAACAACAACCAAAATTGAGCTCTTTCTGTCAGATACCGGAAACCCATCTATAAAATCCATTGAGATGTCAAGCCATATATCAGCTGGAACTGGTAAGGGGTTCAAAAGGCCAGGAGGAGAAATTGATTCAGATTTATTGCGTTGGCAAATGTCACAACGATCAATAAACTCCTTAATTGAATGCTTCATCCCTTTCCAATAAAAACTTTGTTGCAATCTCTTGAAGGTCCTTAAGTAACCTGAGTGACCCCCCAAAGGAGTTGTGTGAAATTATTCAAGCAATTTAGAGCACCACAAAGAAGAGGAAACAACCACAATCTGGTTCTTATAACGTAGGATACCACCAACATAAGTATAGTGACGTTTGAAACCGGGATCCGAACGTAGACTAGCAATCAACGGCCCATATACATCATCCTGATGACATTCGTGAACAATATCATGCACACCAGAGAAAATTGGAACTGATATGGAATTAAACTGAGGACCGGAAAGGCGAGATAAGGCATCAGCAGCTACATTCTCTTTGCCATGACGAAAAATAATCTCATAGTCATATCCCAACAGTTTAGACAACCATTTTTGTTGATCCATAGATGATAATTTTTGGTCCAGAAAATATTTCAAACTGCGATGGTCCGTATAGATTTTAAAATGCCTACCCAGTAAATACAGCCGCCATTTCTGAACCGCAGAGACAACTGCTAACATCTCTTTATCATAGACTTAAAGGTTCAGATTCTTACCAGATAATAGCTTGCTATAGTACGAAAGAGGTCTGCCAGATTGCATTAAGACGGCTCCCAAACCACCACCTGAAGCATCACATTCAAGGTAGAATTCTTGGCTAAAATCGGGTAGCGCCAATACAGGAGTTGCAGTAAGAGCATGCTGCAGCAACTTGAATGAAGAAGTAGCATCATTATCCCACAAAAAAAAAACATCTTTTTTTAAGAGCCGTGTCAAAGGCTTACTGATAATACCAAAATCCTTGACAAACTTGCGATAACAACCCGCTAAACCAAGAAAAGCACGAAGTTCTTTAACTGTGCTAGGAATAGGCCAAGAGAGAATACTCTTTATTTTATCATCTTCAACCGAGACCCCATTAGATAAAATAATATGTCCGAGATAACCCACAGAAGGTTTAGCAAAAGTGCATTTAGACTCTTTCACGAAAAATTTGTGCGAACGTAAAATATGAAATACGATGGACAAATGCTGAAGATGCTCCGAAAAACTCTTACTATAAACCAATATGTCATTAAAAAAAACTAGTACAAACCTGCGTAAATGAGGTCTTAAAATATCGTTCATCAAGCTTTGAAATGTAGCTGGAGCATTCGAGAGTCCAAAAGGCATTACCAAGAATTCATAATGGCCATCGTGCGTCCGAAAAGCCGTCTTAGGAATATCCGGTTCAAAGAGACGAATCTGATAGTAACCATATCGTAAGTCTAGCTTGTTAAAGAAGCATGCACCATGTAACTCATCCAAGAGTTCATCCACCAAAGGAATAGGAAACCGATCCTTAATAGTAAGTTTTTTCAGTGCCCTATAGTCCACACACATTATCCATGTACCATCCTTTTTGCGAACCATCAAAATTGGAGAAGAAAAGGGGCTGGAACTGTGACGGATTAATCCAGCGTCTTTTAACTCAGCTACTATTTTCTCAATCTCATTCTTTTGAAAATGGGGGTACCTATATGGTCTAATATTAACCGGGGAAGCATCAGGCTGCAAAGGAATGTGATGATCATGTTGTCGTGAAGGTGGTAGAGAATCGGGAGACTGGAATATGTCACCGTATGAGGACAACAATTGCCGAATTTCTGATGGTAGTTCAGCACGCAAGTCACCTGTAATGGCATTAACAAGAAGAGTTGTAGCAAAATTCCAAAGTGTTCCTTGGCCAGTAAATGCTGCATGGGAGAACTATCTAACATCATAACAGTGGAGATGTTGTTACCCACCAAAACAATGTCATCGCCTTGGTATTGGAACTTCATAGTTAAAGAAGTGAAATCCCACAAAATTTCTCCCAACGTACGTAACCATTGGACACCCAACACGGCATCACAACCACTGCTAGGCAAAAGATGAAAATCAGAAAGAAAAGTATAGCCTTGTAACTGAATTGGAACATGAGAGCAAAATCCTTGAGTACTGAGCTGACCACCATCACCAACCGTGACACGTAAGTTAGCGTCTGTGGAGGAAACAGAATATCCACACTGTTTGGCTACCTTGGGGTGTAGAAAATTGTGCGTGGAACCCGAGTCGACAAGAACTGTCAGAGCTTTCCCTTTCGTAAAACCAGAGAGACGCATTGTTTTAGGAAAAGGAGTACCCAAAAGAGAATGCATAGTAATCTTTGGTGCGGCATCAACTGGTTCATTAGGAGGAACAACATTGGTAGTATTCACAGGTGATTCAGTAACAACCTCCACTTCTGCAACTTCCTCATCGACGTCAGCAACATCTAAAATAGTCAATCTGGGATTGACACAAACATGAGTCGGTGTATAGATTTCATCATAGTTAAAACAGAGACCTTGGGCACGTCTTTGCTTCTGTTCATCCACCGAAAGCCTTCTTGCTCCAGGAGGCAAGGGTTTTTTATACGGAGTAGGTTGCACAGTACTAGCAGGCCTGTTATGAGGAGGACGATAAGTTGTCTTGGAGGCAGACCTAGTAGCCTCATATGCTTCTTCTTGGTGAATTGCCTTGGTAAAAGCCTCCGTCAAAGATTGAGGTGCAAGTAATTTAACCATACTTCCAATATGTGGTTTCAATGAACGAATAAAACAACTGACCAAATAATCCTCTGGAAAATCCACAAAATTTAATAATCGTTCAAAGTCAGGAATATGTTCACGTACCGAGGCTTGCTGATTTATTGTGCTTATAGCTAAGCGTGCATCCACAAATTTGGCAGGAGCAAACCGAGCACGAACATTCGAACAAAATTCTTCCCAAGTGACAATCGTGGCCTTAGTCTGTTTCCAACGATACCATGCGTTGGCATCCCCTTTTAGATTGGCGGCAACAATAATTATCTTAAGAGCATCGTCCGCTGTATGAACTGCGAAATATTGGTCGGCATTGAAAATCCAACTATCAGGATCCTCTCCATCAAAGTGAGGAAACTTTAGGTTAATAGCACTAGGTTTTGCAGGCGGTGGTGGAGGTTGAGGAGTTGGACCACGATTGTGACCATCACCAGGAATCCGATAGTCATTAAAAGCCATCTTTATGGAGTTGGTAAGCTCTGTGTTGATACGGTCAGTTAAAGCTTCATAGATACTTGTGGACAGAGTGGTAGACAAGGTGTTCAAAGCGGTGGTGATACTGGTTGCAATAGTTTCCGAAAGAACTCGATGGTTCTCGGTCGTTTCAGCTTGACGCGCAACACGTTCCTCTTCTCGGCGTTGTCGTTCTTCAACAGCCTTAGTCTTGCTCTTGTTTTCAGCCTCAAGGTGTTGTGCAGCGAGAGAAGAAACTAGGGTATCCACAGTTTTAGATAACGCAGCCACATTATCATTAACTTGTTTCAGATTATCTGTATAATCATGACCCATCATAGAAAAAAAATTGGTGGTAATTTTAAAGAGAAACTTGTGCTGTGAAAGAACAGAACTTAGAGCTTCTCCAATGGTGAATGTGGATCTTTCATATGTGGCATCACTTTTAAGAAATCTTCTAGGTATAAATTCCTAAATATTAGGTGAAAATAAATTTTATCTCCAACCCATAAAATATTGTATCATTCTTTTACTTAATTGTAGGTATATGATTGGTTAAGATTATTGACTTTTTTTGTTTTTAATGATTTTTATTAACAAAAATGTGACTAGGATGGGAAGACATCCTCTAAGTGAATTTCTAAAACTAGAGGTTGACTTAGAGGATGTCTAACTTTTTTTTTGCCACATCATCCACACATCAATTGGTTGGAGACTATTTTTTATAAAAATTGTTGTGTATCCTATATGGATGAAGATTTTTTTGTTCACACACATTCTATTGGAGAAGCTCTTAAACCCTAAAAAAAATAAAAAAATGGCTGACGGCACTGTTCACGGAACGTTTTTTTTTTTTTTTTTGCCGGAAGTTGTTGTTGTTCTTCAGAGAAGAAAAAACAAGAACCCTAAAAAAAATGGTGGATTTTTTTGAGATTGAACTGAACCTGCTCTGATCCAGGTGTTAGGGTTCTATACTTTTAGTGAATGAAAACTTACGTGAGACAAAAATCAGAACTAGATAAACCCTTTGATTGGGGTCACCACCACTCACGATAGGGAAACCCTAGTTTAATGAAACTTGTTTATATTGATTGATAATAAAATACTAAGTTGGCCAGGCTATATATAGCTTCAAAGCCTTGCATAAGAAGTAAATAACTTAGAGTTTTAATAACTCTTAAACTGCTAACTAAACAAGGAATTAAACCAACTAAAAATAAGGAAACAGTTTTAATAACGTGGAGTTGGTGTCACAACATAGTAGTCCGGTGGTATGAGTCCGAGTCAGAAACAGTGAGATTAAATCTAGAAACAGTCGCACAATTATCATTTTGGGCTAATGTTATTTATGATAATGCATGATTTAAAGATGAAGACGATGTATAAAGAACTAGTTTATCTTGTTTTTGGTTTTAATTTTTTTCCATAATTAATAAAGATGGAGATGAAAAGAAATAAAGATGAAGACGAGACATATATGGAAGAATATATGAAGTTCGTTATGGTAAAATATGTAAGAAACGTGTCAATATTTGAATGGCTGGCACAGAGGGTACAGGGGTTTTTGGGTACAGAGGATCTGCGCCCGGTAGTACAAGTGTGAGCCGTAAGTTGTGACGAGTGAAGTAACATGATTTTTAGGGTTTCAAATTTTGAATTTCTATTACCCAATTTGTAGTATCTTGCTTTTTGGTGTGACTACCATTTTGAGCTTTCATCCAAAATTCACACAGAGAGCTAGCAAACAAAACCAGCTCTGGGTTTCTACATGGTGGAAAATTCCTGTCTGTATTTTGGTATTTTCATACAGGATAGCACCATTAGAATCTCTGGTTTGAAGCTGTACAGGAAAAGATAAATCAACACATTGATTTTAATATGGAAATGGAAGGATTTTACTAATAATAATAAGATGAGGTACTGTTAGTTGTTTGGATGATTGATGATTACATTTGTGAAATCCATATTATGAGCTCCTCCTGATCATCAGATTATCAACCTCTAAACAACTTCCAAAACCCATACAAACTGAGATTAAATAAACCCTAATAAAACAAAATGAAAAACTAGAAATAAACCTCAAAAGACAACAGCAGCAACAAACTTGAAAACCAAAAGACTAACCACCTTCCATTTCCCCTCATCAGTACTACTAATCCAGATCAGAGATTCTTACTGCTGATAATTCCTTCTTCAGCTAGAGTTTTTTCATGAATAGTACAGCGGTAGCATCAGGAATCCTTTTGTAAGTAGCATCATCCTTATCATCTATCTTAAGGAATTTTTTATTTATCTTAATAGTAAAATACTTCATCCCTTGTATATGATCAAAACGAGCAGCCTTTTCCTTGTTTTCTTTAAGGACAGCAATCCGAATAACATCATCTTCATGGGGTGCAACTAAAACTCGATCCCCTATGCTAAGCAAATTGACACTCAAAACAATATGATCTTGAAGTTCAACGACTTCCCAGGAATATGATATCTTCCATAAGTTCTCAGATGGATCCAGATAGTAATCTTCAGGGGTTCCAGCTGCTATTGCTGAATCGATCAAACACATAAGCATAATGTTAAAATCTATACAACAAATATAAACAAAAAGAAAAATAGATTTCAGAGTGTAAATTAGTATACCTGATATCTTGAAGAGGTGGATTTTTGAAGAAGATGAAGAAGAAGAAGCCATTAGAAACCCTAAACTTTCTTCTTTCTTTTTTGCTCTGCAGAGTGTGTGTGAGAGAGAGGAAATGAGACAATAATAAATAGCCTATCAATTACTACCTCTTCTCATCGCTTGATACGTTTAGTTTTTGGAAGATTGTGCACCCACCACAGTAATTACTACTATTTACCCCAATCAAACGAACCCAGCAGAGTTATTCAATGTGGTGGTGGATCATTTTATGAGAAATAGGCTAAAGCTACTTGTAGTGTATGAGACGTATATAACAGATCACTATTGTATCTTCAAATACTATCCAAAGCTTAAAGATTTATTTTTGTGAATTTTCTACTTGCAATTCATGGGCTCTTGTACTCATTTTGGGTGGCATGTCAGTCCACAATCCAAATGCGTAAGTCGTAACTGCAGTCTTAGTGCATTGGATGCAATGGACGGTGACCAATCTAATCATCTTCATGTTCACCTAGCTATCTAACTGAAGCTCTACATTGTCTTCCCTACTTCAACGTGCAGCTCCATTGACGAGAGAAGACCTTCGCTTAGTACTCCTCCGAACTGTGAAAGCCGACTATAAAGACCAAAAATAATCTTTACATAATGCTGGTGCTTGTGTAATATGCCTTTAAGTTTTCCGCAGCATGCCTCTCATCTTTTCCAATTTTTTCTTCCTTGAGGTATATTTGAAACTTAATATTTCACCCATTAACTCAGTGTAACAATCAAGAGGGTTAAGTTCACATAAGTCTCATAAAAGTAGCTTTGGCCAATGACTGGCATAACATAAGCATTTTCCCAACAAAATGATCCACACTGTAATTCACACATAGGCAACATTCTAGTAAATACTGTTTATTCAAACGTGTCAAGTGATGGGAACCGGAGTTGTATTATCTGAATAACATCCATGTGGAGGGTCGTTGAACATGAAAATCTTCTTGTTATGACAATTGATTATCATGCCTTGAGGGATTTAGTTATAAATATCGAAGTAAGAAAAGAAAAATGTTCAGCTTCCAACAGAAATTTTAATGGTGCTAGCTAGCTGTCCTAAGTAGATATAGACAGAGAAGGTTTTGTTTTGTAGCTAGTATCCCATGTGTGTACTCTGTAAATCATCTTTATTACCCTCAATTTGGATGAAAGCTCAAAATGGTAAACCACACCAAAAGCAGAATAACACAATTTGGGTAATCAGATTCAAAATTTTGAAACCCTAAAAATCATTTTACTTGACAACTCGCTCTTTCAATTCCTATCCATCCAAAGGGTGAAGTTTATTTGAGGAATCATCCCAGGCAGATAGGGGGTACTCTCATTTTGGATCGCATGTTACTTCCAAATCCAACTGAATTGAGAATCTCCCCAGTTGGTCAAAGACTCAAAGGTAATTCCTAGCTAGGCAGTAGGCTTAGTGCATGGGATGCAATAGACACAAACATCTTGATGTTTCACTTACCTATTAGCTAGCTAATTATTGTAGTGTGCATGAGTATTGTTTAAGTATAACTATTTCATGTCTTCACTTAGATTATGCATGATCAACCGATAATTTAATCAGATTACAAATGGAGCTTCACTTGATTGAGTACTGTTGCACACTTAGTTGATTAATTACCATCCATGATCCGAGCATCTTGAACTTGTCATCGACAGCCACCAAACAACCATACTATCAGCGTTGCAACCAACACATTATACATCATCACCGTTCAAGGTGGTCGAGGTAGTGAGTCTCACCTATGTTCCTAAGCATCGCTTCTTGAAAAAAATCTAAAACATGTTTTTTTTTTTTGGCTGATAAACCTTAATTTTACTAAATACATAAAATCTTATAGGACTGACCATGGGAAACGGAAAATGACAAGAAAGTTGTCTTGCTTCATTAGAAATCAAGAAACATAAAATTTCCTAACAGAATATCTATGCTAATAGAGTCTGGTTTAGATCTCTCCAGTCCACTTAATTGTATTGCCTCGTTTTATTTTCATTTTTTACATAATTTATACCATTTCAAGGACAAGACAGAGCATTGGTCAGTTATATTGACATAGTAAATTGCATGCCTTCCCGCGAAGTAAAAGTTGGTGGTGAAGCAAGTAAATCTTATTCGTCCAGATTAAGTGTTGGAACTTGGACAAATGTATCACAAAAAGAATGAGCTTTGAAACAAAAATATGTGCAGCAAATGATCATGAATCATGATGTAGTCCATCTAACTGGGAACAGGAAAAAATTGGAGCTAAATTACTAGTAACATAGTACAAATGAATTCTCCAAAGGTTTGGCTCATGATTTAGTCCACGGCAGCATCGGCTCCGCCAAGATGTGACATAAATATCCTTACACGTGACACATTGATTTATCAAAATTCGAATAAAATCGAAAAAATCTCGTATATCTCAATAATATTTTATTAATGTGTCTTTTTGATATTGAGTTTGTTGATTTGCCTTTTTGATTTTTAGGTTTTAAAAGATTCGGAAGGCAGTAAGGATGGGGTAAAATTAGTGTTTTAAGGTTTTAAATCCCACTCGATTGAGCCGCACATCTGGTCTAAGGACATTTTTGGAAGAAATAAAAGTTTAGGGGGCTAAGTTGCTAACAATTTAGGGGGGAATGTTGAGTTTGCACCTGGAGAAGCTGCAAAGCAGACAGTTAGGTCGAATGGCAGATACTTGAAAGGTTGGCCTGTTGAACTTGGCATTATCCCTGAAGCCATGTGTGTCCAAGGTTTTGATACTTCTTAGGGAATTGACCAGATCCGAATCTTCCTAAAAAAGCTTTTCCGAACTTGCAATTCCATCGTTCAGGTGGACATTCCAGAGGATCACACCACTGGTGTTTCCACAGAGCTCTTAATTTGGATGGACAAGAAGTCGATGGTACCTCCTTAACAATTAAGAATTATGTGCTTTGATGTTGGACGAACCGGTGTTAGACAAGTTTCTGAAAATTCTTGCTTCAGAGGTTATGACGGTGCTAGCCTAGCTAGGAAAAGCTGGAAGCTGCTGCTATCCAACTGCAGGAAATAAAATTACATTTGACGATTTTTAAGCTGAATGAGGAGTGCAACAGATTCGAGTTTTGACTTGGGTGGGAAGCCCCCCTCACTCTTCATTTGCAAGTACTATCAACAATGTTTTGGCTTGATAACTCTTCCTGCAGTTTTGTAATTGGTTAAATTTATCTCTAAATTAGGCTTCCATTTAAGCAGTGCGCGAATTTGAGCTAATCTGTGCATTTACATTTGATGTTCTAAAACGTTGCTGTATAATGACTGCGCATTTTAAAATCCATTTTCTTTAAAATGGTTGACATTCTTCTTCTGGTATGATCTGGCAACAGTCGTGAAGCCTTAATTAACGATTGGGTGCTTGTGTCTTTAACAAGTCCTTGATGTACAAATCAACAGCTGTGTATGTTTTCTGATTTTAATGGCTATCCTATTCTTAGCAAGGTTCTTTCATCAACTGGCACAAGAAAGTGGGTTTGTATATGAGATTCGCTGTTTCACTAGAACAAGGTTCTTTTATCATCCATCAATATTTGCCCCATGCCCCATGTAGTATGCTTAAACACTAAAACTACATGATGATGACAACCAGCATCACAAAGTGACAGAAGGACAGATTTGTTTATATTGGGCTTGCAAACTTTGCTAATGAAATTTACATTGGGCTTGCAAGTGTAACCCATGAACAGAAATCTACCAAGTTTCTAATCCAAGGATTTCATCCGAGATTTCTGGAACCCCTCTTCGAGCTTCGTATTTCAAGGTGAGTGTCTAGTGAAATCCCTCCGTTGTTTTCCTACACAGTCAAGTGAGTAATACGAAGAATAAACCTAAAATCTTGATTTTATTTACTGTGTGGAGGTTCGAGAGGGAATAACATCTTCGAAACACTTACTAAGAAGACCATGAAGATGTCGTGAAAATTGAACAATCACCCAATGGAAAAATATACATGATAGGGTGGCAATCCCATGAATCTGAATATAAACTAGATGACCGCTGCCACGGTGGGATGGCCGACCGAAAAAATTGGCGCAAAACTAAATTTTATATAATGGCTATGCAATCAGTTTTTGAAAATTGTGCTTAAAATGGAAATATCATTTATCCTGAAATAGAGAGAGCACGTCGTTTTATTAGTTGCAACAGAAAATTAGTTAATGCCTAAACCAAAATATGGATGCATCCTTAGGGGTGATGGTTTGCATAATGGCTATGCATTTAATTTTCAAAAATTATGCCTAGAATGATAAACACCTCCGAATTTTTCTTAAAAACTCTAAATTTGATATTGTTATTTGTGCTCGTTGGATAGGTTTTTTTATTAGCTTTCCAACGAGATAAATTTTTTAAAATTCCGAGGCAAGGATTTTTAAATATATTATGTTAAAGTTTGCTTTATAATTATACCCTTAAAAAGATATGATACATAAAGAGTCATAGTAATTGGAATAAAATGGAGGGATAGTGGCGTCATTTCAAATGGGACACCAAACAAAATCCAATCTTTTTGTTTCAATTTGGAAAAAATGTCACGAGCCACATTGACATAAAGTCACCATATATAAAGTCCTCTCTCGCTTCGCTCGGTCGGCCTAATAACACATAAGTATCCACCACATCCACGCTTGCTGTAGATGTTAGTGATGGGGGTGACATGGTACATCCTTATACATCCAATGGGCGCGACTAAAGCTTTCCTATTGATTTCTTAGAACAGTTCCTGTTCAATGAACAAATTCCAAATTTGTTCATTTTGCTCCTACTATGGAATGAACAAACATGAAAAATGGATGTTCAAATCTGTTGATTTGAACATTGAGTTGGATGAACGGGCGCGTGTCAGATGGGAGAGCGGGCGTTGGTGCCACAAACGCGAACATTGGAAGCACCAACGCGCGACCATGCCAAAAACGCTAGCGACATTTCCATTGACGCCGCGCTCTTGGGTTATCGCCAACTACAATCCGTGAATACTTTACTACTTTTTAATCTTATTTTATCTCACTTTATCCTATTTTTTCTCACTTCATCCTATTTTATCTCACCTAAATATTTTATTTTATTTTTCACCTTTATCATACAAAACATTTTATACTAAAAAGAAATACTAGTGGGCTCTAGAAAGCCAAATCTGTTCATTTTGCCCTGCTTTACCATAGTGGAGAAACCCGTTTGGCTCAACAAAATTTTGAGTTTAAACATTACCATAGGAACTGCTCTTAACCCACAACAAATTGGACGTTAAGAAAGAACCATTTTTTGGGGACCATGGATTTTTTGGGGGGACCATGGTTCTATTTTTAGTAAGACATTTAGAAGTAAAGTGAAGATACCCTAATCTAAATATCTATATTAATATCAAAATTACCCTTCTTAATGAAGTTAGTGTAATCATTAGTTAGTGTAATCATTGGTTAGGTTAATTAGTAATTAGTGTAAGATTAAATCAATATTATTTTTCTTAAATTAAGTTATTGAGAAAGAAGGAGGAGAATATAAGAGTTGGAAAAACTCAATTATTTTTTTTTATTTTTAATGGAGGTAGACGAACTTAGTTTTATTGGAGTTTCTTGCAAATGTTCATGAAAACGCAGGTACCCAAACTTAGTTTTAATGGAGTTTCTTGCTTTCAGGAAAAAGTTCGGTTAGGAGAAACATTTTACGACGTAACCGAACTTTTTTGCGACGTAACCGAATTTTTTGCGACGTAACCAAAAATTTTACGACATAACCAAGCTTTTTTGCGACGTAACTGAACTTTTTCCGACGTAACCATACTTTTTGCGACATAACAGAACTAAAAAGTTCGATTGGGACTAAGGGTACACATGGTACGGTTCGGCTCGGTTCTTGCCGAGGCCGAGTACTTGTACCTCCCTAGTCTCGGTTCTTAGTTTTTTGACAGGTACTTGTACCTATGTCCTCGGTTCCGGTACCTGTACCTATGTCCTCGGTTCCGGTACTGATGCGTGTCGTAACCACAAAAAATTAATTAATGTTTTACTACCTAATTAACAAGTAATATATGGTAGTCAAGATCGTTCCCACGAGGAGCAAGAGATTATTAGTTGTAAAATTGTCACAAAAGGGGGGTATTGGTTCTAAAATTTATAAAGCAAAAGAAATAAACAAAGTAATTAAAAGTGTAAGTTGAAATCAATGAGAGAGAATAGATCAAGGAATCCTTCTTCGCTGCAAAACAATGATTAAAGTTATGTTCTTTTCCACTTGTTATTAGTCATAGATTATCACCAACCGTAGGTATAGCAGCTAGATCAGTGCTAACCCCAAAATCCCTTGTATCACCGGATACGGAAGTTCTCGCCTACCGGATTCTATTCACCAAACCACCTAGTAGTAGATCACCCAAGATGTAATTTAGTTAAACGCATTAAGATTTATGAATTTATTAGGTTGATATTAGTAGTTAGACTCTTAGATCAAGGTCCACTTGCTAACGTTGTTTTCACACACAATTGCTCCACAGAATCCCTCCGCAAGGTCTTATGTTTTCTACTTATGTAAATAGTCAAGAAACGATTACTTATCCCCTAACTTTCACTAGCTTTAGATCAATTAACAAATCAATTTAGTTGGCCACCCAAACGACCTATCAATCAAGCATAAACACTAATATTAGCAAAAACAAACGATAATCATATGAAAAACTTCAAAATAGAATTGAAACAAAACTCAAACCATATATTAAGAACTAGGAATTCATCCTCAATCTATAAGAAAATTAGCTACTCATAATTTGGAGTTCACACAATAATAATAATAATTAAGGAAGAAAGAAAAACTTATTGAAAAGATGATGGTTGCTCCTTCCTCCAATCCTTGTGCACTTTAACTCCTTCTCCAAAGTAGATGTGTGTAAAAAGTTGTAGAGAACTCCTTTATTTATAGGCTTCAATACTCTCCATATCTTTGTAGGAAAAGAATCCTCATTCCAAAAGAACATCACTTTCCCAATTTGAGCCATATTCCAATTTCTAGTCAAATTCTCCAAAACTTCCAAGTTTTCATCCAATTCCCAATTCTAAGTCTTCACACACATGAGAGAAGTCCATACAAAATTCTGTATTTTTATTGGCTCGCCGGAAAACTGGGTTTTTGGCCGGAAGTAGCCGGAAATCATCACCGCCGGTAACCTGAAAATTCCCTCCGTCGACAAAATATTCCGTCAGTCCACCGTTAAGACTAACGGTCAAACAGGTCAAATGTCAGTCTCTCGTCAGTCAATTAGTCAAAGGGAGGGGGAATCAGCTGAGTTAGCTTTGTGATTCTGGGCTGAGTCGGCTGAATAAATTGAGTTGGATCGGATCAGTCAGACTCGTCTGGATCGCTGAGTCAACTCTCTTGAGGGTTGAATTGGACAGAATTCTGGTTGTTTACAGGGCATTTTCGGCCACATTTTCAGGCCATTATCTTCATCTGTGACACACCTAGCATTTATCTATTTTATCGGTTCATTCATATCAATCTCCTATTGCTCTGCCTAGCACACAAGAACACCATTTTGCAGCCTCATTCACAACTCACTGTGCAGTAGCAACAAGCTATGAACCATCTCATCATTCCCTTTGCAGCAGTAACACAACTCAATGTGCAGCATCTCATTCCACCAGCAGCTCATACATTCTTTGTAGCTTCTTCTTCTGCCTGATTCACTCCTCCTTATCCAGTAATAAGAACATCAGCTAGCCTGCCAATTTCATAACCTGCAATTTTAGACCCAGATGTATCTCCCCCATAGCTTCATCACACCCATTCTACAGTTTCCCTCTCAACTGATTTAACAAGAACAGCATCAACATTCCATATTATTCCCCTGCAATGCCAACATGACCTTCACTTCTCATTGTCAGTCACAGAACAACTCATTGCATCACCTGCAATTGCTAACCACTTACTGCAACATTTCCCTGGCAAGCATTTCCTCAGCAGCACTACTGGAATATGAGCTTTCTCTGGCTTCCACTTGCAACTCCATCATTCCCTTATCAGTAACCCATGAAAATCCTCAGTACCACCTGCAACTTGAACTACAGCTGCTTAATTCACAACAACAACCCACCACCAGTGCTCATCATTCAATTCTTTCTTCTTTGGCATTCACAGCAAACAACAGCCCTAACAACAGCCCTAACTGCTTCTCTGCTCTCTCTTATTTAACAGCAACCACCAGAAATTCGAACCAAGGCTAACTCATTCATCTCTGTCAAATCCCATTTTCTAATTCCATCCTCTCTATTTCAAATCGAACCCAAATTAATCCATCATCTCAGATTCAACTTTACTGCTTCAATTTCTCGATCTCTACCAAACCCATCTTACAGATTCAATCTCAACACCACTATAAACCCAATTTCAGAGGATCCTAATTTTCTTCTTCATCAACTGATCTCCACCCATCTCTCAATTTACAGAGATTAACCTTGAGTCTCACAGATCGCCCCTAGAACAACCACCGATTCCATCTCTGCCTCCATCTCAATCCCTCGAATTTCCTCTCTTGATTTTCAACAGCGGCAACAATGGCTGCTTCTTACTTCATAATTTCAATGAGATTCGAAATGTATAAATAGTTGAGAAGATTTTTTTCTCGGTTTTAGGGTTGAGAATGATTGGGGTTAATGGTACACCCCAGGGATAAGACCACCCCAGTCTGGGTGCCCATAATAGAATGTCACTTCTGATAAGGGCTAGCCTATTGGCAGCCCCTTAACCTTTATTGGGCTCCATACAGTGTTTTCCCCTGAAATGACCTTTTTACCCTTTTTTCTCAAATTTGGTGATTTCTTCTTCTTTTCCTCCGTGCGACTCCAGAGTACCTAATAACTCAAAAACACACGTAAAATACATAATTTACAAGAAAAATAGCAAAGAAAACATAAACTACTAGATAGTAAATTAGGTGTATTCTACACCTATCAAATTCCCCCACACTTAGACTTTGCTAGTCCTCGAGCAAATCAAAACTAAAACTTACAACTTCAAAGCGTTCCAGTGTCCCAAGCATCCTAAGAGCTATGAGGACATAGAGTTTCTGCGTGCTAGTAATAAGAAGTTAGAAATTCTAAAGAACATATTCTCATTCTTAAATGTTGAGTGAGAAATAACCACACCATAATGAGAGAACACGTGTTTGAGAAACGATCAATAAGCATTTCGCCTTGACTTCTGCCTCGCCAAAAGGGTTTTATGATAATTGCACTTAAAAAGACGGCTTTTTTATGGGTCTCACATGTGTGCAGGTAGGAATGAAGAGAGAATTCCTGCAACAAGTTGAATGGTGGGAAGGATAACTTCCGAAATTTTGAAAAACCCACATCTTTTAACATTTTGAAAAACCATTTTTCTAACGATCTCTAAGAAAGGAAATCAACCACTTATATCGTGGATGAGATTACTTACTTACCTTCACATCCGATTGCCAATTATGATAACACCACTCTCACGGAATCCAATAGAAACGTCTTCCGCTCCTTGTCTTCATCTTCTTTGTCTTCGGCTTCAACTATTGGTGATAAACTCTTTAGCTTCATAGATCCTTAACAATTTGTAACATTTTTCCTTAACTCCTTGTTGCTTGAAACTTCCTTATAGATTCTCCTTCCCCACGGCTTATTAAATAAAAACAAACAAAAACAATAATGGATATTTCTCTTGTCTCATTTTTTTTTTTTTTTCTATTTTGTTTTCTTTTTCAATCAATTTTTTTTTAAATTTTTCAATTTTTTTTTTTTTTATATATATAGACAAGAGAAACAAAATACAAAATAAAGTGAAAAATAAAATAAACCATGGCCGTGGAAAAGTACTTTACCGTTTGATTCTTCACAACTTGTATCGCCTCGAAATCATAAACTTCAATAATTTTCACCTTTTGATTTTCTTCGCTTTTGTAAATAAGTCTTCAACTTGTATGTAAAAATCTGCTCATTGTATGTTGCTTTACTTGGATATGAAATTTTCTCTTTTCTTGTTCCATTGTTGCTTTCAAATTTTGAACCTTTTCAACTTTCCTTGTAGATTTTGATGTCGCTCCCTTGTTGATAATGGTGTTTCTATGGACCCGTTGTTGAGAGAATGGTGCTAAATGCAAATCGAACTACAAGAAGGAGTCTTTCATCCATAGATGTCACCCTCATGATTGACAAAAATTAGCACTCAAGAGATCAAAATAGTGCTGAAATTGGTGTGAAATTGGGTAGCTCACCATTCTACCCGGAATTAACGTACGTTGACACACACTCAAAAGAAGCTCTTTAGTAAAGGAAGAATTTTTGGTCGGTGCCTCACATGATATGAAAATGGGTAGTCTCCACTAATGATTGATCAGCAACTCTAATAATGCATTCTTCTCTGCTCCTAATTTGCATCACCGGCATGATTAAATCCATTATTTAACACTCTAACAAGCAAGAAATCGAACGTAGTTCCCTAACATTTCCAAGTTCAATTATGTCGGTCAGAATTCTCTATGTAATCATACCTAGAAGCATGCTAGTGACTCTAAAATCTCTAAAAGTTGAAAGTTTTATGCAAAAAATTCTTTTTTTTTATATGCAAAAATATATGCTTAGCCACTCCCCAACACTTAAACCTTACATTGTCCTCAATGTAATTGAATCCTCCTAGCAAAGTCAAGGTGGGAAATCCTAATATGATATGAAACAAGAAAAATTAACAAAACAAAAAGCAAACAAAAGGATAAGAGATACAAAACCGGTGGGTTGCCTCCCACTTAGCGCTTGTTTTAAAGTCGACGGCCCGACATAGCTCTTGCTTCGTATTACTCCTCTAGAGGGAGCAAATCTTCAAATGGAAGTTCATCCACATTCACATAGGCGATGTTCTCATAGTATGGCTTCAATCTATGGCCGTTGAATTTGGAAACCGAGTTGTCTCTAAGACTAGTAATTTTAACTGCACCATAAGGAAAAACATTAGTAACAACATATGGTCCAATCCAACGGGACCTTAATTTTCCAGGAAATAGTTTAAGGCGAGAATGAAATAAAAGGACTTTTTGCCCCACAACAAAACTTTTCCGAGAAATCATCTTGTCATGAAAAAGCTTGGTCTTTTCCTTGTAAATCCGGGCACTCTCGTAAGCATCATTATATATCTCCTCTAGCTCATTTAATTGTAACTTTCTTTGTTTCCCCGCTTCATCATACTCCATGTTGCATTTCTTTATCGCCCAATAATCCTTATGTTCAAGTTCAACCGGAAAATGACAAGCTTTGCCATAAATCAACCGATATGGAGACATACCAATCGGTGCTTTGTACGCCATTCTATACGCCCAAAGTGCATCATTAAGCCTAAAGCTCCAATCTTTCCTTGTGGTATTCACCGTTTTCTCAAGAATGGACTTGATTTCACGGTTTGAAATTTCCGCTTGTCCACTAGTTTGTGGATGGTAAGGCGTACCAATCTTGTATGTTATGTTGTACTTCTTGAGGAGAGCGTGGAAAGACTTCTTGAAATGTGAGCCTCCATCGCTTATCACCACTCTTGGTGTGCCGTGCCTAGTGAATATGTTTTCTCTTACAAAATCACAAACAACTTGAGAATCATTAGTTTTGGTGGTTCTAGCCTCCACCCATTTCGAAACATAATCTATGGCAAGAAGTATATAAAAATTTCCATTTGAATTGACAAAAGGGCCCATAAAATCGATACCACACACATCAAAAATCTCTACGGTGAGAATTGGTGTGAGTGGCATTTGATTTCGAGCACCTAGATTGCCCGTTCTTTGACATCTATCACACGATTTACAAAAAACATATGAATCTTCAAACAAGGTGGGCCAATAAAATCCACTTTCAAGAACTTTGAGAACGGTACGTTTAGAACCAAAATGGCCACCACAAGCAAAAGTATGACAAAAGGAGAGAATGGATTGAAATTCGGAGTTAGGTACGCACCTTCGTATGATTTGATCAACACCATATTTCCATAAGTATGGTTCATCCCACACATATTGCTTTGCTATCTTCTTAAGCTTCATCTTTTGGAAGTTATACATTGTGCTAGGTACCTTCCTTGTCACCAAATAGTTCACTATATCCGCATACCAAGGTGTTGATTCTTCCAAGGAGAAAAGTTGTTCGTCCGGAAAGCGGTCTTGTAATGGAAGTTCTTCGTGAGACATAACAAGTCTACTAATATGATCCGCAATGGTATTCTCCACATCTTTCTTATCTCGAATTTCTATGTCGAACTCTTGTAGTAATAGGATCCACCAGATTAGTCTTGGCTTAGATTCTTTCTTCTTTAGTAAGTATTTAAGTGCGGCATGATCGGAATACACAATAACCTTTGTATCCACCAAGTATGATCGAAATTTTTCCAATGCAAACACTATAGCCAATAACTCCTTTTCCGTGGTAGAATAGTTGATTTGTGCATCATTGAGGGTCCTAGATGCATAATATATAACATGGGACAACTTGTCCACTCTTTGACCCAAAACGGCTCCAACCGCATAATCACTAGCATCACACATTAATTCAAATGGAAGATTCCAATCCGCTGACTTGATAATCAGCGCACTTGTCAACATTGCCTTCAATTTGTCAAAAGCATCCTTGCATTCCTTGTTGAAGTCAAAAGGTACGTCCTTTTGTAGTAACTTGCACATCGGCATGGAGATTTTGGAGAAATCCTTGATAAACCGCCTATAGAAACCTGCATGGCCAAGAAAAGAACGAACCTCCCTCACCGAAGTGTGATATTGTAAGTTTCTTATTAAATCTATCTTTTCCTTGTCCACTTCGAGCCCTTGAGTGGACACAATGTGACCAAGTATTATGCCATGGTTAACCATAAAATGACATTTCTCCCAATTAAGAACAAGGTTAGTGTCTATGCATCGTTTAAGAACTAGTTCAAGGTTATCTAAACAAATATCAAAAGAATTGCCATAAACACTAAAGTCGTCCATAAATACCTCAATAATGCGCTCCACGTAATCCGAGAATATGCTTACCATGCATCTTTGGAAAGTAGCTGGTGCATTGCAAAGACCAAATGGCATCCGCCTATACGCAAACGTTCCAAACGGACAAGTAAAAGTGGTCTTCTCTTGGTCCTCCGGTGCAATAACAAGTTGATTGTATCCCGAATAACCATCCAAGAAACAATAATAAGAATGCCCTGCTAACCGCTCCAACATTTGATAAATGAAAGGTAAAGGAAAGTGATCCTTTCGGGTTGCGGAATTAAGCTTTCTATAATCAATGCACACTCTCCAACCGGTTTGAACTCTTGTAGGAACAAGTTCATCGTCTTGATTTCGAACAACCGTAACACCGGACTTCTTTGGAACCACTTGCACTGGACTTACCCACTTGCTATCGGAAATTGCGTAGATCACCCCCGCACTTAGCAATTTGAGTATCTCTTTCTTCACAACCTCCATCATAGGAGGATTACTACGTTGAGCATCACGTACCGGCTTCACGTTCTCTTCTATTAGAATCCTATGCATGCATATGGATGGACTAATGCCTTTGATGTCCGCAATTGTCCAACCAATAGCCGTTTTGTGCTCTTTCAAGACTCTAAGCAAACGGTCTTCTTGCACCAGTGTGAGGTTCTTTGAAATAATTACCGGAAGCTCATCTCCATCTCCCAAAAATGCATACTTTAAATGGTCCGGAAGTGGCTTCAACTCTAGCTTAGGCGCCTTCACAATAGATGGTACAAGTAATTCATCATTCACGGGTAAATACATATAGGAAACATTACCCTTAGCTTCTTGTAATGCCGTCAAGGCACCACACGTCTCCACCAATTCCGTGGAAATTTCAACATCCAAGTTAGGCAAGCCGTGGACGTCCAATTCAATGCTCTTTTGCAACACCACATCAAGTTCATCCTCTTGATTCAATTCCACCATTTGTTGCGCTAATGAACTAACCACATCAATGGAGTAAGCGGCATGCACATCACTTGGGTAGCGCATGGCTTCGAATATGTTGAAGTGTATTACTTCCTTGTCGAATTCCATAGTAAGTGTACCCTTATCAACATCAATCTTCGTCTTTGCGGTCTTCATAAATGGCCTCCCAAGAAATAGAGAAGTAGACGACCGATTCTCATTGTTGTCCATATCCACCACAAAGAAGTCCACCGGAAAAATTAACTCATTCACTTGCACTAGAACGTCTTCTACAAGTCCCTTTGGATAAATGTTAGACTTGTTTGCTAATTGGATAATAACTCTTGTCTCTTTCAATGGTCCAAGATTCAAGGAGTCATATATCTCGGCCGACATCACACTAATGGAAGCTCCCAAGTCAAGTAAAGCATGTTCAAACCTTTTCTTACCAATAGTAATTGGCACCGTTAAACCACCGGGATTCGTGCAATTTGTAGGCATCTTCTTCAATAGCATAGCCGAAGCACTCTCGCTAACTTTAGTAATTTCATTATCAAGCAACCTATCCTTCTTTGTGCATAATTCCTTCATGAACTTAGCATACCTTGGCATTGTCTTGATGGCCTCAATGAAGGGGATATTGATTTCTATCTTTTTGAAAATATCCATGAGTGCCTTGTCTTGAGCTTCCTTCTTGGACTTAGCAAAACGACTAGGTAAAGGAGGTGGAGTAGTGAAAGTAGGAACCGGTTCCTTGGATTGGGCGGTTGGTGTTGAAGTCTCCCTTGGTTCGGCATCCTCCTTCTCTTTGACTACCTCTTCACTAGCTTCTTCATGATGAGTTGGACTCTCCACTTGTCTTCCACGTCTTAAGGTAACCGCACTAACATTCTCTCTAGGATTCACAATTGGTTGTGAAGGAAGATTTGTGGATGCTTGAGATTTCGTTAAGTTCATATCGGTCACCAATTGTCCCATTTGAGTTTGTAAATCATTGATTGCCGAATCGGTCTTTTGTTGGTTTTGTTGTAACATAAAAGTGAGACCTTGCATGCTTTGCATTATCACATTCAACTTGTCATTATTCGAAGAATATTGCTCCTTGACTTGTTGTGGTTGGAATTGTTGTTGTTGAGGTTGGAAACGTGATTGTTGGAATCCACCTTGTTGCGCATATGGATTAGGAGCCGCCGCTTGCTTGTTTGCATAGCTAAAGTTGGGATGATCCTTCCAACCGGGATTGTAAGTATTTGAGTATGGATCGTACCTTGGCATTTGATTTGGATATAAAGCATTTACTTGTTCGGTTTCATCATCCGGAATAATTACCGCGGACAACCGTTGCACTACCCTCTCTATGTTGTTTAACCGGTGATCGGATTGTGAAGACGAGTCACTAACTTCATGTACCAACTTAACCATTGAATCACCTCTTGCATAGAATTGTTGCGAGTTTGCCGCCATACTTTCAATCAACTCGGTAGCTTCGGCCACCATCTTGTTCACTAGTGCACCACCACCGGAGGCGTCAAGAAGATATTTATCATTCGTTTGGAGACCTTCATAGAAGTATTGTATTATCATGGCGTCACTAAATTGATGGTGAGGACAACTTGCCACCAATATCTTGTATCGATCCCAACATTCATATAATGACTCTCCCACATGTTGCTTTATCCCACAAATTTCTTTGCGAATTTGAGTAGCCTTTGATGCGGGAAAATATCTCTCGAGGAAAAGTTTCTTCATCCCATTCCATGTTGTGATACTTCCGGAAGGCAAATAATATAACCATTCCTTAGCATTGCCCGCCAAAGAGAACGGAAAATCTTTCAACTTTGCTCCATCCGCATTAATATCTTGTGGAAGCATGGACATGACTATGGTATTAAAGTCCATAAGATGTTTGTTTGGGTCTTCATTCACCATGCCATGAAACTTTGGTAATTCTCTAATCAACCCCGGCTTGATCTCGAAAGTTGAGTTAGTTTGGATACACCATTGTTTTGTATCGAGCTTGTGAGAAGCTAGGTCCTTGAGTGTACGATCACCCATTGCTTCTTCTTCTATGTCTGAATCTGTGAATTCACTTGATGTAGAATGAGGAAGCGGAGTGTTAACCGCTCGAATGAAATCCTTTAGTTGAGTGCCGGATCGAAGACGTATTGGACTCGGTCTTCCCTTTTTAAGCATTCACCAAAGATATAGTACCTACAACAAGGTTCACAAAACTAAGTTAGATATGGTATAGAATCTAACAAAGCAAGAATAAAGCAAAAAGAAAAATAAAAACAACTAAAATCATCCGTTGCTCCCCGGCAACGACGCCAAAATTTGATGCGTGTCGTAACCACAAAAAATTAATTAATGTTTTACTACCTAATTAACAAGTAATATATGGTAGTCAAGATCGTTCCCACGAGGAGCAAGAGATTATTAGTTGTAAAATTGTCACAAAAGGGGGGTATTGGTTCTAAAATTTATAAAGCAAAAGAAATAAACAAAGTAATTAAAAGTGTAAGTTGAAATCAATGAGAGAGAATAGATCAAGGAATCCTTCTTCGCTGCAAAACAATGATTAAAGTTATGTTCTTTTCCACTTGTTATTAGTCATAGATTATCACCAACCGTAGGTATAGCAGCTAGATCAGTGCTAACCCCAAAATCCCTTGTATCACCGGATACGGAAGTTCTCGCCTACCGGATTCTATTCACCAAACCACCTAGTAGTAGATCACCCAAGATGTAATTTAGTTAAACGCATTAAGATTTATGAATTTATTAGGTTGATATTAGTAGTTAGACTCTTAGATCAAGGTCAACTTGCTAACGTTAATTAGGAAAACTCAAACGATAATCATATGAAAAACTTCAAAATAGAATTGAAACAAAACTCAAACCATATATTAAGAACTAGGAATTCATCCTCAATCTATAAGAAAATTAGCTACTCATAATTTGGAGTTCACACAATAATAATAATAATTAAGAAAGAAAGAAAAACTTATTGAAAAGATGATGGTTGATCCTTCCTCCAATCCTTGTGCACTTTAACTCCTTCTCCAAAGTAGATGTGTGTAAAAAGTTGTAGAGAACTCCTTTATTTATAGGCTTCAATACTCTCCATATCTTTGTAGGAAAAGAACCCTCATTCCAAAAGAACACCACTTTCCCAATTTGAGCCATATTCCAATTTCTAGTCAAATTCTCCAAAACTTCCAAGTTTTCATCCAATTCCCATTTCTAAGTCTTCACACACATGAGAGAAGTCCATACAAAAGTCTGTATTTTTATTGGCTCGCCGGAAAACTGGGTTTTTGGCCGGAAGTTGGCCGAAAATCATCACCGTCGGTAACCTGAAAATTCCCTCCGTCGACGAAATCTTCCGTCAGTCCAACGTTAAGACTAACAGTCAAACAGGTCAAACGTCAGTCTCCCGTCAGTCAATTAGTCAAAGGGAGGGGGAATCAGCTGAGTTAGCTTTCTGATTCTGGGATGAGTCGGCTGAATAAATTGAGTTGGATCGGATCAGTCAGACTCGTCTGGATTGCTGAATCAACTCTCTTGAGGGTTGAATTGGACAGAAATCTGGCTGTTTACAGGGCATTTCCGGCCACATTTTCAGTCCATTATCTTCACCTGTGACACACCTAGCATTCATCTATTTTATCAGTTCATTTATATCAATCTCCTGTTGCTCTGCCTAGCACACAAGAACACCATTTTGCAGCCTCATTCACAACTCACTGTGCAGTAGCAACAAGCTATGAACCATCTCATCATTCCCTTTGCATCAGTAACACAACTCAATGTGCAGCATCTCATTCCACCAGCAGCTCATACATTCTTTGTAGCTTCTTGTTCTTCCTGATTCACTCCTCCTTAGCCAGTAATAAAAACATCAGCTAGCCTGCCAATTTCATAACCTGCAATTTCAGACCCAGCTGTATCTCCCCCATAGCTTCATCACATCCATTCTGCAGTTTCCCTCTCAACTGATTTAACAAGAACAACATCAACATTCCATATTCTTCCCCTGCAATGCCAATATGACCTTCACTTCTCATTGTCAGTCACAGAACAACTCATTGCATCACCTGCAATTGCTAACCACTTCCTGCAACATCTCCCTGGAAAGCATTTCCTCAGCAGCACTACTGCAATCTGAGCTTTCTCTGGCTTCCACTTGCAACTCCATCATTCCCTTATCAGCAACCCATGAAAATCCTCAGTACCACCTGCAACTTGAACTACAGCTGCTTAATTCACAACAACAACCCACCACCAGTGCTCATCATTCAATTCTTTCTTCTTTGGCATTCACAGCAAACAACAGCCCAAACTGCTTCTCTGCTCTATCTTCTTTAACAGCAACCACCATAAATTCGAACCAAGGCTAACTCATTCATCTCTGTCAAATCCCCTTTTCTAATTCCATCCTCTCTATTTCAAATCGAACCCAAATTAATCCATCATCTCAGATTCAACTTTACTTCTTCAATTTCTCGATCTCTACCAAACCTATCTTACAGATTCAATCTCAACACCACTATAAACCCAATTTCAGAGGATCCTAATTTTCTTCTTCATCAACTGATTTCCACCCATCTCTCAATTTACAGAGATGAACCTTGAATCTCAGATATCTCCCCTAGAACAGCCACTGATTCCATCTCTGCCTCCATCTCAATCCCTCGAATTTCCTCTCTTGATTTTTAACAGCGGCAGCAATGGCTGCTTCTTACTTCATAATTTCAATGAGATTCGAAATGTATGAATAGCTGAGAAGATTTTTTCTCGGTTTTAGGGTTGAGAATTATTGGGGTTAATGGTACACCCCAGGGATAAGACCACCCCAGTCTGGGTACCCATAATAGGATGTCACTTCTGATAAGGGCTAGCCTATTGGCAGCCCCTTAACCTTTATTGGGCTCCATACAGTGTTTGCCCCTGAAATGACCTTTTTACCCTTTTTTCTCAAATTTGGTGATTTCTTCTTCTTTTCCTCCGTGCGACTCCAGAGTACCTAATAACTCAAAAACACACGTAAAATACATAATTTACAAGAAAAATAGCAAAGAAAGCATAAACTACTAGATAGTAAATTAGGTGTATTCTACACCTATCAGGTACCATTTGGGACAAGTACGGTATCAGGCACGGTTCCAGTATCAGGCGTTACTTTTTGAAGTCTTGTAGACTTGTAGTCGAAGCAGAACTGGTCCCTCTCGCAGTTACAGAAGGTGTTGCTGTGGAGGACAACATTGATCTATACCCCACTTCCATCTTCCCCAACATCCCTTTTGATATTCCTTCCATCCTTTTCCCAAGTATTTCTACCTAATGACAAAACAAATTATCATTAATTACAATCGAACAAATTCAGAATCAAGATTAATTTAAAAAGATATTTGATTACTTACATCTGTAACGCGATGATTGTTATTGTTTAGCTTCATAGTTAAGCTTGATTCAGCCATTTGTTGAATCTCTTTAACATATTTATCATCAAATTCAAGTTTTTCTAATATCCTCGGAAGAACTGATGCTTTAAGATCAAAATTATCACATTTACGAATCTCAATATCTGTAGCTCCTGATTTTCTATGTGAATCATTTAGTTTCTCTTATAATTCATCAATTTCTTCCTCTAAGACTGAATCTACATTCTTTCCTTGATAAATTTTCTTGAAGAGAAGAAAACTCTTCCCTGAGAAGAAAACTCAGAGAGAGAGAGAGAGGAGCTGCAAAGACGATGGAAAAAACAGAAAATGAGACCTACCTAATTTTTTTGATATATACTGGCACCATCGGATACTCCGATTAATCCCTAAATCTAATGGTTATTATTGCTCGGTACAATCGGGACGGTACAGTACGGAACTTGAATAGGGCCGTGTAGGGGTGCCAACGGGTCCCATCGGGTCCGGGTAGTGTGCTACCCGGAACCGGAAACGGTACTTTTAATCGGTTCCGGGTCCGGTTCCTAAATTGATGGACTCGGAACCGGACCCGATAAAAATACTAATTACCCGTCGGGTCCGGGTATTTATCGGGTCCTTAAAAATTAACTATACTTTTTGATATTTTACTTTTATATTTGCTATATTAGCTTGAATCTAATAATTTTTCATATACAATTATTATTGTATCTATGTAAAAAAATTAATTAGGATGAAATATAAGAATATCAAGGATAAATGAAAAAAATTGAACGAAATTATACTAAATCTTTCTATTTTATGTAAAATTAATAAGTAAAACATAGATATTCGGGTACCCGTCGGGTAATACCCGTTAGGAACCGAAACTTATCGGTTCCTAACGGGTCTTACCCGTCGGGTAGTAATTTTGCTAACGGTTCCAATCTTAGGACCCGGAACCGGACCCGACACACCCGGGTCCGGTTCGGTTCCGGGTAATCGGGTACCCGTTGGAAGCCCTAGGTCCGTGTACCTGTACCTCCCTAGCCTTGGTTCTTATATTTTGGACTGGTACTTGTACCCCCTTCCTCGGTTCGGTACAAAAATAGGTACAGTTCCGGCACGGTCCGGTTTTTTGGCTCGGTTCGTGTGCAGGCTTAGTTGGGACATTTTTAGCGACGTAATCGGTTGGGACATTTTTTGCGACGTAACCGAACTTTTTCCAACGTAACCAAACTTTTTGCGACATAACCGAACTAAAGGGTTCGGTTGGGACATTTTTGCGACGTAATTAACCGAACTTTTTGCAACCTAACTGAATTTTTTCCGACATAACTGAACTTTTTGCGACATAACAGAACTTTTTGCGACATAACGGTTGGGACATTTTTTTGCGACGTAACCGAACTTTTCTCTGGAAAAAAAACTCCATTAAAGTTGAGTTCAACTTCCATTTTTAACTCATTTTGATGATTACTTCACACTTTTCCAACCAAAAATGAATGGCAACTAATGGGTTTATTAATGATTTAAATTAAGCCATATATTTAGAGGTGGTGGTGGTAGTCGGAGGTGGTAGGTGATGGTCGGCGGTGGTGGGAGGAGGTGGTGGTTTATATATATAGGTGGTTATTAGGTTGGTTTTAAATTAAATTAGGTTAAGGGTAAGTTAGTCATTTCAACGCTTTAGGACATCCTTATAACTGTAGAGAAGGTGGCCTAATAAAATCATGGTCCCCTCAAAAAAAAATCATGGTCCCTAAAAAATGGTTCTTAAGAAAGGGCGATGTGTATAGTGTGTACCTGATAAAATTGGGCACGTGGAAAGCCCGATAATACACTTGGTGCTCCATTTCCGTATAAACAATCTAATTAGGGGAAATTAGGGGGAGACCCAAAAAAATATATTCTCATTGTCAAGCCCACAATTAATTTTTGATACCGTGACACCCATAATTATATAAAATTATTAAAAATGTATGCATGACGGATTATGCATCCGCATGATAGGTTATGCATCAGGGGTATAATTGGCAATGCAACTTGGATATAACATATCTAAAAATCCGCGCCTTGGAATTTTACAAATTTTATATCGTTGGAAATCTTTTTAAGATACGCAACGAGTACAAACAAGAATATCAAATTTTTGTTTTTCACGAAAAAATCGGAGGTGATCATCACTTTAGGCAAAATTTTCGAAAACTTGATACATAACCATTATGCAATAACCAAAAACGATGCATAACACATTCTGCAGACGCATAACGAATTATGCAACCATTTTCTCCACTGCATAACAAATTATGCATTTGGATAACAAATTTATGCATCTATAACAAGTTATGTAACCATTGTTTTGGTTGATTTTAGTGCGTACATAAAAAAATTAATGCATAATGCAGTATGCATCCATATTTACGGACGCATATCAGTTTATGCATCTATTTTCTCGATGCATAAAAGATTGTGCAGCAATTTTCTCGATGCATAACGCATTATACAGTCATATTTTCGGATGCATAACAGGTTATGCACCCATTTTCTTGACTGCATAACATGTTATGCAGATATTATTATAGGTGCATAACGTGTTATGCAGCCTTTTTTTTTGTTGGTTTCAATACTAACAAAAAGTAGATGCATAACTTGTCATCCACCTACAATAATAGCTGCATTACGTGTTATGCAAACATTTTCAGGACTGCATAACAAATTATGCAACAAATTTTTTTAGATGCATAACAACTGCAGCACAACTTTTTGTTAGATGATAACAAAAAGAAGCCAAGGCTCAAACTTCTAAAATGCAAAAAAAAATTAGTTTAATAAAAGACAAGCAAAGACAAACACGCACTAGTGATGGAGTTAAGGTACAAAACAAGAAATTCATACAATAGGTAGCTGAAGTGAGAAAGACATCATATGTTGTCGGCCTTATCTACAGAATAAAGCATGAGAACCTAGAGAATAAACAATATGTATCTGAAGTGAGGAAGATATCATATCATGCACCAAAAAATTCAGCAAAAACAGAAGCCAAGATGTGTATTCAATCGAGCAGATTCAACATGTTGTTTAAGCAAACCAGGCCTATTAGAGAATTATCTAAGACTTGATCAGACAAAAATAGTTTGAATAACAAACTAATCAAACAAAACTTTACAGAAACAAAAGGATCAAGGATTCACTAGTTGTACGTCCATCAATTTCCTTCTTCACCTATGTTTCCGGATCAGCAGAGATTACTGTTAATACCATTTTGTAATCCTCCTCCAACTGAAAATCCAATCCAACCATTCAGTTCAACATCTCTTCTTCTCGATCAATCCAGCATATAATCATCCCAATCAATCACTACCACCATCAAACATTCTCTAGAATCTAGATTCGTTCCTTTAACAACAACAACTGCTTCAAACCCTAATTTCATACTCTATCACATATTCCTTCTTGAATCTTCAAAAAATCAACAGAACCCATCACTAATCGAACCATCAACTCCTCTTTCAATTTCATCAAATCTCCAATTAAATTGCAGCGCCAATCTCTACTAAGTCTCTTCTTCATCTTAAATTGACTGGTGGTCTTTTAACAATATTATCTTCATCTGCATCTTTCAAATCAACACTCATACCATCAAATCAACCCCTTTTTCTCTCGATTCAGATTCAACAGCAACAACAACTGCTTTTCTTCCTTCTTCCTTTCTCATATTCAAACAAAACCCTTTAATTCTCCTTCACTTCTACTTAATTCGTCAGCAGAACTCATTGATTTGCTGATAATGAATTGGTTTTTCTGAGAAGAAATTGAGAGGAAAAATCGAGAAGAGGAAGAAGAAGAAGAGACACAAAGAGAGAAAACGAGAAGAGAAGATTGAACTGTTAAAAAACAAAAACAAATTTCTGAAATTTTGGGTTTAGGAATAATTTTGACCGAAGAAATGGGTGTGCGTCTTAACTTTTTTTTCGGTGGGTTTCACAGTGTCAAAAGTGTAGAAAATGGGTGTGGCTGTAGTTTTCACTTTACCACCTATGTGAACAACTTAACATGAAGATCCAACAAAGTCTAAGGGACTATGGTCATATGGATACGGATCATTCTGTTTATCACATCAATGGGCTAAGAATTTCATCTTGGCCTACCACAGGCCTGTGGGCCTTGTTACCCAGATCCAGTACAACATTTTGTCAGTATGGAGGCTGGGGTTTCCTATATTCTATAAATACATGATATATAATCTCTACAAGGTAAGATTTCAAACCCTAAAAACTCATGTTCAAACCCTAAAAACTCATGCGAAAAAATTTATGCTAATTGACCGTCAGAGGGTTTTTTGCAGGTACCCACACTTCATTATCAGGTGGAGAAGATCGAGCATCAACATCAATCGAGATTGTTTGAGGTAGAGATCTATTTTTCCCCAAACATGTTCATACTACATCACTAGTTGCCAAGGTTTATAGATGAAAGACCATGATGACCTTGTAAATGCTACTTTAAGAAATGAAAAAGAGTCGTGTTGTGACGAGGTCACCCTCGTAATAGCTAGTTTAAGGGTGTAGCTTTAAACCGTTGGATATTACATCGCAGATCTATACACATGTCAAGGCATTATTTAGGTAATAAAAAATATTTATTATTTTCTAAATTAATTTTATTTAGTTAACTAAGTAATTTGCTCGTCAAATTTGTTTTGTTTTTTATTATTTTTTTTGAAGTTCGAAACGGTGAAAATATAATTCGAGAGAAATCATGCTTTTCAAATGACTCCTGATTTGTATCGCTACTGACATCAAACTCCATATCCAGGAAAGTCTAAACAAGAGGTCTCTTTATCATTTAATCTTAGTTCAACCACGCCTTAGATAGATTTCTGATATCTACATTGATTAAGGTTGGATAATGTTGATTAGAAAATACTATTCTTCTGTTATAGAGGACCTGAGTATATATACTCGACTCATTCAACTATTAAACCCCACATGTACTCCTCACACACTCACATACAATGACTCACACTATTATCCCCCCTCAAGTTCAAGTGCCTTACAAAGGGACAGTGAACTTGCATACACACACTCACAGACAATGACTCACATTACATACACACTCTCTTTACATTCTCATGTCACTCACAGTACAAAACCTGAAGAAACTGAAAACATGAGAAAGATAGGCCAGAAATAGTTGTAGGAGAAATAATGTTGGTGCAGGAGCATAACATGGCCAATTGATGCAGATGATAGGCATGTTAGTATGAGGCAGCAGCAAAGTCCATGTGATGATGATCACAGAGCATTTGGCAGTAAAAAATAAACAGGGATAACAATAATAAAACTGGAGCAAAACATAAGGAATCAATAAAAGTAGCAGCATCGTGTTGCAGAGGTTGAACAAATGAAAATTGTTGCAGCAGGACATTGATAGTTGATTACAGCTTTTGAATAGTAATGTGAGAGAAGTTGCAGGCCAGAAGTAGGTGGTGTAGTATTATAATGACAATGACTCAGCAGGCTTGGAATTGTATATGCAGTTGGTGTAGAAAATTGAAGCACAATAGTAGGAGGCAGGACAGTAAATAGTGTTGCATCTTGAACAAGAGAACAAAAGTCCAAAGCCAACATATCTTAGCAATCACCAAGTCTTCTATGACCAATCTTACCAATATATTTTAAGAAATAAGCTTGCACAATGTCGAAACCCAGCAAACTCTAGCAATCACCAACTATAAAAACTTGTCTTCTCTGACCAATCTTACCATTAACTTTGTAAGAAAGAAGCTTGCAAATATAACCACTCTGGGAGATCTCTTCAACATTGTTCAAAGTACTTATGAAAGCATTATTCTAATAATAGTAGCAAGAGTGATAGGCTTACAGTATGTAGCACACAAGGACTTATTAAAGCACCTTGGATTATTCAAGTTCTTCCAAAATTGAAGGAAGATAAAAAAAACTTAACAGCAATAAGAGAGAAAAACCACAGGTTGCATATTTCACCATATGAAATCTTAGTAACAGGTTGCATACAAACTCATAAGCAAACTCAACAAACACAACTTCAATTCAAAATCAAAATCCGTAGATTATATCCATAATCAAAACTCAACTTCAAAACTTCATACTTAGCTCTATCATCTCACACGCGCAGAAGAAATCAAAACCATCTAATCGGTGAGTACTGAGATGAAGTAAAGAGCATGAATGAAACTGAATACAGCAATTTAAGCATCCAAAGTGCAGAAGAATTCAGCAACATAGGCCTAGGATGTTCAACTGGATAATTTAAGGATGTTCTCCTAACTTTGTGATAGTAGAAACAAACACGAACAAATTAACATCTACCAGTTTTCAGCAGCAGTGATCTTCAATTCAAAAATTAAACATAGAATGCTTCCTCTAACCCCTTAGGCAGCACCGGCATAACTAATTGATGATGAGAAACGAAGATGAAGGTGAAATTTAATTTTGGAAGATGAACTGATTAGGAATTGAACACATGAAAATAAGACATGAAGTAATCTAAGAATTTTAAATTGAGATTACCAACAGAGTTTCGATTTACCAGTCAACTAGGCAAAGCAAAATACAGATCTGAGAAGCATGCTTGATTATGTTGTTGTAGAAGTATCAGATCGAAACCGAAACCACCATTAATTAGAAGGAGATGAAGACGAGTACCAACTGTTGATGTAAAACCAGATCGAGAAAAATATAATTGTTGTAAGAAAAGAGATCGGAGCAATTAAGAACAAATTTGTGATTATTTTAACCTTGAAAGCATAATTCGATTTTCTAATTTCAGCAACAGCTGAAGGTGATGAATAGATTTGATGATTGTGGAAGATAAAGAAATAACGATGTGGTGGTGGTGGAGGATAAATAATGCTGGTGATGGTGAAGAAATCACATGAAAGGATCGATTACCCACAGAAATTGAATTTTTGTGTCTGATACCAAGATAGATTTCTGATATCTACATTGATTAAGGTTGGATAATATTGATTAAAAAAAATTATTCTTCTGTTACAGGGGACCTGAGTATATATATACTCGACTCATTCAACTCTTAAACCCCACATGTACTCCTCACACACTCACGGACAATGACTCACACTATTAGCCTCCGCTAACTTGTAATATTAAGTTGAAAATCGGTTTGAATTCCAATTCTTATGACCTTTTATGGAATTTAGGATAAAATTTAGTTCCAGTATACAAAAATAAACCAATATCTACGGACACAACCATTGGAGTTTGTTTCACACCTTTTGATACATCAAAAATCTTCTTATCTTATCGAGAGAAAAAACAACAACAAATCTTCCTCTCTTTTCTGTTTTTTTTTACCAAGGGGTGGTGTTCATTAAACTTCTGTTGGGATACGATGTAAATCTTGTTCCCTTGCATTTGGATTAATCATTCTTCACTCCATCTTTCTTTTGAATCCTACGAACATCCATTTCTTCGGGTAATATATAAAGAATTTTGGTTAAATTTTTGAAATGTGCAAAATCATGAATAACCATAAGATTACAGGCTAGGGTTTTAGGAAACATAAAAGAGAAAATCCAAAGTAAAATTAATTTGGTAGAGATTAAAATAAAATAAAATATAAGAAGAAAATATAAATAAATAAATTTTTATTATTAATATTTTCCTCGAGATGTGTATACATCTACCATGTATATCCAATGGTTAAAAGGTGCACCCTTAGACTAGCTATCACAAGGGTGACCTCGTCACATCATGATTCAATGAAAAATCGTCATGTTATTCATCTTACGAAAATGACGAACAAAGATAAACATAAACAGTCGTCATGGTAGTGGAAAAGATACAATAACGACCATATCATTGCATATCAACATTTAATATGTCACTCGAAGAACAAAAGAAAGTAATAAATTGAGTATATGACATCAATTACTATCTCGATCTCTCGAAAAAATAATATCTATCGTTTAAAAAATGTTAGAATATAGAGAAGGAGAAAAAAATTGATCACTAGGTTGATGAAAAAACAGAAGGAAATAAATAACGTTTGGATCTAAAAAAAGAAAAAGAAAAGTGAACTAGTTTTAGTTATTAGCAACGGAAGGGTAATTAGGTAATTTTATATACATTAGAAGTCCGTCGGCACACTATATAATTGGGAATAAAATCCATAGCCCCTAATTAATTTGGGTATACGCGAATCTAACGAGTACATATATACATATGTGAGATCAAATTTATGGATCAACTCTAAGAGCATTTTGCATTTTGCTCCCACTATGGACTCAACAAACATGAAAAATGGATGTTCAAACCAACAAATTTGTTTATTTGTTTATTGAGTTGGATGATGTAGTGCGCGCTTGATGATAGGTCGGTCGATCGTGCCACAGACGTGGAGTTGTAGGGAAGATCGCTGGAGTTGGAAGGAAGATTGATGGAGTAGGAAGGAAGATCGTCCATCGCTTTTCTCTCTCCCATACCAGGTTATTATATTTAGGGTTTATTTATTATTATTATTATATAAATAATTCGTTGGAACCAACTCTTGTTAGTTTATGTAAATAAAATCATCCGTGGAAAATCAATTCTTATTAGTTTATATAAATAAAATAATTAGTGGGACCCAAACTCTTAATAGTTTATATTAATAAAAAATATCATATTTGTTCATTTTTCCTTGGTTCCCATAGTGGAGAATGCAGTTTGTTCATCCACGTGGCTCCACAAATTTTTATTTTTGTTCATTGCCATAGAAACATCCCTTAGAATGCATGAGAATTGAGTTTCCGGATTTAAATTATTTCAAAACCAATACACCGTAAGTTTATTATTTTTAAATTTTTTTTTATAAGAACAATACACCATCTTCTATGCTTATAAAACAAAAGGGCATGGTGTGTCACGCAACGGCTTAGATACGTTCATTTTCCTAACTGGCGGATGAGATTTTTCCTCCCCTATCCAGTGATATCTCAGATTGAAAGATCTAATGGTCGTACGTTACAAAAATGATACATTGACCAAAGAAGAAGCACCAAGTGTGCCCCGTGTGAGAGGTTGGTGGGAACATTCATGCCCCACCCCCGTCCCAATACATAGAATGAATGATGGTGCATTTCAGACCATCTGATACCCTCTAGGTGCCCACTTCGGTGCTGGGCCTCGGTGGATGTAGCAAAGTTGTTGTTTTTACTTTTTAATGCCCGCTCTCTGTAAAAAAATCTCCACGTATGCTTTTGCCTCTCGAGAAATCTAAAATAAAAAAAATTAACGAACCGACCATAGAAAAGAAACGTTTCATTTGTTATGTATTTTACAAGGTGATTTTCTCTCGTCAATAGGGCGATTTTCTCTCTCCTGAAGTTGGAGATCTTCTTTCTCATCTTTGGATGATTTTTTCTCATCAATAAGACGATTTTTTACTTTTCTACCTAACTGTTCTGTTGTTTGATTTGTGGTTTTGCAGGTTAACTTGATTTTGTCATCGTTTTCTCTATTTCTCCTTGTTCCAAACAATTTTTTTTCAAGGTCTGAAGTTTTTCAGTTGGGAACTCCATCACTAGTTTGTGCCTATCCAAAGGCATGGCTGATTCAACCTCTAGAGTTGAAGAAGGTTATGAAGATATCATAACAAGAATGGCTTCGTTGTTCAAGGATGATGATTTAATATTTGAGGTCCCTGAAGATGTAGCAGAGGCTTCTGAAGATCACAAATACACCTTGATCATTACCACCATCACAAGGAGAGAATATGGTCTCAACATCTTATATAATATGCTTCAAAGATCATGGAGGCCGTCAGGAAGCATTGAGATTTCCAGTTTTAGCCAAGCCATTTACAAAGTCAAATTCGAACTCGGATGTGATCACAATAATGTTATTATGAGATCTCCATGGGGTTTAAATGATGATTTAATCATGTTTGAAGTATGCGATCCTGAAAAGCTCCCACATGAGTATAAATTTCAGAATGCATATTTTACAGTACAAGTTCACGGATTATCAATGAGCAACCATAAAATCAAAATGGTAGAATTCATAGCCTCAAAGATTGGTACTCCATATCCAATACAAGCGTCGAAACAAGCAAAATGGGGTAGTTATGCCAGAGTCAGAGTCAAGATAGATGTCACACAGGCAATCCGGCAAGAATTATCATTTTTACTGCCATCAAAAAAGAAATGTACGGTGAAATTCAGGTATGAACGTCTTCCAAAGGTGTGCTTCTTCTGCAGAAAATTTGGGCATATAATGAAGCTATGTCCAGAGCTATCTAAGGAATGTGAAAAAATGGGTTTCTATTCTCCAGAAATTTTCATGGAAAAAATACATGATGCAAATCTAGCTCGTCTAACATAGGAAATCAATGAAAATTACAGATCCAAACTCCATCATCATCAACAGATCACCAAAAACAAGCCAGAAAATTTCCTTGAACCAGAAAGTCCTCCCATTACTCCCATGCCAAATATCTCGGCAAACCCTCAGGCAATACCTAATACCAGTCAACCATTAGTTACCAAAAAAAAAACCACCACTCCAATACTGATGAGACTCAATAGCTGGAGTACTCAAACCTATTCAACACAAAATCTGCTATAATCTCTACAAATAAGGAAACCATGCATGCTCTGAATAAATCCTCGTTCAAAGAGAATATCCCGCCAATGCATGAAAATTTCAAAACATCACCTACTGAGAGAATAACACTTAATGCAGAAAATGAGTCAGCATCCTTCCCTCACGCCCAAGCTACCTATCAGAAAAAATCTGATACCCTAACCCGGAAAAAAAATCCAAAATCTCTCAAACCCAACAAAATGGTTCAAGCTAGCAATCCAAGTATCCATGAGCATTCACCCACCACCCTATATGTGAATCCTTTAAACCCAAATCAAGTACAGATCACTTACCCAAAACCTCCACAAAAATCAAACCACTCAAATAATAAGAATCATCTCGTAAGCTCCAAAACCTCTATCCCACATCAAAACATTTGCGAGCCTAGCTCATCAACACCACAGTCCAATCATAATTCCCCTACCAACACACACCACCTCAATCCATCCACATAGCATGTTAAGATGATGCGACACTAGAAGCGATTTGCGAGTGGAAACCACGAACTCTCAGAACAACAGAATGTAGATCACATTGTGAGTAAGAGGATTGCCGAACCTATGGATTGTGATCCTCCTTTGAAGTAACACTGTATGAGCAATAAATAGGATGTGGCGACTTGCTGTGAAAAGTCGCCGGAACTTTGTTAGTATAATCTTGGAACTGTCATGGATTAGGGAATGATACGATAGTTTTAACATTAAAATCATTCATGCGCAGTTGTAATCCATCAATTTTGTTTCTCTCCGAGAAAAGATTAAACGAGAACAACAGTAGAAAAGTTTGTGAATTTCTCAACTACAGACACTACACTTTTGTAGCTGCAAATGGGAGAAGTGGAGGTCTTGCTTTGCTCTGACAAGACAATGTGAATATACAAATTCACTCACAAAGCCAGAATCTGATTCACTGCACCATTGAAGCTCGTTTATGCACTCCTAGTTGGGACCTCTTATGCATCTACGGTCCACAAACACACCCAAAAAAATGGCTTATGGAGACAGACAAGTTCCATCATCGCTGCCATAACAAATCCTTGGTGCTTAATAGGCGATCTCAATATCCTAATGCACTCTTATGAAAAAAATGGTGATTCAGCTGACACTGACATCAGCTGTCATGAATTCAAAAACATGATAAGAGAAAGGGATATTCTGGATTTGGGATTTGCCGGACCTGCATTTACTTGGTCGAATAATGCAGTTCAAAATTCACCAAATTTTGAAAGATTGGACAGATTTCTATGTAACACGGACTGAAGACTACTATTTCCTGATGCAGCGGTTCTTCATCTCCCCAGAATTGAGAGAGACCATGCTCCTATCATTCTCAACACAATGAGGAAACCACCAAAGAGAGTTCCAAATTATAAATTTGAATTCGATTGGAATAATCATCCAGAATTCAAAGAAAAACTGAAGTCAAGCTTGGATAACACGGAAGGAAATACATGTTGGTTGAAATACCTCACACCTATGTGAAAGAATTTGCATAACATGATAAAGAGTAACATCTGCGGATAATAACCAAGAGATATAGAACATGCCAATTTGAAGGAGGAAATAAACATATTATCCCTGCAATATCCGAGGGAGAGAAACAATTCTATGGGGAGATTGAGGAGTCTTTCAATTTTTGGCATTATACATAAGAAACGACATCTAATCTTACCAAGGCATTTGATAATGTTGATTACACTGAATTCTCAGGATGTCCTTACTTTTGGTTGTATGGGGACGGTGGTATCTTTTTCATAAACTGCGGACTCAAGAATGCCCGGCATGAATACATTTACAGATCTATCCTTTTCATATCTTAATAGGTATATTGGTCGTGTTTGTTTGTCCCAACTTATTTTCATCATTGCGAAATAGCACGGGTCATTCCCAATAGTTATAATCTAGTTAGATTAGCTTTTCAAAACCAATATACACCATAGAATCCAAGAAGTCAACATAGATAACTTTCGATCCCCTTTATAAACGGAAATGTTACACTCACGGCAGGCTGGTCCTGCGGTGTGTCCTGACAGGGAAAAAATGGGAGATTCTTATGGCTCGGCGGATTTGCAGGGGTTGGGTTAAGGGTGGGATCCACCTCCTCTCTTTCACACTCCCACTGTCGGGATGGACCGCGGGATTTTAATCATTTCCGCTTTATAAATAAACCAGTCAAGAAGTCAACCTAGATAACTTCCGCTTCCCTTTATTAAAAAAACAAGTCAAGAAATCAATACACCAGTCAAGTTCTGTTTCAATGTTAGATGAATTATGGTAATGTTGATGTCACAACAGAATGTTTTGAATTTAAAATGTTTTGAATTTATTATTTAATTGCGATTGCGATTGTGAATATGTGAGCTAGCTATTGATAGTTATTTCCTGAATTGCACTAAGTTAGTATTTTGCATAATGGAATACGAAATGTGTATTGTACATGTCTTATATGTGTCATTACGTCAGATAAGACCATTTATGTTTGTTGTTCAGAAACAATAAGAAACATATTCTTATTTTTTCAAAATTTGTGATCAAATGATCGGCTATTAGGAGTGTTAATTATTCACTTCGCCTTATGTTGGTTTGCACATATAGTGGTTGGAGTGTGAATAAGGGTTTTTATCTTTAAATTTCATTCATTATCTTATCTTTGATAGTAGTATGTACAGAAAATGACAAGTAATCCTCCTTATTTTAACTGCACCATCAAATGCACCAGTAAGGTGGTCTTTCTTGTTAAAACACTAATGTCAAACTGGCTTTGTCTATATAGATAAGCGATAAAAAATGGCCAGGGGTATTCCTTGTTCACTTGCTTACTCCCAATTCTTGTTTTACTTAACCGGTCCGATTTCAATTATTTTCTAATCAAGTTTTGTATGGTATGCAGGCATGTTATGTTCCTTTCCTACATTCATTTCAGCACATGCATGCTTAAGATGGATCAGGAGGAGTACATCAAGGAAAAAATTAACCGGTGCAAACATTGAGTTCATTGACAAACAAAATATCTTGGATTTGACTGAAAAGGTACTTCTCCATTGTATTAACAATTCCTAGGTGGATGTCTCAGAAATCAAAATCCATCTTAACTTTTATGATTGTGATTCTTTTTTCCTGACGTTATGTGGGAATACCACCCGCACTAGTTACTTCAACCTTTATTGTAATGTTCTTCTATTTGGTACATAAATGATTTTATGCTAGTTAACCTCTTACCTTATACTAGTATACTTACATTTACAGAAACTAAACAGAATCAATTGCTCTATTTGCTGGATATCAATGATTATGTGCCAGTTCTTGTTCTAAAGTAGGTAGCACGCGTGCGCGCGCACACACACACACACACACACACACATATATATATATCCGGGTTATATATCCGGGTTATATATTTTTTCCTGTACATTGTTCAACAATCAATCTTAAGAATTTTATGTTTTTTTCCTAGGTTGTTCGATTGGATGCCACAAATGATAATTCAGTGTTACTTCTGTTATGCTTGCATTCTCACATCATGCAGTTCATTTTAAATTTAGTTCTTGTAATTTTGCTTTGACAGCATATTACTGTAAATTTCAGGTGGAAGGAGTGAACAACTTACTTGGATGTCTTTCGCTTCTCTAAGCATCAATCTCAGCATCATGTTGTTTAACTTTTTTCATGCTTGCTCATTATGCTACTATAGGATTCTGGTTGGAAAGGCTTCTAAGACGTAGTTTATGAAGCTTAGTAATGATAAGGATGGATCGGTTCATTACATCGTTCATGTCCATTGTGTCAAGTACAGAAAAGAACTGAGGTTTGACGTTAATGAATCCCAGCTCTAATAGCTTAGAATGGAATTTCATCGTGTAAATTCAAACTCAGTTCACAATGTTGTAAAATGCCGTAAAGGTATCTGGTTGTATTAGCAGGTCAGGGTGTTGTATTATTTTATAATACTGGAATTTCGTAAATAAAAATACAGATTTTGTAAAAAAAAAAATTAATTCTGATAATATATTTTGCAACGTATATATATGTTACTTAAATTATTTTATACGTTGCATTAAGTCGAGTGAAAGCAACGGATGAAGCAACGCATGAAATGTTGCTTTAATTAATTTAAGCAACGATTATAAATGTTGCCCAAAATTTGTGACGCCTTGTGGGAAACGTACATAAGCGTTGATTAAATTGTTATCAACGAAAATAAACGTGGCAAATTCGTGTTTTTGGTGTAGTATGAAACTTATCTTTGATGGTAATGTCATTGAGCTTTCTGTAATCCACACAGAACCTCCAAGTATTATCTTTCTTCTTCACTAGAATGATTGGAGAAGCAAGAGGACTTTGAATTTCTTGAATGATTTCAGCTTGTAGCATTTCTTTCACCAATGTTTTCACCACTAATTTATGTATATAAGGGCATTTATAGGGCCTTAAGATGACTGGTTGAGCATTTGTCTTAAGTTGAATCTTGTGATCCAAACTTCTCTATGGTGGTAGTTGTGTTGGTTCTGAGAAAACATCTTTGAAATATTCAAGAAGTTGTTGTATCTCATGTGGGTATTGGAGATTGTATGGAGGTGGAGGAGATGTGAAAGAATTGTCCAACTAGGGAATGTGTGTTCTTCTTTAGAAAATTCCCCATAGCTTGTCCACTCATGAGCATAAGCGAGGGCTTTAAAGTATCTCCTTGAAGTGTGATCAGCTGGCCATAATGGAGGAATGAAATAGAAAGTTTTGCTAGATTAAATGTAACATCTCCCAATGTGTGGAGCCAGTATGCTCCCAAGACAATGTCACAACCCCCTAAGGGAAGTAACCTTAAGTCTCCAACAAAATCATTACATGCATTTGCCATTCTAGATTATGGCAGACACCACTACTAGTGGTTCTAGCACTATCTGCTATTGTCACTAACATGTGAGCTATGGGCTGGACTTCACAAGCTAAGTGTTTCACAAGTGCTGAGTCTATGAAGTTGTGTGTACTTCTAGTATCAACCAAAATGGTAACAACATGATGTTTAATGAATCATGGAATGCGTATGGTGTCAACATTGAGAGTACCTGTAATAGCATGGAGTGATATCTCCATATCTGACTCAAGTAAGGAATCAGACGCAGCTGCTTGAGTTGGTTCTTGTTGTGGAGAATCTTCCACTTCTTCAGTCATGACCATAAATAATTGTTGTGGTTTGCATCGATCTGTGACCAGGGACATAAGTTTCATCACAATTATTGCAGAGACCTTGAGCTCTCCTTTTATCTTGTTATTCTCTATATAATCTACTGATAGGTGGTGGAATATACAAGGATTTATTTGCAGGAGTGGTGGGTGTAGAAAAGAGTGGGGATGATTTATGTGGTGGAATGGTAGTGGTACTGCTTTTCTGTGGGGTGGGTGAAAATTTATTGAAATAGGCTGCAGTTGTAGGTTGTTTATAAGTATGGGGTTTAGGTGATTGTTGTACTTAGGATTGCAGAGCACTCTCTTGTAGACGTGCTAGATAAAAAAGCTTGATCTAGTGTGGTGGGTTTATGCATTTCCACTTGAAGTTTAATCACCTCTTTCAAACCACTCAGAAAACTCATAACAAAGTAATCTACTTTAAGATTGGGGTTGTTCTGAAGCATAAGGGATTTTAATGGTTCAAATTTTTCAAAATACTCCTCAACTGTGTTGATTTGAGAAAGTTTATTAAAACAACCAACAAAATCTTCATTTGCTAGATCCTCAAACCTTTCACAAGCAGTAGTAGAAAAATCAAACCAAAAGATTGTTTGTTTACCAGTTTGAAAATATTGAAACCAAGATTCAGCTTTGCCATCAAGATGAATAGAAGTTAGCTCTCTTTTGTAATGTTCTTTTACACCTTTCATATGGAAATAACGTTCACACTTGAGTATCCATCTGGAAGGATTATCACCATGAAATTTGGGAAAATCAATTTTGGGGACTTGTTAGTGAAATCTTGGTTACCACTTTCCATGATAGGTTGGTTGATAGAAGTTTCACCAGATTCAGGTTGAACATGAGTTGTGCGGATGAGGTGAGCCATAAGTGTGTTGAACTAAGCCTTAGATTCTTTTGCCAAATCAATAAGTGTGTTCATTGATTCCTGATTCTTTTTTTCTGCCTCAACACGGGTTGTATTCTCTTTAATCTGCAGATATGTTAATTGTTTAACCATAGAGGGAAAATCCTTTGTTGTGTGGTCAACATCTTTGATTTTTGCACTAGTCATTGTATGGATGATAAAGAGGAATCTACTGGATGATACCAAATGTCAAGTACAGACTATGATCTTAACAATACACAGAGAAGATAAGAAGAACTGAGATAAATAAAAGCTTGGGTAACTCCACACTCCAAAGAGCGCAGCCTTCGATTTGTTTTTTCATTCAATGCCTTATCAACTAAGTATTGTTGTCTTAATTACTGAGAATAAAAACACTACTGGCTAACCCTAATCAACTATAGCCTAACACATATGGAGATAACTAATTTAATGATTAAAATTAAAATCTACTTACGGAACAAGTTAAGGGATTAATCTCCAATGATTAGAAGTTACAAAAAAAACACTCATAATTTACTAAAGGCAGCCACAGGGACATGAAAATCTCTTATATTTTCCTCTTATTTATAAAGAAATAAATAAATTGAAAAATGCAAGAGAAGAAAGTCATGGAACAGGATACAGAGATATGATCTGGGGAGAAGTGAGTTCAATAAGTTTGGTGGTGCTGGTTGGGGAGAGCGACTGATGAAGAGATATATAGTGAGACTAACCCACTATTGGTTATTTTTACCATTATATTTAAGGTTTAAGGAGAAATCTAAATCTAACAACGGAAGAGCAATTTTTATGGTGGAATCCAAACTATTCCAAGCTTGGAAAAAAAATCACTCCACTAACTAATTATTCACTTTATTTACATCTTACACAATGGGCCAAGCCTAAGTCAGTACAGTCACAAATATGGAAATTTGTTGATGGTCTAAAGATCCATCTATCATTTATAGTAATCGTCACTCAAATCTAAAGCTTTGAGTTTTCCCACTGATCCAGCCAACATTTGATTCAACCCATATATAAGGACAAGCAAGTCTGTCCGTATGTATTTGTTAAGTTTTGATTATTTTTTTCCAAATTCACCCCTCCATCAAAGTTAGTTATTAATCATAGTTAGGTTTTGTTTAGGTTTGGAGAAATAGGTGGGTTTGACAAACTAGTTGGAATATGGGTGGGTTTGAGAAACTAAAGGGAATATGGGAAGTAGTGTATAGTACAAATTATTTCTACTTCTCGACCAAAACTTCCCCGGACAGTTCTCTTTCCATGAAATATTTTTTATATATGTTTTCATTCTTCGTAAGTTGCAACCAACTCTTCCATGTCTTTCGGTCATAGCGAACTCGCAGCACAATATTGGATGATCACAACTACTCAATTCTAAGCTTTTTCCAGCTTGAGTTTGATTACCATTAACGTCAAGAGATTCACCTTCTCTTCCAAACTCGAAACTCCATATCACCTTTTGAAAAAATGGGGGTACAAAAACCACACCCAATATTTCGCTTAGCAATCTATATGGTCAAACTCCAATATACTTTCTAGAGAATCAACTAGACAGTCAGACTTAATCTAGATAAAAAGTATATCAAAGAGTTTATATCTCAATCTCACGATTTGATATATACTCAAGCAAATAGAGATCTGTGAGTCTTTATCAAATACTAGAGATATAACTTGGATGGTACCAAAGACCTATATCCAAGTTTCAATCAATTAAATCAACAACCAAAAGGTCGGATATTCTAATTGATTGATCAACGCACAACCTGTGATATTTCAGTTATATAACAAAATATAATGTGAAAAAGAAATAATACAGACACCCGAATTTTGTTAACGAGGGAACCGCAAATGCAGAAAAACCTCAGGACCTAGTCCAGATTGAACACATATTGTACTAAGACGATACAGACACTAGCCTACTCCAAACTAACTTCAATTTGGATTGTAGTTGAACCCCAATCAATCTCACACTGATCCAAGGTAAAGTTATGCTCCTACGCCTCTTATCCCAGCAGGATGCTACGTACTTTATTCCCTTAGCTGATCTCACCCACAACTAAGAGTTTATATGACCCAAAATGGAAGACTTTAATAAACAAATATATATCATATAAAAAAGTCTATGATAATAGATAAATCCGTCTCCCACGAATATACCTACGAGTTTTGTTCCGTCTTTTGAAAAATCAAGGTGAACAAGAACCAACTGATCACCCAGACTTATATTCCCGAAGAACAACCTAGTATTATCAATCACCTCATAATAATCTTAATCGACGCTGCGAAAAAAATAATTGTGGAATCACAAATGATGAGACGGAGATGTTTGTGATTACTTTTTATCTTTCCTATCATAGATATAAATCTCAAGCCAATCGTTACGATCGAACTCAAAATGATAAAAACATCAAGATGAGATCACACAACCACGAAAAAGTAGTATCGGTCTGGCCTCACAATCCCAATGAAGTCTTTAAGTCGTTAACCTGGTTTAGAGAAGAAAACCCAAGGTTAAAGGAGAATCGACTCTATCTTATGCAACTAATATCACACGTAAGGTGTGGGTATTAGGTTTCCTAGTTTCTATAGTTTTCCCTTATATAGTCTTTGAAAAGGCTAGGGTACCCAAATATACCTCAAGCTAAAACTTTTCCTACTATAAGTCCTTTCTCCAAAAGTGATTGTCTATGGACTGAGTCGAGACAATACAACTAATCGGTTTACACTTCGTGTGGTCGTCTATGGATACGAGATCGAGATAATATAACAACAAAGTATGTTTACTTGATCCAAAGGTTCAGACTTAACCAAACACAATATGATTGCTTATAAAGTAAATAGGAATTAACGTTTGTGTAATTTACTTTAATTATAATAAAACAATTATAATGCAGAAAATAAAAGTAAATGACACATCAAGATTTTGTTAATGACGAAACCACAGATGCAGAAAAACCCCGGGACCTTTTCCAGAATTGAATACTCTCAGAATTAAGCCGCTATACAAAATGACACCTAACTTCGTATAGTTGAGACCAAGTAACTAACCCTATAGTTCACCTAGTTCCGTCTGTATTCCCACGCCTCCGACTTATGAATAAGTTACGTACTTGGAACAATTCCTTTGGTTCGTATTCCAAACAGTAAAGGAACAACAAATATGTTTGGTATCAACTCTATTCAACCAAGTCATATGAGTCGGACAAAGGCTCTTTCGTTTATCTTAACATAAACTCATTCGTCAGGTCCTTAGATCTATCTTATATTCAATTACCGAAGTAATCATTTAAGATTAAGCCAACAATACCTTTAATCCGAAGAACTGTGTTGATACCGATCTACTCAATTAATCAATCCAATCTACCACAAGGATAAACCGATTATTAATTGGATCCTCTTTTACCGAAACAAGTATTGTGCACACCAAAGATTATAAAACCCAAGTCAGATCTTCAATATCTTCTTTGTCTTCAAATCTTCTTAAATCTTCAATAAAAACCTACACAAAATCACTTGAATATCTTGAGATCAATCACGCACAGAACGGAGTCTGTTAACAATGGATTATCACAAAATCGTCTTTAGAACTAACAACAGTCTAAAGATCCCTGTCGAAACTCTGAACTAGTTTGAGTGAATCTTATATCAGAAGGGAAGATTCTCAAGAAAACAAACTAAGTGCTATCAGATTTCAACCACTGTTAGTCAATCAAATCAATCAGATTTCACCTTGTCCAGTCCTCTAGTAGGATTAAAAGAAGGGCAAGGTGAACTATTCTAGAAAATAGATATATTAGTAGTACTAATACACTGAAATATCAATTGACACCAATGATCCGAAAACCCAAACTTTTTAAGCACATCAATTAGAAATAGTCATTCTACTCTATCAAAGGACTTAGACATATCTATATATTTTAAGGCCCTTGATTCCACATCTGTCTTTCTTCTTCTCCATGAACCAACTCATTGGAAATCACCATATTGTTTTGAATATTTCTACCAGGTACATAAGCTTCCTGATTTGGTGATATAATTTTACCTAGTAATGGTTTCATTCTATTCACTAGAATTTTAGATATGCTTTTATAGTTAGAATTGCATAGAGAAATAGGCCTAAAGTCAGCTAGGCTTGTAGGCTTATTCACCTTAGGAATTAAAGAAATAAATGTGTGATTCATTTATTTTAAAATATGTTTAGAATGAAATAAACCCTTAACAGTCTCTAAAACATCATTTTCTAGCAAATTCAGGTTTTGTTTGTAGAAACCTGGAGGAAACCCATATGGACCTGGAGCGGTCCATGGGGTCATTTGCTTGATGGTATTCCTAACCTCTTCAAGAGTAATGAGACTCAGCAAGTGGTCCTTTTCCTCATCAGTGTTTGTCAATGCAATTCAGAAATTCATTGTTCAATATCGCAGGATTAGTAGTGGTAGATATGTTCTTAAAATGAGAAACAAGAAGGTCCTCAAGATTAACTTTATCCTCATACCATGGACCATTTGGTGGTATTAGAGAACTGATATGATTGAAATGTCTTCTTCTATTCACATGAGTATGGTAATAAGAAGTATTTCTATCATGGTTTTTAATGAAATTAACTCTAGCTTTTTGGGCATAAAAAGATTCTTGATGTTTTTGAGGTTATGTTCAACTTCTCTTATGACCTCATTGTTCTGAATAGGGTATGAGTTTCTATTCAGATATTTGAGTTGATCAATTAAGAAATGAACTTTTTGATCAATATTTCCATAATGAGAAATATTTCATTTCTTGAGCTCAAATTTGACATTTCTAAGAGAACTGGCCATTCTAAAAGCATTGGACCCTATAGAATTAGTCTTGTAAGCATCCCTGATCACTTGTTGACAAGAAGGATCTTTAAACCAGCATTTAAAATATTTATATGGCTTATTTCCTTGGTTTTCATTACAGTTTGTAACCAAGAGAATTGGTAAATGGTCAGAGCCTATAACATCAATGTGAAACAACTTTGAATTGTTGTAATGTTGCAGCAAATGGCCATTTACCAGAGCCCTGTCAAGTCTAACTTGAACATTATTAGTACCTTCTTTCCTATTAGACCAAGTAAACTGTGATCCTATGTAACCTAAATCACTCAAGTCATAATTATCAATGACTTGCTGAATGATAGGGTACTCTGAGGTAGTAGGTCTAGTATTTGAGGATTTTTCATGGGAAAACATAGTTATGTTAAGGTCACCATGGACCAATAGTATTTCCAATGTTGTTAATAAAATTTCATTGTTCTATTTTCTCATCATGGTATGTGGAACCATAGAGAAAAGTAGAGAGGAATTATGGTTTACTTGGATCAGAAGAGATCATGGTATGGATCATCTTATCCGTATAGTATGAAGAATGTTAAGAGTGAAACCACTCTTCCATAAAAGGGCAATGCCTCCAGAGAGACCCCTAAAAGGGCAAATCCAACAGTTAGGGTAGTTGAATCTCTTGAGATATTGTCTCATTTTCACGGAGTCATTTTTGGTTTCACATAGAAAAATGACATCTGGATTTTGACTTCTAATTTGATTCCATAAACTAGTTCTAGTATCAGAGTTGCCGAAACCCTGGCAATTCCATGACAAGATTCTCATATTTGAGAAAAGAGAGCACACACCAAAGTAATTATGAGAATTAAGAAAAATAGCGCAATCAGGGCAACTAAGGAGATATCTATGGTAGGTGAAAGTCACTGAACTACAAACAGATAGACCAATGAAAACCAACAAGTAGAAAACAATAGAGCTAAGACAATTGTAATGATACTTAGGGAGCAAAACATAATAACAAGGATTATGATTGAAATCGGTAGAGAAAAAACAATTGGCAGTCAAAATAATTTCTAATTGTGAAACTAATCCAACTAATATGCAAATCACAACATTAAATAATAAAAAAGAAAGATATAAGAAAAAAGCTAGGGTTTAGGTTTAAAACCTGATTAAAGGTGCAACGTTTCCATAGTGATTCTGTGATGCATCCACAGTGTGTTCAGATTTTGAGCTATCAGATGCCATTGAGTGATTATCATTCATAGAATTAAGGTGGTATTCCATCTTGTTTTCAGCATGGAGATCACTGTAATCAATCATTTCATAAGCTCCATTGCAAGTTCCTTGACAAATGGGATTATTGTGAATTGATTAAAGATTGGGATTATGGGTAAACTCGTTATTGTGATGTGGGTTAATTTGGGAGCCTTCTTCCCTAATACGTTTATTTTTCCTCTGCTCAGCATCCTCAGTTTCTAGATCTACATTACCTTCATTATGAGAGATGGGTAACGGTGTAGTCGAAGAAGAGGCAATAGTTGCACCCGCGGATGATTCCACCCCAATTTCCATTATATTAGTATCTTTACTTGTTATATAGGCAGCCAAAAAACGTTTTCCCTCTTCAGTCTGACTCCAAATAGGATATTTATTTTCTGTCATAGCTTCCACCTTTTGTTCCATTGCAAGTTTCTTACAATGTGAATCTATATGATCAACGACCCAACACTTTTTGCAAATCTCATAAGGTTGCATTTCAAAATGGTAAATAACCCATTGTTTTTGACCATTTGGAGTAATATACCACCATCCCCTCTTGAGTGGTTCCTTGAGATTGACTTCTACGTAGACAGTACTTGTAACACTGCCTCTCGGTTATCGTCTTCTTCCCTCTGGAGTGACTTTTTTCCCTATATCTTTACAAATCTCAGAGACCAACCTATCATTTAGTATAATATTTCCAAGATTTCTTAGCTTAATGGTCCAGGTATGATGCTCAAACTTGTGTTCATTGATAGCTATGTTGGGATCAAACTGGGCTAGAGATAGTAAGTATCCCGTGATATCCCCACCTTATAAGCAAAACCCTAAAACTCTAAGCATATATGAAAACTTCCACCTCACGAGTAATAAAGTCAGTGAAACAATGTATTATCCTAACAACAACCAAATCATGAACCTCAATACCAATATGCAATCGAATGGTTCTGGTCCTTCATCTCTTAGACCAATAAGAAAAATAGTTACGTCTGCTGTGGCTCCTGTTGAAAATACTGATGATTTTACTTTCAACCTCCTTGGAAAAATTATCTTCAAAAACCCAATGAAGATGTTAAGAAGGATATCAATGACCGCTGAAGAAGTTATCGCAAGTATGAAATCATCACCAAAGGTACAAATATGTTTCTTTTCAGATTTTAGAGGGAAGATGCTTTCAATGGAGTAAGATTAAAAACATGATATCTTATCGGATTATGGAAATATTTGTATTTATGAGAATAATTCCGTTTCCATATTTGTTGAGAGTATAAAAAAATATCTTTATTAATATCATTGACTAGAAATTTGAATTTGAAAAAAGGAGAAAGTTTTCCACTGAATGAGCTATAATCACGGCTATAGTAAATTGCTGATTCAGGTGAGTTCACTGGTTTGGAAAGGAACTTGGCTATGATGATATTGTGTGCAGACATGATGAGAATTGGATATTGATAAGTAGATTCTTTTTGATAATGTGTTGAGGATTGGAATACCGGAATCAAGACGACTTATTTATTTCACACAAAGAACGATGATATCATAATAATACCACTGTTAGTTTGAAGGCAAAATAATGCGACAAATAGCAGAAATCTGAACTAGTATAATCACGACTGATTACCACCACTGGAGCGACACGGAAAGACTATGGAAATCTACAAAATCAGATTAAAACAACATGAAATTAGAACAATGAAAGATTAGTAATAAATAATAAAATATTAAAACTCAAAACAACTAAAACTTCAACACCTTCTACAAGCATGTATGAAGTGAAACTTGTCTAGAATTATATTATGCATTACGAGATGAAAGAAAACAGAAATTGTAAAAGGAATAATCAAGAGTAGATGAAACTAAAAAGAGAAATCATTGAGAATTCATGAAAAAAGTCGAAAAGATCAAGAACTGAGTTGACTCGGTCGCCCGATTTCAATCCTATCATCGTTTACTTTTTTTTGGTTGAAAATAAGACTTATATTACTGGGCCACTATTAATCTGCTAATTCAGGCTCTCCTGAGACTAACTCATCTTGAGTTGCTCTTCCAATGGCTGAATTTGTTGGATTAACAATGGCGTGACAAGAAACAGATATAATATTTTTTGACAGTGTCATATGCTTTGACAGTGTCAAAAGCAATTGCAGGAAATAAAAAAGATGGAGAATGATCAGTTCAAAAAGTTGTGTCACATGATCTTCTTCTTTTTTTTACCAACAAGTCTACCACCTTGTTGGCTCTTCTATCTACATACTGGAACCCTTTAAAAGAAACAAGTTGTTCATCTTCAAATTTGGCCTCTTCTAAGACTGCTATGCATCGCCAATTCACAGAATTTGCCTTTCCTTGTAAAAACGAAATTATTGCTTGGTTATCCCCTTATATTGTCAGATTTGAATCTTGTGTCTGTTGGCCCATTGTACCGCCTTCATCAGACCTATCATCGTTTACTTAACGTGCCAAGCCTGTTATAGGGGCGACATGGTTTATTAGAGGGGCGGCAATGTGATAGTAATGTCCCTCTAGTTGGTTAGGGGATGTCCTATAGGGGGTGTAAATTGACTAGATTACTCTTCCCATTTATTAACCTAAATCAAAGCTAAATTGAAAATTTGTTTTATTTCTTCTTCTCTTCTCCTCCTCCCATCAACCGTAACCTCCATTAAAACTCAAAATTTCATTGTCTTCGATTAATCGACGATTCGAAAATTAATCAAGTGTAGTGTAATGACTTATATGAGGTATGTTTTGAAAACCCAGTTACGATTTGATTTATTTTGTTCGATTTAAGTTTAATTTCTATCAAAAATTAGGGTTTTAGATGAAAATTGAAATTGAAATTTATGGGTTTATGTGAGTTACGGTTGATTTTAACTCAATTACAAACCGTAACTGGAGATTTTGATGTTGTTACGGTTGGTAATAGTTCAATTACCAACCGTATGTTCTTATATCTGAGAATTTTCTTTGGTTACAATTGGTAACCATTTTAGTTTACGAAACCTAACTTGGTTACGATTGGTATCGAGCATTTGGTTACCAACCATAACTCAGTTACGGTTGGTATCGAGCATTTGGTTACCAACCGTAACTGAGTTACAGTTCGTATCGAGCATTTAGTTACCAACCGTAACTGGTTTTACAATTGAGTTTCTTCAAATTTAACCAGTTGCGGTTGGTAGTTCATCTTTTACGAACCGTAACTTCGATTTACGGTTGGTTATGAGCAAATTCCAACCGTAATTAGCTCTAAAAATGTAAAAAAAATTGAATTTTTTACGTACTTTAGATAACTTTGAGCAACAAAAAGCTAGTTGGGACTAATTTAGAAGTATACCCGGTCATTTTCAGGTCCTGGTTCTTCATTTTTTTGGTTAATTTCTTCAATTGATTGAGAAGTATATCTCAAAATATTTTTGAACCCAACCGTATAACAAAAAACTTAAGTTGCACATCCCAGTACAATTCAACTTCCCAGTATAACTTACCCTATTACTCGTCCTAATTTGTAATTAATTTCAAAAAAAGACATTGAGATTTGATGTTGAGTTTTCTTCGTATAAAAATATTTGAATAATATTTTGTTTATCTTGGATTCATTTTGTTTGTTGAGTTTGTTACTTGGAATAACATTTTTGTTTATATTGCTATAAACATCTACAGAGTTTCGAAGATTTTTATGGGTTGTTAAATTTCCTAATTGTCTGATTTATAACAGGCTTTAATTTGTTTTTCTCCTTAGGTATTGTATATGTTAGGGACGGCTCTATTTATATATAACGAGTGTTAATAAAAAAGTCGGTAAAAAAGGGAAAAACGTTTTGGTCCAAAAACTACCTACCAAAGAATTTTAAGAGGTAACATAAAAATATGTTCCCTCGTACTACCTAGGAAGGATTTTACTTACCGCAAATGTGCATATATTTTCTTATTGAACTCCCACATTTGAAGAAAATAAGTTTCTAAGGTTAAGTGAAGTCACCAAAATGCAATATAAGAAAACTGAATTGTTGTTGTAGGAAGATATGGAAATATCTTATAACGTGAAGCTTCAAGAATCAAAGAGCTCTTTAACTTGGTAGTGTTGTTGATGAGGATATCAGTTCGAGAGATGCATTTTGTACCATTACAAATAGCGGCAGTGATGGATATTTTTATTTACTATTGTGATTCCGGAATAATTCGATCACGATGGATCATCTTTATCAATGCCAGGTTCACAAGGGTGATTCAAGCAAATTTTTCTTATTCTTGAATTCTTTCTTTTTTATGTTACCTCCAAAGGTGGTTAGGAAATTTAAATTTTAACTCTAACTCTTATAAAGTATAGTAGTAGTGCCTACTGCTAAAGTTAAGTTTATTACTTTGGGTTTTATTTGGATGTGTCAAAGAATAAGCAAAAGATTATTATTTGGTGAATTGGGCTAAGTTATCGCTGCTACTACTTATGCATATAAATGGGAGGATCTATGGACAATCTTGTATGTAAACTATCATGTAAAACTTTTTTAGGTTTAGTTCTTAGAATGACTCCACAAGATGCTAGTAGTTATTTGGATCAACGTAAAATAAAAAAATAAAAATAGAAAACAAGATGCACAGTAAAAGAAACAAGTAATAAAGACACAAGATTTGACGTGGTTCGGCAGTATGGATACATCCACAAACGATTACCATTACTATAGAACTTCTTATAGTGAATCAAACCCACACCTATTGATGAATCAATCAACAAACTGTGACCAACATGATACTGTTTACAAACACTAAACAATTCTCTATGATCAAAACGTTCTAAACCCTAAATTCTATCTTGAGAATGTCTTGTGTTGTGTGTTTCCCTATGGCTTCTACACCTATTTATATGGGTCACAAACTTGGCTTCCAAGTATATGAGTTATACTAGGAAACCACAAACATATCCAAAAAAGAAAACCCTTAACTTAGCCAAAACCAGGAAACTCCTTAACTTATACAAACAAGGAAACCCCTCTAGACTATTCTTGAACAATCCTAAAACATCGAAAATATCTAACAATTCTCCACCTTGCCAATGTTTACTTTACTAAGATTATCTTCAAAACAAGTTAATCGTAGCATGAAACGCCCTTAAGGCCTCAATAACGAGCAGTATTGATCAAGCTGAGATATTTCTCAAACTTAATCTTCAGAACAAATTTCGTCAACATATCTGCTAGATTATTTTCAGTATCAACCTTCAATAGTTGAGCTACTTATCAACCGCTTCACGAACTTTATGATAATGAACATTTATATGCATGGTACGTGCATGTAAAACTTGTTTATTTGCTAGATAAATAGCACTTAGACTTTCATAGTTCACAAAAACACTCTTTTGTATAATCCCAAGTATTCAACTAAACCAAGAAGCCCCAATGCTTCCTTAACATCTTATGTCACATCAATATACTCTGCCTCCATAATAGACAAAGTTATAATTGATTGTAACATATACTTCCAATTGATAGGTCCTCCACTTTTCATAAACAATACCCATAAGTGGAATGATACTTATCTCTATCACCCGTATCAACAAATCCACGGACTTTCAAACTCTGCTCTCTCAAAACACTAAAGCAACATCCAAGGTCCCTTGAAGGTATCTCAAAAATCCTTTCACTGCCTACCAATATGCTCTGCCAGGATTAGACATATAATGACTAACTAAACCAACTGCTTGAGAAATATCTGGTCGAGTAAAAACCATATCATATATTAAAGAACCTACCGCAGTAGCATAGGGAATCTTCAACATAAACTCCTTCTCCTCAGTTGTGTTGGAAACAACTGAATAAAGTTGTTGCAAAATCAAATGTGGGCTATTTTTACATCTCGGCTGACTTAATTTTGTGGTTTCCAAAATAATGTGGGTTCACATACATTCTGTCTTACATATTTCTGCACTTTCTATGTTGTTGTGGAAAAAAAATTGGACAACCAAATATTTGTCTAGTTTCGAAAAATTAGTGGGCAGAAATTCTTCGCTACTAAATTTCTTGTATGTTAGAGACCAGTATTTTCTTAAGCTTGGACGACCATTTCGTGTAGTCGGATGATTTTGGTCGGCTATTTAAATTTTTCTTGTAGCGTGACGATTTAGAAGTTACAATTTCGGTAGCATTTTTATCGGTTGGTGTAACGTGTAATTTAATGCACCTATTTGGAAAAGCCACCAATTAGATGCATTTGTATTTGAGATGTGTTACCTGTTAGTGAAGGTGTTAAAGCACCTCCTTGGTATGCACTTCATAGTTGTTTATTTTCAAGTTCAATTTTGTTTTTATTTTGTTTCGATTGGTCGGTAGGGCTTGAGTTAGTATTTAGTGTTTATGGGTTACTACTTTCAGTCGTCACTGAAACAATTACGACACTTTAGAGTCGTTATTGAAAGTAGTAACGACACTTCGAGTCGTCATGGAAAACATCAACGATATTTTAGAGTCGTCATTGTTTAATTATTATTTTTTTAAATACCATGACGAGTTTCCATACAAGTATGAGAAAAAAAATTTGGAATGGAACATTTTAAAGAAAAAAAAAAAAAGTTCAACTCTAATTAGATAAGATTAACACTAATTAAGTGAGATTATCACTAATCATTCAGGGACAATTTAGCCATTTAGAAAAAAATTGATAAGGGGTGACCCAAATTAAGGTGGGGTGACCTTTTTTGTCCTCTAGTGGGAGGCCCCCAATTAGTGTTCATGCCCCCCAATCAAACGAGTCTTAATAACCGTCTCGTTCATTAACAAATCTTGCACCTTAGACTCATCCACTTTTGGGTGGGATGGTTCCCGCTCTGCATGTCAGATTGTCAATAATTTTTGATTCCTAAATACTTTCTTTCTTCTTCGTTTCAGAATGTTTATAGCACGTTTAGATACAAATCTGCTTCTCCAGTAATACCGGATTTCTTGGGAACAACCTGAACGGGGCTGACCCACTTACTGTCTGAAATAGGGTAGATAATGCCTGCATCTAACATCTTAAGAACCTCGGTTCGAACTACTTCTTTCATATTAGGGTTCAGTCGACGTTGCATCTCCCTAGACGGTTTGGTATCTTCCTCTAAATAAATCTGATGCATACAAACAGTAGGACTTATACCCTTAATGTCTGCTATGGTCCACCCTAAAGCTTCCTTATTGTTCTGAAGGACGGTTACTAGCCTATTTTCCTGATCACTATCCAAGTCGGATGCTATAATCACAGGTAAAGTTTCAGATGGGCCTAAAAACACATACTTCAAGGTATCTAGTAATGGTTTAAAGTCCAATTTAGGAGGCTTTTCCAACGAAGGAACTGGGGTAGACTCAAAAAATGGTAGAGGTTCGAACTTTGGTTTCCAGCCATTACTAGTGTCTATCAAAGGGGTTGAATCTAACAAAGCATTCACCTCATTAATCACATCATCAAAATCAAAATCAATCCCAAAGTGAGCTAGGCATTTCTCTAATGGATCTTCAATCAAAGTGTTTGGTAATGACTCCTCCGACTAATGTTCCTATCATGTTCACCTCTTCTATGCTCGAGTCATCTAGTTCAGCGGGTAACTTACTAATATGAAAGACGTTTAGCTCAATAGTCATATTACCAAAAGACAAATTCATAATACCAGTTCGACAGTTAATGATCGCATTGGACGTAGCTAAAATGGGCGACCTAAAATTACCGGTATCTGGTTCTCTGGGTCAGGGACAGGTTGGGTATCTAGGATAACAAAATCCATTGGATAAATAAACTTGTCTACCTCTATGAGAACATCCTCGATCACACCCCGAGGAATTTTAACGGACCTATCAGCTAACCGAAGAGTCATCTGGGTAGGTTTCATCTCACCAAGTCCTAGCTTAAGGTACACATGGTATGGAAATAAGTTCACACTGGCTCCTAAGTCAAGCAACGCTTTCTCAACATGGTATTTACCTATTGTGCAAGCAATGGTAGGGGACCCTGGGTCTTTGTACTTAGGAGTAGTGGTATTCTGAATAATAGAACTCACATGACTAGCTAGGAAGGCTTTCTTTTGAACACTAAGCTTACGCTTTCGTGTACACAAGTCCTTGTGAAACTTTGCTTAAGCGGGAATCTGCTTAATCGCATCCAACAATGGTAGGTTGATAGTTACCTGCTTAAAAACCTCCAAAATATCTTTAAAGTTGGACTCGCTCTTAGTTGGAACTAGCAGCTGGGGAAATGGGGCTCTGGGAACAAAGCCGGGCTCAACATGACCCTCATTGGTCTCTTTAGAGACTCTATCGGTCTTCTCGGTTTCTGGTTCAGAAGGGTGAACTACAACATGTTCACTCCCCGTCAACGGCGCCAAAATTTGATATGAATCAATAATGTTGTAGTAAAAAGGTTAGTGAGACCTGTGAAAGCAATGGATTTTAGATTTAATAAAACTTAAAAGTAAAGAAAACTTAGATCAAAATTGATTTCGAGATATGAGAAAATAACCAAGACACTGATTCCACTATTACACATGAATAAATTATGGTAAATAACCCAAAACTCTAATTATCTTTTAAGTCTTTTGTTTCTTAATTCACAAATAATCAGGCAAATTCTCAAAAATTAATTGTATCCCTAAGCATAGATTATCTTAATACAAAGCATAACCTATCTAATTGAATCACAACTAATGAAGAAAATTATGCAAACAATTAAAAACTCTGCAAAAGCAGTGATTGAGTGAATTGTAAATTATTAATTAGAGAAAATAAAATAGTTACCAATTATTCATGCGTAAATAGCTTCCTCATTGCCTTGGTTGTAGAAGAATTAGCCGCTCATCATGTTGGAAACACGCTCAAAATTCATTATTATTGCTCAAAGGGTGTTTACAAATGATGAAAAGAGTGAAAAATGGTGAAAATCGGGTTTGTAACACTTATATTAGTTACAAACCAGATGTTACAGAAAACGATACTGGCGAACTGTCACTGACGCTGTAGCATATAAGACCGTCTTAGGAGATGTCGTATTCACTGTAGAAAATACGACTGCTTCTTTGCGTCTAATGTTCTTCACGTTTTCTTCACCAGCAGCAAGCTCAGTTCTCTGCAACTCGAATTCTTTTAGCTCTGTAGTGCTCTAAACTCTCCCAATTCTCTCCGTAAACCTTCTCTGAGTCCCCAGTACCCTATATATACTCAACATGGCCAAAATATCTCGCCATAAACTCTCTTTATTCGGCAGTGATGGGTAATATTCTCGGAATATTTTTTTTCATATTTTCTTCCCTGATTTCTTTCTACACGTATCTGCAATTTCCCAACCTTCCTTAATTATCTTTTTCACACTCCTTCCGCTTCTCGAGTCATCAAACATGTGTAGAACACGCTCTAGTTCAAGCCGATAGAAACTCACACTACTTCTGGTCACGTACTCGCCTGTGTATCTCTGATTTCTTCTCTCGGAAATTCCAGCCAAACTGGACCGAAACTATCACCTATACCACGCCTGTCTAGTCCATAGGAAGATACCCAATGAATATCAGCAATTGAATCTCCTTTTATCCCGTCCAAAATGCCAACCCTAATTATGTCGTAGCATGTTAGCTTTTCCCGCCATTTTCTGATTTAAATTTGAGAAAAAGTTGTCCTCCCCTTAACCAGCTGTGGGGTGCGAATAGCAATGGGTTGCCCCTTAGCAACTGGGTTACCCCTTATCCAAAGTGGGAGTCCGAATAGCAAATGTCCTCCGGGGGTGTTCCGAGCAACTTTTCGAGCCGAATTTTCCAACAATCTTTATTTACAAAAAATACTTACAAACACACAAAACACCATAATAAGGACAAAAACGAGTACTAACAATACGAAACATTGAGGACAAATTAGACACATAAATGCGTCTATCAATCATAAGAGATGATCTTGGATCCTTCATTCGCATAGTTCGTCCTGAAAACGTACTCACCCTCCTTGCAGATATCGTCTCGCACGTGTGGCGTTAATTCCAATATTAAATCAAGGGCTGTGGCTCTCCTGACCACCCCTACATCTCGCACGTGTGGCGTTAATTCCAATATTATGAATGAAAATGAAATTCAAAAATTATAACAGGAAGGTTCGAACTCATGACCTATTGTGTCATAAGAGTGGCCTCTAACCAGTGTTCCACTTTGGTTGGAATTGATAGAAAATATAAATCAACAGTGGTGGTTTGTTCAACTTAAATACATTATTAATTATAATTGCACATAGTAAATAATCTATTCATTATAAAGTGTTTTATTAATTAGTGTTTCACTAATTGCTCATAATAAATAACTAATCATTTTTTAATTATAAATGTTTTCTTAATTAATTATAATATTTATTTCTATTAATAAGTAATTTTGATAACTAATATCAATAGACATTTTCTGCGACAATGAGTAGTAGAAGAGGTGGATTAGTGGTGGTTAAGGGCGGAGCCAAGCACAATTATATTTATTTTTGTTCTTTTATCGTAAAATGGGATACAAAGTCCATTTTTCACATGTATCCAACTTGCCAAGATTTTTTTCCCTCTCTCCTCAAAATCCTAGCTCCGCCTCTGGTTTGTGGTGGAAGAAGTAGTGACGGTGAATGCTGGTGAGTAGTGATGGAAAATATTAATTTTATGTTGTCGTTACCACATCGATAACATCGTAGTGTGGAAGATGTGGTTAGTTGTTTTTAACACTTATTTCAGGGATGATATCATACAATAAAATATTTTCATGATCGTAGTTGGATCACCCAAATGGTGCCCCTGTTATCTTTGGTACTATATCGTATAAATCATGATTTTTCAATGTTAAAATAAAATTGATTGAAATATAAAAAAGAATATGTGCACGGAAAGAAAATAATGAAACTAATCAATTGACGAAATTTTGTTCAATCTAAACCTCATACATGGCATTTGTGATTGAAAATTAGAATTGCGTCCAACAACCTACATGGGATGGGCGGCAGTGATGGTGCCAGTGGTGGAGTCAAAAATTGACATTGAGGAGGCATATTTTTTCTTAAAAATAAACATGTAAACTTTGGTGGACTAAACCATAAATGTATATGGACAAAGTACTATTTATAAAGTAAACTAAAAAAATTACGTAGTTATTAAAAATTTAAGGGGTTAGAGCCAGGTTAGTCAACCCTTGGCACCGCCACTAGGTGGTGGTGGATAAAAAAAGTGGATTAATATGGTTTTATAGTGGTGGCGGTATTGGTGAACAAAAACATATTATGCTAATTTCGTAATGTCACAAAATGTGTAACGTTATATTATAAAGTATAAAACGTGGTTAATCATTTTAATGTTAAAATAAACTCGATAAAACACATGTCCATTTTTAAAAAAATGGTGCAATCAATTGCCATGTTATGTAATAACTAAACGAACAACATAAATCAAGATCAGAACATATGAAATTATTTATTATCGATTTCTTTATGTAAAGAGTGGTCAGGATATGACCTTGGCAAAGATAAATTTAACGCTGGTGTTTGCTCAACTTAACCATTTTTAAACGTTTTATTAATTAGTGTCTTATTGATTGTTCATAATGATTAATTAAATTTCTATTATAAATGTCCCTTTAATAATCTAACATAAATACATAATTTTATTAATAAATAATTTTACTAAAAAACTATATTAATTCTAATGGTGAGTATAAGCGGTGGTGGGTGTTTGTGAATAGTAGAGACGGTAACATTACTAGTGGTGGAAGAAATAGTGGCGGAGGATGGATTTTATGGTGGTGGGTGTTGGTAATAGTAGTGTATAATAATAGTTTTTGCTTTTTAGTGAGTTTTATTGACCAAGTAAAAAAATAATCTTCACAAAACATGAAACATTGTATTGTGAAAGATGTAATTGGTTGTTTTTAGCACGATTGATAAGGACAAAAACCAAATATTTCGAGGATTATACCGGAACGTATAAGACAATATGATCATGACTGTTCGATCACCCGTATTATATAAAGGCAATTGGTGTACCCGCTTAAGAGAAAATTATCGCTCTCTCAAGTACTATTACATCCTTTTTCCTAAAATACCATCAATGTCGAGTTGTTTCGCGACAACTACCTACAAAGACAACAACTTTCACTCAATTCCCGATATAAAACCTTATAGACCGAGAAAATGTATTTGCATTCAAAAATATTTGTTTGAAAATTATGTTTGCTCATCAAAATCATCATAAAAAACTCTAAATCATAAATCTAAATTTTTCCTCTGATGTTCATAGAATATTTTTTATATTTACATTCTCAAATCATGCGACCTCTTGATGATAAATCAACAATATCAGATTACGGATCAATATGTATAGGTTTCATTCACTTGGTTAGAAGGTAGAGTAGACACAGATGGGTAGATCACACAAAGCAGAACATGACTGAGAATAGTTCAATAATTTGGTCAAGAGATAAGGTTAAAAATTTAAGATTAACTTTCTATAGGACTAATTAGATCGGCTTTGATAGGAGCTGACTAAAATATGGATTAATAATAATTTTCACGTAAGAAAATTGCAAAACATAGTTTGGCTATCTCTACCTATGTAATGAGTGGTCAAGATTTGTCCTTCCTCAATTGCTATGTTATGTGAGAAGAAGGTGATATCTAAGATTGAGGTATAATTCAAATCTATTAGATTCATACCATTTACAACTGGATGCCTTGGAAAAAAATTGACGTGTTGTTATTGTTATTACAGGCAAGGGATACATTTACATTGACCACACTTGCGCAAATAGCTCACTTCGCAAATCATTGGTGTTGCATGTACTGTCTAGAATGCAACAAGGAATTTGAGGAAACAAGGCACTAGAAGCAGTGTCCAGAGTATTTTGGATATAGTAACTTAGACCCGATGTAATACTTATGTTTTTTTTTTTAGTTTTTCCACAATCTATTTATTTAAGAAAAATGAACATTGCATATACATAACATCAACAAAAATTAGACAGATTGCGTTTGACAATAATGGCTACTGATGGTCCGGAAACGGCAAAAAAAAGGAATTGTTGTAGAAAAATTGTTGGGATATACAACAGATTACTTGATACGAATGAAAGAGGTATAACTATTTCGATTCTAAAATCACATAAAGTTCACAGTAGAAGATGACATCAAGTTTAAAGTTAGTAACAAATATAATATGGCTAACTAAAATGTTGAAAACAAACAAGATATATAAACTTAGAAAGTCGTGGACTTGAAGAGGCCAATTTTGAAAACTACAATCTTAGAAAGCAACGATCCACAATACCGTAAATTTTTTTTATAAATATTCAACGTAGAATATGTCAACTTTTGGTGAAGGATCTATTGACAAACTATTAATTTGAAATAGGATCAGGGAGTACAATATGTGTTCAAGGTTCTTTATGAGATAATGTGTTGCCAGATTGTATTCCAAGTGAAGGTAGGAACATACGAAAGTGACAAAATGTCCAAGACTTATGAAGTTACCAAAGCCTTCGTTAAGACGAATTGCTAGGCACAATACTTTGTTGAAGATTTAATGGCGGAGGTTCGCATATATAGAATCCCTTCGAAAAGGCAATGGGTACACATTTTAAACATTGTCATCTAATGGGTGTTGAAAAATTACATGAAAATCATTTCATATTGGATAGTTTGTATCATTCGTTCGATGCAACAAAAAAAATACTATTCTCTGCCTATTTGGAGGATCGGCAACATGACCATGATAGATGAGTCAGCTGGAGCGAAATAGGAGCATGTGGAGACTTTTATGGACGATATTGATTAGTTGATTTCACTGCTGACGACATATTTCCAAAAAATATTTAAACTTCCATGTTCATGTAGAGCATTATCTCATTATAAGCAATGAACCTAAATAAAAAAGTGTCTGGAAATTAAGATTATATTTCTTTCATTTGAGCAAATCTCCGGCTATAAACTATTAAAGGAAAAAACAAAGAAAAAAAGAGAGGAAAATCTCAACTATTTTTATGACAAACACATATTAAATCATAAGGAGTTGATAAGTATTCGGGACACAAATTATACGACATATTAAAAATGAACCAACATCAGGGCCCGTGACATTACGGCACGGGTTAAGGGCTAGTATACATATAAAGGTTGTTGGCCAAAACCAATGAAATTTTCAAGATGCAAGAATGTGGTTATAAACCTTGGACTTGGACTTGTTTTGAGTTATCCAACAGAGTAACCTAATTAATAATGCGAAAGAAAAAGTAACTCGCTTGTCATGCCTAGCGTTAATATTTCCATGAATGCCAAACCTGGTAGAACTTTGCACCATACGTAGAATGGGAAAATTCGTTTCATGCTCCTGAGAACTAATATTGACTGAAACGCAAGACCAGATGGGGAGACAAGCAAACCCTAGAAATGGTAAAGCAATGCAATAATCTCTCTGCTAATCCGGGTCCAGAATCTTCGCAAAATGAAAATAGGCAACAGTTTATGGGACAAATGAGCTTGTCTTTGACAAGCAAACGAACATATATTTTGTAAAATCTTCAATAGAAAGGCATTTTGGTTGAGTAATACACCAAGAAAAAAAAAAAATTTTGTATATGGGTTTATTTTAGTCAGTAATGTTCCTTGTGAAACACAAATCTTGTTGTGGTTTTAGAGCTCATTTTTGTGCACAGCCTCTGCAACTCTTTGGCTAAAACTGAAGGCCCGCAATAGAACACACCTGTGTATTTTAATATAAATCATCAATAAATAAGCCAGCCAACAACGGTCAAATTGAATTCATAATCATAAAAATAGATGTATTATCCACTCTAGCATTTAGGACTTATTTGGGAACCCGAAGCTAGTAGAGTAGTTTTTAGAAGCCAAAAGCAAGATTTTTTTCACTTCCTACTTTAATTTCTACAAGTTATTTTAAAATTTCATTTCCGAACTAACCTTCACGAAAAATATACTTTTTTTAACTTCCAGAAGTGATTCAGAAATTTTCTTTTCAGACTAACTTTTTACTTTACGTCCTAATTAAGTCGAAAAGTGACTTTTTATGTGGTACCAAAGGTCCCAAACACCCCCATAAGTCTTTTGCTTTTACCTTTTACCTTTTTGTTATACTAAAATGATTTATTGATGACACTAGCCATAAAGTTTGAGTATAAAACTTCAGAACAACTTCTAGTACCAAAAAGTCAACCTTGTATGAAGCAAAATATATATGTTCCTGGTATTCAAACGTGCTATTCACACGAATAATACTTTTAGATTTCTAAAAGCTAATCTAAAATTTAGTTTCTGAACTAACTTTTGATTTTCCGTCTTATTCAAGTCGAAAATAACTTCTTATGCGGCACCAAAGGTCCCAAACACCCACCCTCTCCACCACTACTAGTGTCCTGGTATTAACACCTGCTGTACCTTCTCATTTTAGTAGGCCTATTAATTAGTCCAAAGTGGTTCAAACAACTTTTCCTTATTCCGAAACACTTTCTTTATTTTTTACCTCAAAATGTTTGGTGGTTAGGTAATTTATAAAGTGTAGTAGTGCCTATTGCCTTGGAGATTTAGGCTAAAGCTACTACTAGCTACTTATAATGCATATAAAAATTGTTGGCCAAAACCAATGAATCCTCAAATTTATGTGTGTTTCTGGAATTGTTTACCTAAAAGCCACCTTTAAATGGAATACTAGACAGAAAGAAAATGCCTTTTTGAGTTAAAAGACTTACCAATCCTTGCACCTTCATGTTTGGTGGACAGGTTTGACAAAACTTCAGACCAGTTTGGTCTTGCAAAATGTGTATGCACCTGCAAGAATCAGCTTCAGAATTGGTAAAAGTGAAAACGGACAGAAAAAAATACATTGGTGGACTGTACATATATTGATAGAGATGGCTTTAGGTGCTAAACTGAGTCAATGGAGTTGTTGAACTCCGATAATGTAAACAAAAATGTGCTACCAGGGATCTTACCGGAGTGTGCGAGAGAACATCCATGCCATTTTTCTGATGATGCAGAGATTGAATTATGCTGATTAATGCTGATCTCGCGTCCCCGTCCTGATAAACACTTGTCAGGTAGTTGTGCATCTCGATCACGGCCTATCGTAATGAAAATTTCGGGTAAGTATGTTTGTGCGACACTTGATAGATGACAAACTTGGAATCAGAATGTGCCGTCGCTTACCTTGTTTTGGTTTTTCTCGGATATTTCCTTCATAACATCTCTAAACCATCCAAAAGAACTTTGTTCCCTTGTAACCCAGTACAAGTAAGCTTTTGACGAGCAAACTTTGGAAATGCCAGATTCTTCATCCTCAACAAGGGCTGGTTTTTGTAAAGTATTATGGATGATGTCCTTGATGACACTGATGAAAGGTGTTGCTCCTATGCCAAGTCCAATGAGAACAACGATATCGTATTTTACGTGATCTTGTGAGGAAGCGCCATAAGGACCGTCAATGTATACTTTCGGGTACTGCGGATTACCACTTACTATTGCCTGCACAATGTACATTGAAAATTTTCAGTTTTTTCGATTCATACTGCCCCGTTTCAGAAAAAGTGATACTTTCAAGAAAAGTATTAACTTTTTTCTTATTCCCTTGTTACCTCTTGAAAACGGCTGTAAATCTGATAACTCCAATCTCCCAGCGTTCTAATATGCACACTAAGATGATCGTCTTCCGGTGCCGATGTTAGCGATAACGGATGCCATTCAAATGGAGAAATGTCGGGGCACTTTAGGAATAAATACATTCCGCTTCTGTATGTGAAGCCTGCAGGTTTGCTCATTTTCAAGGACAAAACTTTTCCAGGATAAGTAGTTGCCTTGACAATTTCGACACGGTCGAATTCTGATCTTAGAGCTCGAACTATCCGTTCTCCGGCGTACAATAGAACCGGAATCGCGATGTACATCCACGTCTGCATCAAAAATTCAGTCCCAGTGTCAACAAAAGCTGAACTAGAAAACGTATTGAAATTCATGGATCCTAAACTGATACCGTGGGCGCTTACCGTTTTTTCGCTAATGTCCTTGGTGAGGAAGAGAAACATGGAGTGGATGATGAGCAAGACATAGACAAGGATGAAGAGGTGATGTGAATACCAAAATGTGTTGTATCCTGTCACCTTCCGCAATGGCTGTGGCAATGTTGAAGACTTACGCCTGGACACATGTGTCGCTAGGATGAAAGCTATGGCCATTAAAACGACCATAGCAAGTCCGGTGGCGACTTCAGTTGTAGCTAATATCTCGTAGTATGATGGTTGGTGGTTCCCGAAATGTACTGCAATGGTTCTGCGAAAAACTGACCGGCTACAGCCAGCAATCCTCGGAAAATCGCATGTCAAATGTGTTCCTCCGTGTAGAATTACACCAATTACTATCCCCCCTGCAATTAGCTACACTAGTAAATGTAAGTACAGTGTGTCATGCAGTTGTCTGAGGCGCTAGGCGACCTCCGCCTCGCCTCAACTGGCACCCTAGGCGCCCAAAGAAATAAAAGTCTCACATTTTTGCGCCTTGGGCGCCTAGGTGAGCCCTATCTCGCCTTTCACCAACATGAGATAATGAAATAAAATCCTGAACTGCCGGTCACAAAAAGAAATTTACCTTATGAAAGTTGATGTTGTCATTGAACGGGATCATGTAATTCAACGTTCGGTTTCTCCTGAGCAATGTAATCGTATTCCGGCAAACCGGTAACAAAATGAGTGCCATATTGAACTTCAATGTTTCTGCGGCACCTTTCGAAGTGCATAAGCAATAACCCATAACTTGGAAAGCCTTTCTTTCTCTATATTGCATGAACTTCCAGAGGAAAAGTCCGAAACATATGAGTAACCATACTATAACTATCCACGCCCGTCTCCAGTACGTTCGTATAGCAATTTCCATCGACGTCATTGGTTCTTCGTAATGCTCATGTGATTCATGGACTGAACTTCCCGTCAGTGTAACTGTCTCAGTTTCAGTTTTGACTGCAGATTTGCTTAAACTGTCCTTGAATAGAGTTTCCAGTTGAGATAACTGCAACAAATTAGTACCGTTCAGGGTTCAGGGCTCAGCCGTACCGTATCAAAAAATAAGAAAGTACAGTATGTATGGTCTTGAGAGATTAGAATGTGTACTTGAATGTATCCATGGTGTTCAGAATCAAGCTCTTCCATGAGTAAGGCAGCATATTCTTCTGCTGCTTCTTGTGTTATGAAAAGCTTATTTGTAGCTGCACTCAGTAAAATAACCTGGAAAACATACGATTTTACCATTACACCACAAGAAGAAGAAAAAAATGTACATTTTTTAAAATTTTAAATGAATTTTTTCTTTAATAAATTAATTAAAAGTTGTTTTCACCTGCTTTATTTCCTTTTGAGTAATCTTTCCGTCCAAATTTTTGTCGCACCTGAAGAAAAATATAAATAAATAAATAAATTATAAAGATTTTTTTGGAAAGAAATAAAAATGAAAGTTTTTCAAAATAAATAAATAAAATTGAAATGACTTACAAATCAAAGAAAACACGAATTCGAGAATCGAATTTGGGGTCGGTGATTCGACACCAATGGTCATGGAGTTCAGCTTTTGATATTCCTAGTGCTAAATCTTTTCTCCCTCTTAATGCATTTAAAAGCTCTTCTGCAAAATCCGGTGTATCTTTCATGCCTGTATTAAAAAAATAAAACCAGATGACGGTAGAAAATATAATAATCATACGATCTTTAAAAAAAAAATTAAAGAAAAAGAAAGAAAATATTATAGAAAATAAATAGCACAAAATGCAGGTAAAAAAAAGCTTCCAAGCAAGACTAGTAGGCGTTTCTTGGTTGATCACTGCCTACACTTAATTACTTACCAATGCAGTACGCAAAATCGGAGCGGCTAATTAACCCAGTCCGCAGCGAAGCGAACTGATCGAACCGTTGTTCAACATCTTTCCATTTATCTCCTCCTACACAATTTAACGAGTCGAAAAACCTCAGCTGTTTCATTCCTACCCCATCATCATTTTCTTGTTGTGAGTACTGATTTTTCTGGTTGTTTCCTGGTGAAGCAGGAACAGACCAATCTTGGGTAGTAGTCGAAGATGAAGATGTTGAGGAAGACGAAGAAGAAGAAGAAGAAGAAGAAGAATTAGATAAAGAATATTGCTGGTGGTGATCATGGGTTTCTTGAAATTGAGTTTCCATGGGGTTTTTCTCTTTGGAAACTCAATTTCAGACTACTAGAAGCACTACAGAGAATATACAAGGGAAAAGAAGAAAATGTGTTACTACTAAGAACATTGAGAAATAATATTAGGTGGGTGGTGTGATTAGGTACTTGAGAGAGGGGAGTGGAGAGAAGAGATTAAAAGAAGAAGAAAAAATGAACAGTATCTGATGAAGGGCTGTGCGTGGTGAGGGCTGGGAGATAGATGAGTGGGGGAAAAGGGAATTGGAATTGGAAAGAGTAGTAGGAGAGAATAGGTGAATAAAAAAGAGAGAGCAGGTGAAGTATAGTAGTAGTAAAGACAATAGAATTATAGAAAGTTCCACGAAAAGTAAATGAATTTTCTTTCTCTTTGTGAAGTTCATCTGTTTTGAGGAAGTAGAGAGATAAGTGGAAGTAGGGGTCTAACCAAATCCTTTTCCTTTTCTTGTAAGCTGAGGTGACACAAAAATTTGGGTTTGAATTTACTAGTCATTTTTTTTAAATGTGAAACTCATCCAAGCATGGTAGAATGTGTCATATATATGCGTCCACTAAATGTCTACTGAAGATAGTTGGATACTCTCTCCGTGTCTCGTAAATTCTGGCATGTGTCATTTGGACAAAAATTAAGCGGGGGGGAATGGAATGGTATTTAAGAAGCAGAGAGATTATGCTCCCATTCTTGCAAAAGACGAAAAATGAAGTTGTGACTGTTGAAATCATAATCTGGTAGCGCTGCAAGCAAACTGGGAGTGGCAAAGGAACTATCACAGTACAGATACTTTCATAATGAGTGAAAATGGTACACCATACACTGTAGTAGCGAAATGAAATGAACTTCCTAAGCAAAATCGCAGCGGAAAATATCTATTTACAAAGCTTTTAGTAGTTTTTAATTCAAGATTACCAGACATGATCTTGAAGTATGCTGCCAAGTACCCACCGTCACCAGGGTCTGCCAAGATATACTTCTTGTGAAGAATCCATGTCAGTGAGAATGGAATGCAGCTCAAAGTGAGTTTCCTCCTTTTCTTTATTTAGTGCTCCTGTACCGTCTTGTTCCCCTTGCTTCCAATGACAGAGCAATTACACTACATGGATGCACACTGCAAATGAAAAGAAGATTAAATGATACATGTTATAGACATTAGTCATCTCAAACCATATATAGACATCATCAACCAGAAAACCTGAGAGAATGACCCCTCACTAGCAGGCTTGGATATGTCGCATCTTGACAGTATGAATATGAACTGTAGCCACTAGTATAATATATATCAAACAAGATTCTAAAAAACAAAACTTGCAAAATGGTATTCAATGCATGAAGTATAGACAAGATACCAAAGATCAAAAAATGCATGAGTATGAATGACTGCACTTACAACCAGAGAATGCAGCAACTGCTGAAAGTAGTGCAGCATCGAAAAGTGTGTCATCTCCGTCCAAACAGTATATGCCCTGCACGAGCAGAAACAAACTTTTCATGTCACCAACAGCAGAAAGAGTATATATATTCAGTAATTAAGCAATATCATTTTCTGTTTGGTATGGGTGAAAAATCTGTCACTTGTCAGTAGCAACAAAGGTTGACATCATAGACAGATTGAACCTCTCGATCCGCAGGGGAGGCGTCATAAAGTATTCTTTTCTGCAAGTTGCCGTAGTAAAAGTAGGTAACGAATAAGAAAATAATTTTGGACAAGTTTGTTAAAGAGTAGGCACTTGATTGTGTTTGTAAATCGATGGTAGTATCCACCCCCCTTTCCCCTAAGGAGCTACACCAAGCCAGTGCACTGAAGAAGGAAATAAATACCATGCAACGTCCTGAAGCACAAGGGAGAGTATCCTTCTAATGGTGTTCCTTGGCTATTGGTGTTAGTGTTTTACAGCGGGGGTGAGCTAGTCTATGGTGGCCTATCATTTTCCACAAAATACGAAGGAAAAGCAAATACATAATGATTTTTCGGTTAAATTTTATTTGCACCTGACAAAATAACAATAATATCAATGATCATGAGTGCAGAATGTTCAGATTGGGAGGTCATTACCAGGTAAGCATCCTTGCTAACTTTTCCACTGATTAAGGATAACCCCATCAAAATGATCATTCCAGAACTGCAATAATAAAAGTGAATAGCCACTGTCATCGTACTAGTAAAACCAAATTTACTTTAGTGTCAAATGTGCACTGCACCAGTCATCCAAACATATTTTAACTTTGTAAGCAACATCATATAACCCAAATGGAAACATCGGCTAACAGTTTCATATTTAAGGAAGTCCAATCAGAAAACTACCCTAGTCAAAACAGAAAGACAAACGAGGTGCATTACTATATGAATCAGAGTATTACCAAGAGTTCCATTATGTACTACTAGTACTAGTGTCTGATGCCTTTTTTTACGACAATGATATTTAAGTATAGCGACTTTGTTGAGATCTTGATTTCATTCTTTTTATTCAATATAGTGAACAGTTTAAACTATAACAAGATGTCATAGTCTCAAAATCAACAAAATCTATAGATGTCATAGTCTCAAAATCAACAAAATCTACGGGAAAAAACAAAGGAAAATGCTTTTATGTATTTTATGTGAACTTGCGAGTAGCTGTTCAGAAACTACTTTTATGTATTTCAGAATCGGCACATATTGCATGGCCATTAAAAATAGATCTGCTAGTCATGCTATAGATTCAGAAGATATTATAAATGATATGAAGGCCTTCTCCACTCTAATGCATTCGATTAGTCTACTGTACACTATTAAGTATCAACATTATTAAATAAAATTTGGTTCTATGGGGCGAGTAAAAGATGCTCAGAGGCAATAGCAATATGTATGTTCTCTGTTGAAATAGAATTTTCCGATCTCAAACTCATATAAAAAAAAAAAAAAACTGTGCAGTTTCCTGGAGAATGTAGGGTTCAGTCAAAGTGTGAAAATGAGGCAGTGAATTATATATATCAGGTACCAACGCAATCCTGTTCAACTGTCAGCATATGGGTACCTCTGAAAGAGCGCATCATCGTAATTGTGGATTCCCCTAGTATCTCTATGCTAGCTTCCCTAACATTTATTTTGATTAGCAAATATGATTGTTAGGTTAGGTGTACAGAAATTTAATTTTGTCCAGCAATCCATCCTTTCTATACGATCATCTCTCATCCTTATTTGTTATCCTGATAAAGAGATGTATTTTTACTAAAAGTATGTGCGAGAATAAGAAGGGAAAGCTAGATTCTTTCTACCTCATTAGGAATTACCAAACTCACCAAGATAGACATGTCATTACTTTACTAAAACTCACCATAAGTGAACACGAAGTACTAGCCTTCGAATAAAAGCCAAACATCAACAAGTTCTCAAATTGCTATAGTCTGAAATCCACCAACATTAATACTACGCAAGGGTAATGTGGACTTTAGAGGTCAAAATGGACTGTTTAATACTTTTATTCAGATTGGTGATGAACCCGATCCCAGGTACTGTTTTAATAAGCCAACTTGACCTAACTAGACAAGTTCATGTTCGCGTGCTTGCCCAGTTTTAGACTCTCAAATGCCAACGGGTCACCCATTTCGGCCTGTTTGGTCGCGTTAGGATGGTATCATATTTTATAGACAGGTAAACCTTTATGCATCTAAACAATTTTATCAGAATTATATAAAGTAGCTTAATCCAACTGGAGGACAAGTTTTGCGACTGTCATTGCCAGAACAAATATCTGGAGGACTTGGTCTAACTTGTTTTTTTCTTTCTCCTTTCACATACAATAAGCAAACAATCAGAATCAGATATGCAGTGGAAAAGCCAAACTCATAAACCATTATAGAGGATGGGAAGCACATCAGATGCCTGCCTTCTCCACTCCAATGTATTCGACTAGTCTACTATACACTCTCAACATTATTAAATCAAGTAAAAGCAAGCATCCTCAGCTCCATCTTGAGGCAAACACTCAATAGCAATATACAGAGGATTTAAGTTCTCTGTTAAAATGGAATTTCCTGCAATGTCTGCAGTGTTATGAACTTCAGATTCTTCTGATAAACTACTTATAATATATAAAAATAGCGTGCACTTTCCTGGACAATTTAGTGTTCAATCAAAATGATGCAATGAACTCTATAGAACATACACCAGAGTAACCTTGTTCAACAATCAGCATACGGATAACTGCCTCTGAAAGAACGGATCCTCTTAAAACCGTGGATTCCCCTAGAATCTCTATTCTAGCTTCCCTCACATTTATTTTGATTAACAAAAAGAGTACAGAAAGTTAATTTTGGCCGACAACCCCTCCATTCTTTTCATATCTCATCCTTCTTTGTTATCCTAATAAAATTTACAATCATAAAAGAGAAAGAAAACATACTTCTACTGAAGTATGTGCGAGAATAAGAAGTGAAGGAGAAATCTTTCCTTTATCATTAGGAGTTACCAAACAAACAAAGATGGATAGATCATTACTTTACTGAAATACACTAACAAGTTTACACAAAGTACTAGCGCATGAAATTAAATAACTGAAAAGGCAAACATCAAAGAGTCCTCCAATTGCTGAAGTCGGAAACCCAGCAATACTAAGACTACGCTAGGAAGACAGATATGTGGACTTTAGAGGTCAAATTGGACTATTTGATTCGGATTGGTGATGAACCCGAAGCAGGTACTGTTTTAGAAAGCCAACTGGACCTAACTAGACAAGCTCATCTTCACGTGCTCGCCCAATTTCAGACCCCCAAATGCCAATTGGTCACCCATTTCAGCCTGTTTGGCCGAGTTAGTGATGGTATCATACTTTACAGATAGGTAAGCGTTTATGCATCTAAACAATTAATCAGGATTACAAAGAAGCAGCATGCAGCTAAATATATGCCTAATCCAACTGTACAGTCCAATTTTTGACGCATGAACTTGATCTGAACCTAAATATCCAATGTAGGAAACGCGGGTAAGAGCCTTTATTTAGATCAAGTGCGATCTGACAAAATTGTTATCCCTCTCAAAAGGAAGAATTTTGAATTTGCGTTTAGCATGTTAGATTTTAAAATTGTAGTTTTCCCATTTGACATATGACTAATGTTGCATCAATTATCATCCCAATTTATGTGCAATGTTGACTGGCACATAATCGTAATGGTAACTTATGGTGCCAAATGACAATCTTATCAGGCACTAAACATGTTTGAGTGCAAACATCAAAATCACAAAACAAAAATCAATGAGAGGCGCTGAGTAACAAAGTCCAGATAGGAAAAACTACCAAGGTGCAACAAGGCTAAATTAAATGATAAATTTGGAAAGTGATCTTCAACTTTGCCACATGATGATTCAAGTAAACCTTTGCTGGGTTGCAATGAGTTTCGGTGACTTAGTGAAAGTGGCTCTAGATTCAGGTCGGCGCACCAAAACAGTATCTAATTTAGCAACATAGGCATTTTAAACTATCTGTCCAACAAAATTAGCTTTGACAGGTAAAGAGTTTTAAGAAAAAGCATTGGTTTGTATATCATCAAATAGTACTCGAACAGAATAACGATAAATGACAAATCAATCTCCTAAACACAAGGCATTAGTTCTAAGTTTTCTTCAAAAATAATCTAATCATACAAATCATCATCGCAATTATTCAAAACCCTCATTTCAGGATCATAAAAATCCCATACTTATAAAATGAAATTCCCAAATCACTAAAAAATTAGAGCTAAATGTAAGAAATTAGGTTGTTCAGACTAAAACTTTACCTAATTCAGAAACATATGCATTCTCATCTAACTGATTCCAACAAAACCAGCTTTGACAGTAGTTCTCCTGATTGAAGAGTTTAAAGAAAATCACTAGTTCCTTATCAACAAATAATGCTCTAACAGAATAACCCTAAATGACAGATCAATCTTCGAAATATGAGGCATTACTTCTAAGTTTCCTTCAAAATAAACTAATCACAGCTATCATCATCACAATTTCCATTAGGAATATTCAAAACCTTCATTTCAGATCATAATATTTCAATCTTAGAAATGAAATTTCCAAATTAGCTTTCACAGTAACCATACAAAAGTAAGAAAATAAAAAAACTAAAAATGTAGAAAATTAGGGGGGGGGGAATGAAAAGAGAGGGTACCAATCATCTGAGAAATGAGGGTGAATTCATCCTGAGCTTCTTCAATGAGTTCATCAACTTGACCACAAGCATGTGTCTTCTCGATCTGTTTCCGATCTTGTTCATCTTCACTTACTCTTAATCTGTTTGTAGTAAAAGATTCAACAGCTTTCTGTAACCCTCATCTTCAGGAACAGCTTTGATTTCATTTAGAGTTCTTTTTGTAGAGTGAAATCACATAAGAAAAACAAACAAGAAATAGAAGGCGCAGTGAGATCCCGCACCAAAAAGCTTTTTCTGAATGCCTTCTTCAATTTGCCACACTACCATATCATGTCCAAGGTAGTAGCATTTGGAGCCTCATTAAACCAAGGTTCAGGTCAGGCAAGGAGCTACACGTAGTCTAGGGGGACAGCAGTCCCCTTAGAATTTCCTAATTACATAATTAGGCTTTGCATAATTACCATTTTAGGCTTGAAAAATTTAAGTATTTATAGATTTTCCCTCCATATTTTTGTATATTTTTTTTTTTTGGGGAAACATATATATATAAAAAGCCTTTAACGGTCAGATTACATTAAGTTGGTGGGTAGCCTGGCAACAAGCTGGGCACCAACACCCTTTTGGATTGCTAAACCAATTCTATGAAAAAGAGTACCCCCTATCTTATAATTAACATCATGATTGGTGATACAATTCTTCAACCTCTTCAAGAGAATGATAGTATCTTCGCCCAACTCCCCTAAAGTCGTAAAGGCTAAAACAGCAAACCCATACCCGAATCCTGTACTATACATTTTAAAAACTACTGATATTAGGCACTTATAGTACAAAACTTGGCTTAAATATCAAAATTACGTAGGAAATAACTGAAAAATATCAAAATATTAAATCCAACCATAAATCTAAACATCTAACAATTTATTGGATATTTTGGTGACATCATTTGAAGAAAAATATCAAGGTCTAAAAAAATTTACGGCCTTCAGCCGCCTGCTTTAACGGCGAAACTACTATACCTATATATATTTGTCCCCCACACAGAAAAATTTCCTAGCTCCATCCCTGGTTCAGGTGACATATAGTATTTAGGAATACCGTGTGCAGCAACCTCAGTAGGCCCAAGCCCAACTCTACGAGATAGTTCAAATTCTAACTGCTGCATTTGAAGATCTTCACTAGTAATTCCCTATGAAAATTTCACAGAAAATATATACTCCCTCAGTCCCACTATTAAGTGACCTATTTGTCCCACTAATAAGTGATCTATATCACTAAACAAGGAGATATTTATAAAATTATCCTTTTAGTTAATTATAAAAAATATAAGAAATGTGCACAATTTGATAGGCATGTTTATATTCGTTATGTAGGCGTTTTAAAATGTTTTTCAATGGTATGAAGTTTGCGAATATCCGTGGAGTAGTTTGAGAGATAAATCATTTCTAAATTTCACTAGTTATTATCCATAAGGGTATAATTGTAAAAAATTCTTAAAAATACTCTTTTATTTGCTTGCCTTAAAAATTGTGTAAACTTAAACTAGGTCACTTAATAGTGGGACGAAGGAGTAGTAAGGAACAGTGAATATGAAGGAGAATGAAAAACTGAATCCAGCTGAGCTGGATAAGGGGGTTTAATGATTAATTTTATATATTATTTTCTTTTTTTTTTTGAAGCATTTATATATTATATTATATATATACATAGCAGTTTAATACCTCAAATAGATCTTATATTCATTTCATAAAAAGAGTTGCGGTTTAGCACAATGAGTAAGAAACAAGCAAAACCCTATAAACAAACTAATAATAACAAAACAAGATGAAGGTTAACGAGTTAATAAGTGGAAATTTTCAAGTCATAATCAAACATACACAAGGGACTGGGGAGTGATCAACACTGAAACTCAGTGTCGCTGTGTTTAAATAGATGCAACAAATTTTGAGGCGTCAGACAAGGATACTAGAAAGTCTTAGACCAAGACCGTCACATCCTAACGACCAAAATTCAGCAAAACAAAATTAGACCTATAAACCCACACATTGGGTATTTATTTGTCACTCAGTAAGTCAACATGGTAATCTATAAACCATGAACAATCTAATGAAATGAAAAGAAGTTCAATACTTGGTGAGGTTACGTACTAGTTTGTTTGTTGTCATCTACTCTGACCCCCTTGAGTACTAAGGAAAATTTTTTAACAATAAATGATAAAAATATCTTTTAATTGCTGGTAATTACCTGTTTTAAAAGGGCGTATTATTAATTTTTCGTAATGACAATGGAGCGGTTACGAATTTTAGGTTGTAACGACGTCAGTAACAGAGGCAGGCCGTTACGATTTGACACGTGGTAACAGGTGAGAGCCGCTACGAAATTTTCATAACTACAGGGTCGTAACAGTATGAGTCGTTACGAATTTTTTTGTAACAACAAAAAAAAATTACTGCCAGTCAAAATTGACTTGGTCAAAATTAGTCAATACTAATCAATTTTGACTAGGTCAATATTGACCTGCAGTTCATTTTCAGCCGGAATTCAAAAAAAAAAATTTACCTGCATAAATCTTCCATTGCATCCACATTCAACAATACTTCAATCAATTCATATCAACATTCATTCACTTCGTATTAAAACTAAATCAATTCATATCAAGAAAAAACACAAATTCTTATAAGTACCAAAAAAATCATGTTAAGTATCAAATGTTAATAAGTACCTAAACACTCTTTTACATTCATTCTCTGTCACCAAAAACGCAAGCTGGGGAAAACTGCATTTAACTCTGGATCAATCTCACAAAATAATATTATCGAAAGTAAAACAAAGAAGGTGTTGCTACATATTTACACGTATCCGTTAGTGGACTTCAAATGTGCAGAGTTGATCAAAGCATATGCATCATAATTCATCTTCACTGATCTGCAATGAAGTAATGGAAAAATCATCCTTTTGATTCAGTTCATAGAATCTAATGCCAATTCTTAAGTATACAACAATGGTTTTCGCAAGACAAAGAAAATCAGAGCCTTATAAGGAGTTGATATTATGCAACTGACCCAACTCTTGAGAGCAAGGAAGTTTTACTTACAAGGTAAACAGATGATCTAGATAAGTAACAGAAGATAACACATGTCCTGAAAAATTATTGCTTGAAAGATCCTTGCAATCAAAACATAAATAAGTTAGCTTAGAGAAACTTTCTTGGGAGAAAACAAAAATTATCCAGGATGCTGTCAGCAAATGTAAAATACATTTTAGAATATTGTCCATCAATACAAGAATAAATAAATGACAAGTGCAAGTGCCACTTAATGTTCAAAGCACAACAATATTATGAGTTTCTGACAAGTCAAATTAAGCAATCCATACATGTGCAATGATCTGGCCTCCGTAACACTTTGCATAATATGGCGTATCAGGCGGTGTAAATCCATACAATAGATTTACCTTAAACAAATAAAGAACAAAGAAAAGGATAAGGATAAGTGTAAATCAAAAGATTAACATATTTCCATCTCAGGTAAGTTGTAAAACAATTTACCTTAAACAAATAGAAAACAAAGAAAGGTGGTGTAAAAGAAAACATATATCCTCAGAGAGACTCGGCCTCATTTGCAGGTAGAGAGACTCGGCCTCATTTGCAGGTAGAGAGACTCGGTCTCATTTTTTGGTTTCCCAAAATTAAAAATACACAATAAACATATCACAAGTAAGAAACAACTTGTTTAAATTTATTTATATGAAACAATAAAAAGAAATGCAACATTGAAATATTGAAGAGGCGACTTCGGTGGTTTAGTATGTGAACTAGCTCCTACAGGGAAGGACACTGCCTCACCTTAAATGCAGCAATTTTATTGGTTCTCCTAGAAATGGGAATAAGTTAAGGTTAATGGTACAAAGACAAAGAATAAAAGTTCCATTAGCATAGCATAGTTAAGGCACCATGTTAGACTCCAAAGGAATAATTTCACTATTGTAAGCGTCGCACATTCTAACAACAAATGTAAGAAAAATATCATTCTAACCTCACATGATTATCAACAAATACATGATCGAGGTTGCAACGGACATCCTCCTATCAGATGAGCATTTTGATGTCAAGACCCCTGTGACAATTACGTCATCTTGTGGAATAGAAAATCAAACTAATCAAAAACAAAATAAATGTGTACAACATTGGATGATAATAGCAGAGGAACATAGACTATCACCAACGTTTTACAATAAACCGAAACCAAAAAGCATATGGGTTTCGGAAGATATTTTACCTCTAGATTTAACAATGTCAACAAGATCATCCTTGAGAACAACTGTGATTAAGAGAGGTATAAAACCAACACCCAAAACTCGTGTGCTCTCTTGGATTTTAATTTCTTGGTAATCATGGCATACTATATTATCCTCAACAAAATGAAAACTTGTACGGTTGTACCTTCACAAGATTACTCCTTCTGTCACAAACAATAACACTTTGAAAACAAAAACTCAAGAAATGCTAAGTTATATCAACATCACCAAGATCAATTAGATGTGTAGCGTAAATATACAATACCTGAGACCCACAAAAAGATGGAAGCCGAATAGAATTTCCAGTTTCAAGTTCAGGTATAAACGCGAGCCTGAACAACCATACTCATCAATCCAACAAATTACTTATAACAAAACATAAAGAAAAACGTATCTAAATCAAATAATCACCTGAACCAAATAATATCTTTTACCTTAAATCATCTTAATAGATCCACTCCTAGTAAACAGTACCTTTGAGAGTGAAGCTTTCCCCAATGTTTCATTTTAATTTTTCCAATAATTGGACTAGTCTCTACAGAACCAATAATAATCACCCAATTAATCAATCAATAAATTAGTAAAAATCAAAGAATTCTGGAGAATTACAGAGTTCAAACCTGTAATTGCTAAAAACTTCCTTGTCTTTCAACATCCAAAATAACCCTCTGAAATTCAAAAAAAAATCATAAAAACAAACCTAAAATTCAGAAGAAAAAAAATCCATTAAACAAACACTAAATGATACAGATCAGAGGGTTAGGGTTTTTGAACCTGAGCTTGACAAGCGCCTTCGTCAAATTTTGGTAACAAATCATTCGGATATGAGTGAAGAAGGTAAGATAGCTCGATATCATAATCAATTAGATCTTTAAAACTGTATGTAGAAGAAAATATTAATAGATGAATTCCATATTCATTTTTCTACGAATCAATTATCAAATCAAAAGAAACCCTAATTAAAGCTTCAGGTTACGTTTTCTGTTGAATATGAATCCACCACTCGAATCGGCATCACTACCAACAACTATTCTTCGATCAATCCCTTTTTCTCTCGATCACTAAACCTTTATCTTGCCTCTTGTTAGAGCACTGCTCGGTCGAACTCGCGAGCGTTTCTATCTCAATCTTGTTTTTTAATGTTAGTGATCAAAACTATAAGTCTTGATTTCTAGTCTACTTATAGTAATGCCTCGGACTAGGATAGATTGTGTAGTTGAGCATTAGACTTCACGACGTTCATCGGTTGAAGACGAAGAACTAATAAGGAGAGCTTGTGGAACTTCATCAACAAAATTTATGTCTTGTGGAACTTCATCAATAAAATTTATGTGGAGACTAAAACTCATCTATCACTTGGAAAGTCTATTTCTACTATATCTCCTATATTGACACAAAAGGCGTATTACTATAGTTTTCAATTATGCACATTTGAGATTTCGAGCTGAGTTTAACTCGCTTACATATTTCTCGAAATATGTGTTGGTAAGCTTTCACTTCAGCCAAGTTCATCTTAAATTCTTGACGAAAGTCAAAATATGATCATGTGAAAATCAACGAGTAACATCTTACATGGTTTCTGTGATACAATCATTTGGTGTAGACTTGAAATATTTTGTTATGATTATTTCATCCTCTAAGAATGTTTCAATGATTGAAATAGAGTTTAAAACACTTAACCAACATTGGATTATAAACATGTTGTGCACTCTTGCATATATGTGATCCATGTCTGGGAACCATAGTATGCATACCCGTATGTGTACATGTTGGTTTGAGAAGTCCGGGAACCTAAGTACGCGTACCCGTGCGCATATTAGCGTAAGGTTCATGTCCGGGAAATTCTGCTGGGTTTGGAGGTATACGTACCCATTCGCGTACTGGCGAAAACCAAACTTGGTCCGGCTACTTCAAGTATGCGTACCCGTTTGCATATTTGAGTGGTTAAAGTTCTAAAATCGGTTGTAACATAAACAAATACATTTATATAATAAGGAATGCATTCTTTGCAAATCGTGGCTATAATGTTCGTGAATTGATTCGAGTGAATCAAACCGATTTTGCTTCAATTATGTTCTTGTATACTTCTATGAGAATATAACAATTGAACAACTCTTTAACTAGTTTGATTGGAGTCATTTGAACTAGTTATGGTTAAGATGAATAAGGTTGATATGAGAGTGATCATATATCTAACTTCGGTTAACTACTGTTGAGACAACATGGTGTACACATTTATGTACGGTTACATAAACCTAAATGAGGGTACATTTTATTTGTGTATAACAAGCTAAGTTCGATCTAACGGTTGAAATATATTATCTTATATCTAATCAGATTTTCATCTAACGGTGAATATTGAATGCTTTGTTACCAAGGTAACTTAGATTGTAAACCCTGATTTGAAAATTATATAAAGGAGAACTCTAGTAACTAGGAAGCCTAATCCCCACACCTCCTGTGTGATACTAGTTGCGACTAGAGTCGATTCTCCTTTAACCTTAGGTTTTTCACGAAACCATATAGGTTAACGACTTAAACATTGGGATTGTGAAGCCAGGCCCAACTATTTTCTTTGTAATTGTGTGTTCTGATCTTACTTTTACTATCGTGATTGAGTATTATCTTTGCTAAGATTTGCTTGAGATTTATCTCCGATAGGTAAGATTAAATGTAGTCACAAACATCTTCGTCTCATCGTTTGTGATTCCAAAATATATTGTTTCGCTACCATACGAATAAGATTATTGTGAGGTGATTTATAATACTAGGTTGTTCTTCGGGAATATAAGTCTGGTTTATCAATTGGTTCATGTGCACCTTGATTTATCTAAACACAAAACAAAACTCATAGGTATTTCTGTGGTAGACAGATTTATCTATTCCAATAGACTTATCTGTGTGAGACAGATTTGTTTATCAAGTCTTCGACTTTGGGTCATATCAACTCTTAGTTGTGGGTGAGATCAGCTAAGGAAATAAAGTGCGTAGAATCCTGCTGGGGTTTAGATACGTAAGCAGTGCAACTGTACCTTGATTAGTGTGATATTGATTAGGGCTCAACTACATTCCAATACGAAGTTCATTGGTAGTAGGCTAGTTCTTTAGCGTATTAATATAGCGTGGTGCTCAAATCTGTGTTATTTCTTTTCCGCATTATATTTTGTTATATAATTGGAATATCACAGGTTGTGTGTTGTATCGATCAATTGGTAAATCCAACCTTTGGTTGTTGATTGAAATTGATTGATCCTTGAACATTCGTCTTTGGTACAGTTCAAGTTGTTTCACATAATAACCAGGCTTGCGGATTTCTATCTGTTTGATTTGTTGATTACGTTGTGAAACAGAGGTATAAACTCTTTGATATACTTTTCTCTAGATTAAGTCTGACTGTCTAGTTGATTCTCTTCAAAGTATATTGGAGTTTTCTATTCATATTTCCGAACAAAATATTGGATGTGGTTATTGTACCCCCGTTTTTTTCAATTGGTATCAGAGCAGGCAAACACGTTAAGACCTTATAAGTCTGTGTTTGTAGCGATCTGAATATGGACAGAAGTGCTATCTTTATAAACGTACCACCAGTCTTCGATGGCTCAAATTACTTATGGTGGAAAATTTTTGTGTGTGCCATTCTTCAAGCGCGTGATTTTCAATCATGGGTTAAGGTTGTTAATGTCTATGATCTTCCCTTAGTTATAGTGAATGGTGTAACTACTGCAAAGGATATTGGTGAATATGATCCTTTAGAAGTTCTTGCTGCAAAGAAAAATTATGACGGGTTAAATGCTATCATACATGCCATTACCCCAGATCTCCAACATCATATGACTATTTGCACGAAGTCTAAAGATGCTTGGGATATCTTAGAAACCGTATTTGAATGGAATACCTGTGAAAAAGAAGCTAGGCTTCAAAGCCTAAATTCTGATTGGAAAAACCTTTGTATGGCAGATAAAGATTCATTTGATGAGTTTAATCACAAAGTGTCTGAAATTGTTAATGCATCTTTTGTGTTGGGTAAGACTATTCCTGAAAAGTACATTATGATGAAAGTTCTCAGATCGCTGCCATCTAGATACGATTCTAAGAAGCATGCCATTATTGAAGGAAATAACCTTGCAACTCTTTCCAGAAATACTCTTGTTGGGAAGTTAAAGATCTTTGATCATGAGCATACATCCAAATCAAAAAAGGATGTTGCTTTCCAAGCACAGAAGAACACTAAATTACTTGACAACAGTAAAAGTGTTTGCATCTCTAAAGATGATCTTTCTGAGTCTGATTCATCATATGAAGATCTTGACAAGTCAATCTCTTTGATCACAATACAGTTTAGAGATCTTCTTTTGAAGAGAAGTAAACGGTTCACCAGAGATAAACCTAAGTCATCATTTAAACCTCATAATCGTGTTCCTCTTAAAGAGAAGGATATTGACGAAACTGATGATGAGGATATGCCACAATGCTTTAAGTGTAAAGGATTTGGTCATTTTGCAAATGAGTGTTTGAATCGCAGAAAATACATTGGGGATAAAGGTCTTGCTGCAACTCTTGATGAAATATTTGATCACTATGATTCTAATGAGGATAAAAAGTCAAGTGTTACACTTCTTTGCGAAAATATTGATTTTGATAATTGTAGAAATACATACATACATCTTGATATTCTTTCGGAAGAAACCTCAACCGTTCTGAAAGAAAAAAATTGATTTATCTGTTTCTACTAGAAACTTTCTGTTTGATATTTCAGGTTCGACTACGTGTATAGCAGCTTGCACACCTATGGCGTATAAACCATCTTTCATGTTAACATGTTCTTATTGTTTTCTCAAATGCAATGAACTATCAAAGTGTTACAAGTACAAACACAAGATAAGATACGTTAACAAACTTCAACGAATATCAAATCGATTAGAAAACAAGCTTAAACTTGTTTAATAATCATCTGAGGTATGTAAACTCATCTTATCTTCGAAGAAGTTAGTTTCCAAAGAAAATACTAGACCACTAGAGAAAAGGGTAAGGTCTAAAGTGTCTAAGAAACATAGTTCTATGAATTCCATTCAAAAGGAATATGGTGTACCGATTATTGTTCACCCCAGCACAACTTAAATCGTGTCGGTTGTGTTTCTTGTATCATGTGCATGTTCCAAAAGAGACAAGAGTTTGCACTCTTCAAGCTTTAGGAAAAGAGAAAACGTTTTTCTTTTTTCTTCTTTTTTTTTCTTTTCTTTTGGAATTCTTCCATCTTTTCATATCTAATTAATATTGAAAAGGGTTTACTCTTTTTAAATAATAAAAGAGGGTTAATATCGACAACCTTCTTTAGGGTTATGAGTTGTGCGTATGTGAATCCTTTTTAGTATATAAAGGTTCTGTAACCCTACATTCCTTTTTCCTTTTCTAAAAACTCTTTTTTATCACAAGATTGCTTATTGAGTCTGATTTGTGGATTCCTCCCACAATCTCATACGTGTATAGAGAATCCAAGCATTATGTCTTCTGATGGAAAAGATGTTAATATGATTGTTAACTTTGAAAAAAAGATAAATCTCCTGTATTTTCAACTTTGAAAAGAAAAATGAGGAATGTGGAAAACCAAGAGTTGTTCTGTCTGATCAACATAAGTTCTCTGGGGTTCTTGAAGAGTTGAAGGAAACAAGAAAGGAGATTCAGGAAATAAAGGCTATTATTTTTAGGACTCTCAAAATTCAGAAGGCCCTGGTTCAGCATCAATCTAAAAGGTTTGTTGGAATTAACTCCTTTCTTCATGAACCTTATGTTCATATGGCTGTTGACGTCAAGGAGTTCGGGGACGATAAAGAATTTTTTAGAGGTATTAATGTCTAGGTACCTTCTTACGAGAATTTAATCTTGTGTTTTTAAGAAGGATAACTAGGGTATGGAATAGTCATTATTGTGAGTACACATAACTTTATTATGTTCATCTTGCAATGTTTTTTTAGTTTTATTTGTTTAAATTCTAAAGTTTATTTGGAAGATGATTTTTGCAGTATTAATCTTCATGGTTTTATATATTGCAAAATTGTTATGGGATATGTTGTTTACGTCCGTGAACCTTGACTGTCCCATATTTGTTCAAAAGTTAACTTTATTATATGTAGGTATGAAAGTATTGATAAAGATAAAATGAACTTTTGTCTACAAAAGTTAAGCCTTGTAAGTCATTATGCAAATATTGATAGATGAAATGATGAAGTGTTTTTTTTACAAAGATTAAGTCTATTATATGTCATTGTGCAAATAGTGATGAAAAATAGAATGAATCTTTGATTATTCTGCAGTATTGGTCTTTCCATGATTCACATCTTTGTGTATGTAATGTGTTGCTCTGTAAGTTCTCTTATGTTGAGCATGGCCAATTAAATTGACCATTTTCCTTGTGGTTAATTAAATTGGGATTTTTTCATGTTTCATGTGATTCGTTAATGTCCAAAGAAATCCTTCTTTTCTTGTAAAAGTAAGGTTGCTCTTGTTGTTCTTTCGGGAATGACATTTTATGGGGGGAGTTTTTAATTGAACTTGTGCTTAATTGCCAAATCTTTGTGGGGAGTGCGGTTGTGGAATATTGTAGGGGGTTATCTTGTATGTTTATAAACTCCTTGATGAATGCATTTAGTTTCGGCTATTTGATGGCATCTAAACAAGTTGGTATGTTGTTCTCTTTTGGTCATGAAGTATCTCTATGAAAATTTCATGAGGATCCCACTAGTTTTCGTACCTTCGCCAATTTATATTGACAAAAAGGGGGAGAATTAATGTGTAGTTCACACTACAAATACATATGGTTTACAGATCATTATGTAAGGGGGGTGATTTTCATTGTGAGATGAAGTATTGACTAAGGGGGAGTGATACATATCACCATAGTATTGTTATCAAAGTTGTGATACAATTAGACCTTGATGTTGTATAATAATACCATGACACTGTATAACACTGATTGAGAGCAATTGTTTTCTCATTGTTATAGCTACGGATATTCAACAACTATAATGCTAAGTTGAACACATTTGGAATCATTGGAGTACTTGGAAGTGACGAAGATTTCGAGTAATGTTGAAGAACCAATGAGATCAAGCATTTGAATGAGAAGTTACAAAGTTTATTTATTTTGTAATCCATATGTATTGATAGTTTTGTCACTAAAATTGGAAAAGGGGGAGATTGTTAGAGCACTGCTCGGACGAACTCGAAAGCGTTGCTATCTCAAGCTTGTTTGTCAATGTTAGTGATCAAAACTATAAGTCTTGATTTCTAGTCTACTTATAGTAATGTCTCGGACTAGGATAGATTGTGTAGTTGAGCATTAGACTTCACGGCGTTCATCATTTGAAGATGAAGAACTACTAAGTAGATCTTATGGAACTTCATTAACAAAAGGTATGTGGAGACTGAAATTCATATATCACTTGGAAAGTCTATTTCTACATATTCTTATATTGAGACGAAAGTCGTATTACTATAGTTTTCGATTATACACATTTGAGATATCGAGCTGAGTTTAACTCGCCTACGTATTTCTTGAAATATATGTTTGTAAGCTTTTGCTTCAACCAAGTTCATCTTATATTCTTGACGAAGTTAAAAGATGATCATGTGAAAATCATCGAGTAACATCTTACATGGTTTGTGTGATACAATCATTTGGTGTAGACTTGGAATATTTTGTTATGATCATTCCAAATAACTTGAAAATTGCTTTGATGCTAATAATGTGTGAAAACGACTATTGTCATCCTCTAAGAATGTTCCAATGATTGAAATAGAGTTTCGAACACTTAACCAACATTTGATTATAAACATGTTGTGCACTCTTGCATATATGTGACCCACGTCCGGGAACCATAGTATGCATACCCGTGTGCGTACCTGTTGGTTTGAGAAGTCCGGGAACCTAAGTACGCGTACCCGTAAGCATACTAGCGTAAGGTTCATGTCCGAGAAATTCAGCTGGGTTTGGAGGTATGCGTACCCGTTCGAATACTGGCGAAAACCAAACTTGGTCCGGCTACTTCAAGTATGCGTACCCGTTTGCATACTTGAGTGGTTAAAGTTCTAAAATCGGTTATGATATGAAAAAATACATTTATATCATAAGGAATGCATTCTTTGAAAACCGTGGCTATAATGTTCATGAATTTATTCGAGTGAATCAAACTGATTTTGCCTTAATTGTGTTCTTGTATACTTCTATGAGAATATAGTAATTGAACAACTCTTTAACTAGTTTCATTTGAGTCATTTAAACTAGTTATGGTTAGTATGAATAAGGTTGATATGAGAGTGTTCATATAGCTAACTTCAGTTAACTATTGTTGAACCAACATGGTGTACACGTTTAGGTACGATTACATAAACGTAAATGAGGGTACATTTCATTTGTGTATAACAAGCTAAGTTCGATTTAACGGTTGAAATATATTAGCTTGTATCTAATCAGGTTTTCATCTAATGGTGAATATTGAATGCTTTGTTACCAAGGTAACTTAGATTGCAAACCCTGATTTGAAAACTATATAAAGGAGAACTCTAGCAACTGGGAAATCTAATCCCCACATCTCATGTGTGATACTAGTTGCGACTAGAGTCGATTCTCCTTTAACCTTAGGTTTTTCACGAAACCATGTAGGTTAACGACTTAAAGACTTCATTGGGATTGTGAATCCAAATCCAACTATTTTCTCTATAGTTGCATGTTCTGATCTTACTTTTACTGTTGTGATTGAGTATTATCTTTCCTAAAATTTGCTTGAGATTTATCTCCGATATGTAAGATTAAAAGTAGTCGCTAACATCTTCATCTTATCGTTTGTGATTCCACAATATCTTGTTTCGCTACTGTTAGAGACTGCTCGGTCAAACTAGCAACCGAGCTTGTTGTCAAGTTTAGTTGCCAAAAATATGAGTCTTAATTTCTAGTCTACTTATAGCTAAGTCTCGGATTAGGATAATAAGTGTAGTTGAGCTTTAGAATCCACGACGTTTATTGAATGAAGACGAAGAACTACTCAAGGGAACTTGTGGAACTTCATCAACAAAAGGTATGTGGAGAGTTGAACTTATCTATCACTCAAAAGTATATCTATTATATCTCTTATTTTGAGACAAATGTCATATTGATGTATAGACTTTAATTATACACATTTTCTGTTTTGAGCTGAGGTTAACTCACTTATCTATTTCTCGAAATATGTGTTGGTAAGGTTTCTCTTTAACCAAGTTCATCTTTACTCTTGACGAAAGTCATGTTGATTATTTCAATAACTTGAAAATCGCTTTGATGTTAATAGTTCGTGGATAACAACTATTGCCATCCTCTAAGAAAGTTTCAATGATTGAAATGAGAGTTTAGAACAAGTAACCATGTTTGGATATAAGCATAGTGTGTATTCACATTTGTGTATAAATCCAAAACCGGGAACCTAAGTATGCGTACCCGTATTCGTACTGGCGGAAGTCTGGGTTCCGTCAATTTCTGCTAGAGTTTGGAATGTGAAATGGTATGCGTACACGTACGCGTACTGGCGTAACCAAACTCGGTCCGGCTACTTAGGTGTGCATACCCATTTGCATACTTAAGTAGGTTACTTTCTAAAATCGGTTTGTTCATGAACTAAAACATTTATATAATAAGGAATGCAATCTTTTGCAAACCGTGGGTAGGATGTTCATGAATTGATTCGAGTGAATCAAAATCGATTTTGCTTCAATTGTGTCTTGTATCTAAGCAATTGAACAACTCTCTAACTAGTTTCATTTGAGTCATTTGAACTAATTATGGTGAAGATGAATAAGGTTAATATGAAAGTGCACATATGGCTAACTATTGTTGAACCGACTAAGTATACACGTTTAGGTATGATTGCCCAAACCTATATGAAGCTACATTTCATTTGTGTATAACAAGCTAAGTTTGATCTAACGGTTGAAAGATATTAGCTTGAATCTAATCAAGTTTTCATCCAACGATAAATATTGAATGATTTGCTACCGAGGTAACTTAGATTGCAAACCCTGATTTGAAGACTATATAAAGGAGAACTCTAGCAACTGGGAAACCTAATCCCCACACCTCATGTGTGATACTAGTAGCATAAGCTAGAGTTAATTCTCCTTTAACCTTAGGTTTTTCACGAAACCCTGTAGCTTAGCGACTTAAAGACTTTATTGGCATTGTGAAGCCATGCCCAACTATTTCTCTGTACGTAGTTGCATGTTCTGATCTTGCTGATTTCTATCGTGATCGAGTACTATCTTCTTTAAGATTTACCCGAAATTTTATATTCGATGGGTAAGATAGAAAAGTAGTCACAAACACCTTCGTCTCATCGTTTGTGATTCCACAATATCTTGTTTCGTTAATCAATTAAGATTATTGTGAGGTATTTGATATTTCTTGGCTTTTTTCGGGAATATAAGTCTGGTATATCAATTGGTTCATGTTCACCTTGATTTATCAAAAAAAGGAACAAAACTCGTAGGTATATATGTGGAAGACATATTTATCTATTCAATAGACTTTTTCGTGTGATACAGATTTGTTTATCAAGTCTTCGACTTTGGGTCGTAACAACTCTTAGTTGTGGATGAGATCAGTTAAGAGAATCAAGTGCGCAGAATTCGGCGTGGTTCTTGAGGCGTAAGGAACTCGACTGTACCTTTATCAGTGTGATATTTATTAGGGATCAACTAAATTCCAGACCGAAGTTAACTTGGTAGTAGGCTAGTGTCTGTAGTGGCTTAATACAATGTGGTGTTCAAATCTGGACTAGGTTCCGGGGTTTTTCTGTATTTGCGGTTTCCTCGTTAACAAAACTTCTGGTATCTGTGTTATTTCTTTTCCGCATTATATTTTGTTATGTAATTGAAATATCACAGGTTGTGTGTTGAATCAAACAATTGGTAAAATCTAACCTTTGCTTGTTGATTGAAATTGATTGATCCTTGAACATTGGTCTTTGGTACCGTTAAAGTTATTTCTCTTGTATTCAATCAGGCTCTCAAATTTCTATTTGTTTGATTGCGGATTGAATCGAGAAATTGTAATATAACTCTTTGATATACATTTTCTTAAGATTGAGTCTGACTGCCTAGTTGATTCTCTTGAAAGTATATCAAATTTAGTCCATACAGATTGTTAAACGAAATATTGGGTGTGGTTGTTGGACCCCCACTTTTTCAATTGGTATCAGAGAAGGCAAACACGTTAAGACCTCATAAGTCTGTGTTTGTGGCGATCTGACTCTATGGAAAGTTGTACTATATCTGACAGCGCAACACCAGTTCAAGAGAACTCTGATTTGGTTCAAAGTTCTGAGCCATTTAAGAATTCTCTCATACTTCCTCCTTTGACGGAATCTGTGATCGACTAGGAAAAATGCCTAGATGAGCAGTTGGATGATCTTTCATATGAAAGTGACTCAGAAGAGGGACAAAGTATTGACGAGGAAGTCTCCCAATATATCACGCTCTTTGACCATATAATAGAAAGGAAAAGGTCAACAACTTTCCTGGTTAAATATCTGACACCCCTCTATCAAGAGATCAAGAAATTAAGGAAACTTTTTAAAGGTTATGATTGTGGTTACAAGCTATTACAATCTACTGTTAGAGATCGTGATGAAGATGTGCATTCAAAAAGATCTGAATGTGACAATCTTCGTCGAAATCTCTACGTGTTGAAAGAAAGACTTGCAGAATCTGAAGCAAGATATGACTCAACAAAAATGTTCCAACGACAGGGAAACCAGCTTCCCCACCAAAGAAAAACAATTGGAGGCTGATCTAGCTGCGACTTTTGATAAGGACTTTTCACTGGAAGAGAATCTGAAAAGATTCAATGCTAGCTCTACAAAATTATCCTCTATGCTTGGAGCATGTATAGAACATCGTGATACACGTGGTCTGGGCTATAAATGAATAGACGCTCCAAGTACTAGTGAGATCAACTTTGTCCGTGCTAATGACAAGCTTCTAAGTGAAAATCACTCTAATATCAAAAGTGAAAAACTTTCTTCCGCAGCTGATGTTCCTAAGAACAAGAATAGTTCTCCTTCAAAAACAACTCAGATGAGAACAATCAAGAACATTCCCTACACCTGTTATTATTGCGGAACCAAAGGCCACCTTGAAAGGGTGTCGTTTTCGATTGCGAAATGAAAAACTTCATAACATTCTTGTATGGATATCTAAAGAAGTAATTAAGCCTGCTTCTCATGTTGTTAGAGTAAAAATTCCTACCTGTCTGCAATCAAGAAAAGTGTTGTGATGAGCCAATTCTTGACTATAGGAATGACGTGAATCCTGTCTACATGTGTAAAGGGAAGAATGTCATATGGACAAGTGAATCTTCAAAGTACTATGTAAAGAAAAAATATCATCGAAGGAAGAAGAATTGTTCAAACTCCATGCCTCTCGATGAAGAAAGTCTTGAATCTAAAATATCTGCTCCAGACTTCGTTCACATCAATAATCAAGTCTCCGAGCTCAAGACAAGTATAAATAGACTCAAATGCAGCATTAGAAAGGCAAGGAAAGCGACATTCTTAGGTATCTCTTGGCCTTCTAGTGATAATTCTTTTTTGACTAACCCCAGTGTTTCCTCTGAAGATCCTCAAGGAAGAAAAAGGGAAGATGTCAATATTCCTTATGAGAAAAATGCTCATCAAAGTACAACTTGACTGCTCAAAGTAGCATCCTCCTTAAAACTTTGTGAGGATGCTCATAACTCTCAAGAAGTTTTTCTGTCTAAAGAAAGGAGTCTTTGTTGTAAACTATTAACATGATCATATCACTGTTGAGATCTGCTCCATAATATATTTTATTACTCATAATTTTCGTAACTCTAAAAAAGTTTGGGCACGGTTCTTGCGTGCTAGATTGTTTAAGAGAAATGGTGAGTTGGTGAACTATGTTAAATCTTCCATTCTCCCTGGAATAAAATGGGTGTACTCACTAGTTGAAGATAACACTAAAATCTTAATAGGGGATGGTCGGGATACTTCGCTTTTTTATGACGTTTGGGTTGGAGATATGGCTATAGCCAATATTCTTGAAGACTTTTCTCTCAATCGTGCTGTCTTGGTGAGTGATATCATAGTCAATGGGTCTTGGAATCTCACTGATGAGTTTCGCAACACTTTGCTGGCGGCGGGCATTGAGGAGATGGACTTACCTTTCATTCTGAACGGGGAAGACCGCCAGATTTGGAGACCTTCTACTTCAGGGAAGTTTACAGTCAAAGCGGCAAAATCGCTTATCCGTAACAGATTTCCCAGGTTCGAGTGCACGAATTTACTGTGGAGGTACTCAGTACATCCGGCTTTGGAAGCTAGGAATTGGAAGCTTTTGAGAAGAGCTTGCGCTACTCTAGATCAAGTTCGCGACAGGTTTAAGATTCAGGTGATAAATAAATGATGTTTGTGTAATTCTGCAGAGGAATCGTTGGACCACTTGATCTGGCATTGCAGATTTGCTGAGAGGGCTTGGAGCTGGATTGCGGATATCTTTGGAGTCCAGTCTCATAGGAACTTGGCTACAGCCTATAAAGCGGCTCGTGGGAGAAGCGGCATGATTAAAGAACTGTGGCTTCTGGCGATTCTTGTAGTCCGTTCGGAGTTGTGGCAAACTCGTAACCGCGTTGTTTTTGAAAACAAAACGGTTAGCTGGGGGTTCTTTAAGACTGCTGTGTTTAACCAAATCCATGAATACTCAGTGCGGCTCAAAGGCTACATGTTTAACTCGGTGGAGGATTTGAAGATTATGGACTTCTTCAAGGTGAGACATAGGAAGGTGAAGCTTCTCCTTCCGGTGGAGTGTTCCTGGGTGCCTCCTGAGGTGGGCGAACTGATGATATGCTGCGACGGAGCGGCTAGAGGGAACCCAAGCGTGGCTGGGGCAGGTGCTGTGGCGCGAGACCACCAGGCGAGCGTGATTGGGGCGATGAGTATTGGTTTGGGCACAATGACAAACAATATGGCGGAAATTTCTGGTATCTTATTTGGTTTGGAGTGGGCGCTGCAATGGGGGTACACAAAAGTGTGTATCCGTTCGGACTCTCTGGGAGCTGTTGAGGCTTTTTCGAATTCGAACCTGCCTTGGTCTTTGTTGCAACGTTGGAGCGAAATCGCTTCTCACTATGACGCTATTCGTTTTGACCACTCTTATAGAGAGACAAATTTTGCCGCGGATAAAATGGCTAGGAACGGGTGTTCTCTTCCTAAGGCAGAGAGAAGACATTACATAGGCAGACCAAATTTCTTAAATTCTATTGAATTACCAAATGTATCTTATTTTCGTTTCAAATGATGGCTAAGTTTCTGGGGTTTTCTGACCTCTTTTCTAGCTAAGCATTTTGCTTTGTAATCTAGTTATTCTTTAATACATTTTGAATTCACCAAAAAAAAAAATCATTGTAATATATTTGATCAATAACTCTTGAGATTTTGTTGCTTACCTTGAAATTTTTTGCTCTCTTCCCATTGACAAGTGAGTTATTGCTAATCAACAATTATCTTATGTTCTTTTGAACTAAGACTATCTGTCAATTCAGTTAGAATTTGTTTTTGATTTTCTTTTTTCAAAAACTGCTTCTATAAAAGGCTTCATTACTCTCTTGGTTTCGAACCTGGTTCGTAATCATAAGTACATGTGCACAGAACCCTTACCGAACATATACGAGTAACCCTAGGGTTTCCCTGTAAAGTACTCTTATATATATATATGTATCATGTCTCTTTCTTCTCCTGATACGTACAAGTTCTGTAATACCATATCATGTGCAAAATCATTGCTAATTCTGGAATAACAGTTTCAAAATTGCCAAAAGCTAACAAGTAATCAGTATAGAAATTAAAAGTTGCTGAACTATTGTCATTTGGATACAACCTTTAAGAGGAATAAATCATTCAAAGTTGATTGCAAATATTAACTAGCACCCGAGACATTGACTTATGTTGGCACTCCCAAATCCTGATACCACTAGTAAACCATCTAGTTCTACCAATATTTATCACAAATATGGTGATATAATTGCAACAAACTATCTTAACCAAGAAATGTAGAAGTCCGACACCACCTTCATAAGGTCAAATAATAATCTTGAAAAAAAAAAGACATACAAACTATCATGGTACTTAATAAATAGGACGTTAAGAAATACTAATATCCATGTTGCAGTTAGCTAATTAATAATGAACCTAATTAAGAGAAAGACAACAGCAGCTCAAATTTCAAACTACTTGCAAGTGACTGCAGAAATCACTATATGAAAATACATGACCTCGAGAGAAAAAGATTTCTGAAGAAGTAGAGCAGTTAGTAATATCCTGGAGTCTGAACTAATAGTTCTCGTTCATCTTCAATAATGACAGGTCTTCTTGTGTGACCACTTGACGAATTCTGTATTTGATAAGGATATGTTTCTAGTCTCAAATTGTTAAACTTTTACTCGTACATACGTTTACGAAAGAAAGATATTACATAAAAGAGTTCAAGCAAATCACACAACAGTTCCTCGTTACGTTCTATTGTAATATAAAATTTCATCATTCAAAAATTATGGCTGTAATAGAGAACTTTTACACATAATACATATATTTTTTCGCAAAATTTCTTCCAACATAAGCATCAGACGCCCTCCAAAATCCAATTGAACAAAAATACACGAATAATGCAAAAATGGGGTTCTACTAAATAGTTAACAAACAGAAATAAAAAAATCAAACAAAATCCTGATAAAACAACCCAAACCCGTAATTATAAGAAGAAAAATACAAAATCCTAACCTGACATCAATTCAAACAACAGCAACTGGTTGTTGATTAGATGGCTGTATAGTTTTCTTATTTGAGTCTCCTCCAATGAAATCTTCCATATTATAGATGACGGTAATATAAAGAGAGCAGCTAGGGCAACGAGCAATTTCTTCCCCAATTTGTAACTCCTCTTTAGTGATTTGAAATAGATCTCCACATGGACATGGATACGTGAAAGATTTTAGTTCTTCATTCCATTCCATGTCTTCAATCTCTACATCATCATAAGACATCTTTACAGTTGAATTCAAGATGGATTAGGGTTTTGCAGAGAGGGAGAAAGAAATTGTTTTCTAACACGATAGGTTCTGTTTGTTTGATTCTGCGAGAAGCTTTCGCGGAATTTATTCTATCGGCCACCTCTTTGGCCTGGGCCTGGGCCTGGGCCCTCTAGTAGTGGATGGAGTATTGATTTTTCCAAATACTTTCCAAATTTGAATGGTTCCACTTCCGCCAGTAAACTGGTTTATATGAAAATTCAATAAAAAAAAATAAGATGAGACATGGACCCTATTCTGAAGTGTGGTCACCTATTACAGTGAATAAGTGCAAGTTTGGAATAATTGCACAAAGATAGGATCAACATTTTCATACCATAACCAAGGAAAGTAGTGTCTGTTAGGCACTGATTAAACATCTTACCTGGGCTAATTCCTTTTTCTGAAGTTTAAGAGATTCAGCGTCGAGATTTGAGACAACACAAAATGCACTTCTACCACCTCCCACAACAACTTGCAACACCAGTGCTCACTTGATCTTCTTCTTGGGCATCAACTGCAATGAAAAAGAAATAAACAGATTCAATAAATAGTCCCATGTCCAGACTAAAACCAAATATGTAATCTCTTTAAAGTCTATAGTACTACTAGTCTACTACACATGGAAAGAATAGGTTCCTTAATTGACATAGAAATCTACAGGAACACACTTGGGTTTGGTGTAAACTGCACATGATTACCCCAATAGGATCAAGCTAGCCTCAAAGGCCCAAACAACACAGAGACAAACTAAACCACCACTGACCAAGCAAGAGTAAAATGTAGGTGATAAATAAAATATATAAAGCATGTAAACTGGTTCAAGTACTAATTTATACCCCAATAGAACAGAGTTATGAAGATAACATTAGATAAAGGTACCCATCCATTCATCTCGATTCATATGCAACAATAACAAAAGCTAGGAACCTTGACAGTTCATTACCGGCCAATGAGGATGTCAAAACAAATATTCAGTTTTTGACAGAAGTTTTAATACATACGGTTCCCAGTCGGAGGCAATGAATCACTGACGGCAGACGATGAGTATAAAGGATATCTAGGTGTTAACTAAGAGATTCCTGGGCCAACTTGGATAAAATATCATAAGACCAGTTAACTTGTATAACATCTTACCTAGGATGATTTATGTTATCGCTTAAGAATGAAAACTAAAGCCATCTAAAGCTGATTCTGGAGGCAATAATCCCAATCGAAGTCATCATTTTTATGTGGACACAAATGAAGTTTCATAATTGGAAACTATTCTACTGCAATTATGGAATGAACCCTTTGAGTAATTACTCAGAATCAAATCGAAGAGACTAATTAACTTATACCAATCGGTACTTAGTTTTCATTGGTGCTGTTCATTTGGTGAGTTTTTTATTTGATCAGTAGTGCTGTTTTTACCTTATTAAACCTTATATCCTAGTCATTTTGGATGAGACAAACACACAAAATCTAAGTACTTATTAAACCTTCATTAATAAGAAAAATGGTATATTCAACATCAAAATAAAAGTTTTCAGTTAAATAATCAGCCAGTAAACTCAAGGACAGTTTTTAAAAAAATGTTTTGAAGGGCGTATTCCAAGCTTTTTTGAGCTTCAGACAGAAAACTTCAAAGCATGCGCCAGTTAGTAAAGAAAGAAAGAAAGAAAGCAAGCGCTTTTGGGCTTTAAAAATGATGTACTGACTACTGGCGTTTCCTATTTTGATTTAAAGTCTAAAGTAATATAGACCCTCAGAACTGTATAACCCTTAACTAGACAACTATCATGCCTACAGATGTTTCTTATTCTATTCTACAATTCTTCTTCCTCCACTTCTTATGTTGTATAGCTAGGAAATCCACAAAAAAAGGACCCAAAGGAAGTTTCATGTAGATTTAAAAGTATCTAATAATTATTTATATATTTTGCAAGGCAACACTTCGATAACGCTTCAAAGCAGAGGTTTACGCTTTGCTAGGGAGTATCTCTTTACACTTTTGTTTTTTTAAACATTGTCCAAGGCCAAAAGTGCAATACATAATTGAAGCGACAAAGAGCATATATATGTAGCCGGCTCTAGATAATAAAGCATGAGATCCTAGCCACCACAAAAATCCACAAAACGCAACTAACCAGTAGCCAAATTGCGCATTCATCAGTCAAGCAGATTCATAATGTTGTCTACGCAATCCAAGTAACAATATTAATAGATACTTAAGAGAACTCCTGATTTGTTTTAAGCAGATTATGATGGGGGATTTAAGATTTAAGTACATCATCAAATCAATCAATTTGGTAATGCAAATGTTACAGTACCTAGAAAATCAGTGCATAAGTTATTGTAAATTTAACTATCTAAGACACACAAATCTAATTGCCGCGTCATCAGACAAAATAGATTAAATAGGTTGTTGTTCAAGTAACAAAATATGGCGGTGATCATATGTAAACCCCGACAAAACAAAACAAGTTACAGAGAGAAATAAAATTAAAGGAAAACTAACCAGAAGTTTCTGAAGTTGTTGCCTTATTCTTCTTCCAAATATCAAGCCTTGTGTAATACTGCAAACCCAACCGTTCGAATCAGTAAAATTCAACAATACGAAGAGAAAATTTATAGAAAACAACCAAACAATATTTCATACTAAAAAATTTAAGGGCAAAAAAAGGAGGAGGATAAAACCCTAATTCTGTCTCTAATTGTTACAACAAATTCTAAACTTAATTTAAGATTACTTCGTTTTATCTGTCAATCAAGACACAACAAATTCTAAAATTTAGACGAAGAGATGAGAAACTTCACCGATCACCCGTCTGTCTCTCTATGTTTCAAGTCGGTCGATAACTGCAGGTTCTTGTTTGTTTTGGTACACAATATGTAACAGCAAGTCTGCCTGCCCTTTTTGTAGTTGCGCCCTCCCTCGGACTTAGGCTTGGGCCATCAACTCGTACAGTAACATGTAGTATAACTTTTCCTGCCTAATTTGGGGCCTGTTACTAAAAACAAAAAGGTCATAAGAAACTAGAAAGTAATTTCTTAACCCATTATCCACTTACTACCTATTTTATCCCTAATTAATTAGAGTTGATTAATCATATTAGATGTTAACTAATCGTGTTAGATCAGATGTGAGATCAACTAATGTAAACCGATCTTCAAAACACCAAACAACTGAAAAGATTTGATTTTTTTTCGAAAACACTACCCAGAATCGATTTACGTTCATGCATTTGCAAAACCGATTATGGGTAGTGTTCTTTGGTGTTCAAGAAGGACGCTAGGAATCGGTTAATGTTTGAATAGCTAAAATCCGATTCTCATAATCGGTCTTTGTTGGCGTTATATTGTAGTTGAGTAAAAACTGAAGATTCGAGAGATCAATATGTACAATTATGGCCTAAACCAATAAATAGTCGTTCCAGTCTTGCTTCGATCACAAAATGAAGCTGATGGGTTGATCTTAGGGAGGAAAGCAGAGAAGGTGTTGAGATCAGAGAGATAGACTCTGTAAGGCGTTGTTTATGACTCATCTCAGAAAAATGGAACTTGTTGCAAAAGATGGTAAGATGTAAGTTCTCGGTGTTCTCTAAATACTTGTGTGTTGTTTATTGAATAGATTGAAAATCTATTTTATATCAAGTCATAGTCGAACACTAAATCTCATAGGAAGTGGGAGTTGTAGAATAGTGAAGTACAAAAGTAGTGGAGATCGTGTGAAAGTAGAAACCGTTTCCCAATTACTAGTGAGGACTGGTTGGTTTTGCTCACCCACTACTCCTCTACTTGTCAAATGTCTCTCTTCCTGACACTTTCTTATAATGGGTGTCTTGCATACTGCATGCTTTAAATCGCCATACCAATATCCCAATGAACATCCCCTATTTGTGACATGTTTGGTGTCTCGAGTGAAAAGTTGTAGAAGAAGTCGACTTGCTCGACTAGACTGACCTGTATGAGTAGGTCGACAAATTGTTTGGTATGGAACTTGATTATTCCATCACCTCTTCTTGACTGAAAAGTAGTTGTGGGAGGTGGATAAGAAGACATGATTGTTTAACCAACTAAACATGTGGTGTTGATCATGCATATGTAAGGCATAGACCAATCACGTATGAGTTATACTACATGTGGGTCATGAGTGGAAAGTCAAGCACTATTTTTCATGATATCAACGAGAGGTGGTGGGTGGTTTTAAAAGAGTGGAGAAAAATATTTTTGAGTATGGAAGTAGTCACACATATGTGGCATGACATATGGTCTCATAATCACATTAACCCACCTCTTGAATAAAAGAGTGAATGGAAGTTTATGTTAATACATGAAGAAATTCGTGGGATTTCGTAGTCAGAAAATTCAGATGTGAGACCCTTCACTAAAACTGCTGTAAAATCTTCATACACACTCAGATTTTGATGGTTGACCCCTCCATTCTTATCAGAAAAGAATTTATTGTCTTCTTGCTCAGGAATATTTAGTTTTTGAGCTCATTTACGTGGTGAAAACATCCCGATAGGAAAACTCAGGAAGAAATCAGGAGGAATTATGTTAGTTTTCAGTCATGACCTAGATCGCTTTTTAAGATGTATCTTCTAGCTAATTAATTCGATTGATGTGATTTTTCAGTATGTTATACTAGACATCCATACGAAACTTTTGGCATAAAACTCATACTTAAATCCTTTACAAATTTCTCTCAGATGTTCGGCCAACCTTGGGTGACCTTTTGGATATCGTCCGACCAAGTTAAAGAGATGTGATTGGTCGGAAGGAAAGCATATAGGCTATAAGCGATGTGATTGGCCAAAGCAGAGCATGTAGGGATTTAGTTTAGATAAATAAACCTTCCAATTTGGGTGGTCGTAATTAGTTTGTGACTAACTTGGACGACCAAGATTTAATCCTTAGGAAAATTAAGCAGCTCGACCAACCTACTTTGGTCAATGATTTATGACCGAGCATGTAGGTTATGAGCGATTTGATTGGTCTTTTAAGAAGAGGGGCATGCATTAGCTGATCATGGAGCATGCTCGGTCGACCATGGGAGGCATGGATCATGTTAGATTGGCCGACCAAGATGGATGGTCGTGACTACTTCGCAAATGACTTGGGCGACCAAGATCCAATCCTTAAGAAAACCAACCAGCTCGACTTGCTTACTTTGGTTGACGATTTAAAGCGGAGCATGTAAGCTACGAGCAATCTAATTGGTTGATGAAAAATAGGGGTGCAGGTGGCCATTATGGGACATGTCCGACCAACATGGGAGACATGGAGCGTGCTTAACTGACCGGCCAAGTGGCGCCGCCATGCTCTTCCCATGATTGCTTCTTTGGATTTTACCGGCCTTACTAGGGTTTGACACCCGCCGGCCATATGAGAAACTAATTCCTAGTTTGCCTAGGTTTGGTCTCGGCCAATAAGATTTGAGACATCGCTCATGCTCCGATTTTAGGGCAAAACTCAAATTTAGGTCAAATATTAAATTTGACCTAAATTAGGTCAAATATTAAATTTTATGCATTGGTACAAAATTGAGTAGATTAGATGAATTTTGAAAGTTTAACTAAATCATTAATTTTTTGGATACTCTTACATGTAGGACATCTTGGCAGGACTTGTGGTGCCTTTAATGCATATCTTAATTCAGGCATTCCAGGAAATTCATGTTATTCAGCTGAGAATGAACATGAATTTAATGTTAGTTTTAAGAGTTCGGATGGGAACATAGCATTGTATAGATACTCAGCATGCTCTACATTAGTGAGCAATTCAACCAGGAGCTTGAGTTTTAATACAATAAAATTATAGTCACCAGTATTATTCTAATAATTTTCATACACGTAGGTATTGAGTAATAAATATAATTTGTACATGCATACATATATTTTCTGAATTCAGCCAGATAAATTTCATAGATATTGTCACATACATGTAGCAAGAGAGGCATAGGCATTCACTAGGTTTTAACATGCTGTGAAAAGATTAGGGTACCCAAATACACCATAATTTTTTGTTTCAACCTGTAAGTCCTCTTATCAAGTGTGATAGTCTATGGATAAAGTCGAGACAATACAACAACTTCGGTATTCACACTTTGTGTGATTGTCTATGGATACGATATCGATACAATGTGAAAACCAAAGCGTGATACTTGATAGTAGGTTCGGACTCAACCAAACTTTATAGGATCACTGTCAAGTATATCGGAGTTAACGTAAAGTGCAATTTACTTTAAATTATATAAACAAATATAATTACGAAAAACAAAAGTAAATCACACAACAAGATTTTGTTAGCGAGGAAACTGCAAATGCAGAAAAACCATGGGACCTAGTCCAAAATTGGGTACTCTTAGAATTAATCCGCTGTACAAAATCTATACCAACTTCGTATACTTGAGACTAAGCAACTACCCCTAGTTCACTCAGTTTCCTAAGTATCCCTGCGCTTCCGACTTCGATGAGTCACGCATTGGTAGAATTCCTTATAATCGTATTCCAAACAGCAAAGGAACAATGAATCTGTTTGGTAACAACTCTATCGATTCTTTAAGATAAAGATATCTTAAGTCATACGCAAAGGATCTTCCGTTTAATCTAATAAACTCCTTTGCCTGGTTAGATAAATCTATCCAATAACTACCAAAGTAGTTAAGTTTAGATTCGCAATCAATTAATAAAGATTCCAAATATAAACTATAAAGCGATGGCGATCTCACGCAACTAATCAATCGAATAAATCCGATTCTTGTTGGATCTCATCCGATCAAGGTTTATGCACACACAAATATACGATAACCAATAAGAAATCTTCTTTGCCTTCAAATCTTCTTTAATCTTCAATAATAACCTCCACAACACCACTTGAATCTCTTGTGATCAATCACACACAGTGACCGGTTGTCAGCCGACACAAATATAATTACACTTTCTTACTACTCAAAATATAAATATAGCAAGGGCAAGAAAGGATCGATCCCACAGAGAGGTCTAGGTTGTCAAATTGTTGTGGTTTCCTATATAAATTACCGGGTGTTTTCTGATTTTTATGAAACTAAAATAATATAAAAGCAAAGAAACAAATAAGCAAACAAATTCAAAGATAAGAAATATTGGTTAAGGATTTCGTTTTCATTCACTAACATGCTTTTCACAATAACTAGAATTGATTTTTAATCTCAACTTTTATCAAAAGCCCTAGGATACCTTGATCGCAAGAATATCCCGCAAATCTCCTTTTGTTATCAACAAACACATTAAAAGATGCGAGTATGAGTTCTATCTAAGAGAACAACCTAACATGTAAAAGCACTACTCAAGTTTAATTCCCTAGATGCATTAAGTTCCATGAAATCAGGCTAATCAAAGCAATTGAACGTGGAAAGCGCACTAATTCAATTTAACAAAGGTTACGATTCACATATGATCATAAGAATATATCACTACAAACTATAATCATATTATGCTACTTGTATTCAAGGAATATCACTTTTACGTATAATAAACCCTAAACTAGCAATAGATGTGATTAGAAGTTCTACCAATATGCATCTTGACAAAAAAATTAATCAATCATAAAACAATATTTTCAGAGAATTGAAAACGATAAATATGAGACAAAACTAATATATTGAATCAAAGAATCATATTATGTGAAATCCAACTATTCCATAACCAATAGATAATTAAGTACTCATATTCAAGGAGTTCATCACAAGAAGAAAAAGAAACTCTATCATGTTGTAAAACCCTAGAACAAAGTAGTAGAAGATAATAATATAAGATATATGAGAGATCCTCCAAAAGTTGTAGAAGATTTCCTTTTATAGCTCTCCTTGTTCCAAAATTAGGTCTAGTCTTCAAAGTCCATTAGTTAGAAGTCCACCAAGCCCACAAGAAAGAGAAACCCATGTAGAAAATATGTCCCAAAACTCGTCACCGGAAAACTGGGTTTTTGGCCGGAAGTTTGCCGGAATCCGGCACCGAAGGTCGCCGACGGTCACCTGAAAATTCACCCCGTCCAAAGAATATTCCGTTTAGATTCTGTTATCCTTGACTGTTGACTAACGGTCTTTAACGGTTGACCGGGTCAAGTTCTGAGTCAAATCCGAGTCAGCCCACTGACTGGTCTAACTGGTCATAGCTCTGCCATTTTGCAAGCCAACTTGCCAGGCCAGAACAGTTCACGGCCAAGATGGTCGTGACTTCTCTGCATATCCATCACTTGCAATCACCCCATGGCACACCACCAACTGCAATAGCTACTGCTCCTTGCACTGCACTATAGCCTTCTCTCAATCTCCATTCATCTCTGGTTCCCAAGCCATCTTCCCTGAACTGCAGCTTCAACTCATTCCACACAGCAACCGACTCCTCCATTCTCTGTCCAACACCTCAGTGTACTGCTTTAGTTTTAAGTCCCTAACCATTGGAACCCCAATTCAGCTTCAAACCACCATGTCACAGCCTAGCTTCCCAGCTGCTCCATTGCAGCTAATGCCAGAAGCTACTCATATCCTTCAGCACAGACCATTTAGCTCTTGAAAGCTCAAACCTGCAACCTTTACAATTCAGACATTCATATACTTCACCTACAACAAATGTGCATCAAACCACCAAAACTGCACCAAGATGCAGCTGCAATCAGGCTATCTCTTCCATATTCCCCATTTTCTACGGCATCAAGACTTCAATCCAGGACCAACATTTTGCCGCCATTTCTTTCACATAACTCTTCCCTGTAAACTTGTTCACTACTGCCATCTCAAGCTTCATTCAAAACAGCACTAACAACATTCTTTGTAGCTTCATCTCCTTCTTGAATGCACCTGCAATTTCCTTGAGCTTCACTCATACCAATCTACCAGAAACCCTTGATTCCACTGAACATCTGCAATTTCTCAAATTCAATCTTCTGCCATACTCCATTGTTCATCAACAGCACACAATCTACCACAACTTCACAACCCATAAAAATCATCCTTCTAACCCTTGGAAATCAACATCACAGATCACCAACGTCTTCACTCCATGCCTACCTGCAACTCAAGCCACAATGGTACTCTTGACCTGAACCCATACCTTGCTTTACAACAACATCCAATTCCACCTCAAATTCAGATTCAAATCTTCCTTCTTCACCGTCTCAATTGATGCCAATCAACGGATTCGATTTTTCCTCCTCCTGTTATGTGCTCTTGAACCTTAGTCAGACATCACCGAACCCATTTGCTAATTCATCTTATTTGATTGATATTCACAACCAAACCCTTATTGGATCTTCAGAAACCCTTCTCGATTCAACAGAAGCCATTAGAGATCTCAATTAAACCGACCCTGATTTACCACAAATTCAACTCTGAATTGACTTCTAAAACTATCTCTCAATCTCAGTAGCATCGGCTGCTGTTTTCTCTCAACTCTCCTCAAACCCCTCTTTAATCTTCAACATCCGTTCTCTCTCAACTCAGCAACTAACCTTTCACAGCAGGCATCTCTCCAATTCGAATTCTGAAACAACCCATACCATTTCCTTGGTCTTCTTATCACTGCCAACACTACCAGAACTCGAAATCACTCAAACCCATCTTAACAAGCTAGTTCTTCTCGATTTCCCGATCTGGTATATAGCCGCATAAACCCATTTTCATCTTCAATTTCAGGTGAAAGGTGCAAATAATGATTGCACCTAAACTCTCGATCTAATACTACTGGGATGTAGATTAAGACGCCCCAATATTAAGATGCCCAACAGTTAAAGACACCCCGATGGCAGGATAAGGGCAATCCAGAATATTAGGCTTGTCGGTTCCGAATAACCGACAACTCAAATCTTTGTTCAACTCAACTGTCAGTTCTGGGGAACTGACAATTCATTTTTTTCCTTCTCGCACAACCTAGCTTGCTCCAAATGTCGCCAGTGGATTGACCTCTCTTCCCTTTTCGCTCCAAATGGATGATTTCTCCTTCTTTTGCTTGTAATGACTCCAAAGTACCTATGCAACTCAAAAGTGAACATAAGATACATAATTCACACGAAAAACAGCAAAGAAAGCATAAAATCTACATATAGTAAATACGGTGTATTCTACACCTATCAAATTCTCCCACACTTAGACTTTGCTAGTCCTCGAGCAAATCAAACAAAACAAAATACAACAACTTCATCTCGTCGAGGCTACGGTTAATTTTAGCATAAATAACAAGCCTTTAAACCCCTAGGTGTCCCTAGTGGACGAGTTATAGTCTCGTGAAGGTTTACAAGAGGTCTACCTACAAAACCTATATTTCCAACTCCGTCTAGATGTGACAAATCAATGAACGAATCCAAAATGACTACAGGAGGAGGTACCTTGCAAATTCAATTCAATTATTAGTAAATAAACTCTAATTAGATAGTCGAACAAGCCACAATACTCGGAAACTAACAAACCACAATCACAATGAAAATATTAAGAAGATGGATATAGATGTAGATGTTGGCGAATGTTCACAAGTGATCGATGTTTCCCATATCTGTCTGAAGGTCACTGCCAAGATGAACCTAATCCTATTGAATTGAGCTACTTGGTTTGAATTCTACATCAACTCACTAGCATATACAAGGGAACCAGAAGTGACTTTATTCAACCAACATAAAACTTTCTTTTCTTTTTCTTTTTCACACTTTTTTCACTTTTTTTTTTTTTTTTTTTTTAAGACGGCATGATTAGATCTTTTGGATTCAAGCGCATGCTTCTTGTCAGCAAGTACATGATAGTTGCCTTGGATCCTGCATTCCACGCTTGTTTAGGCGACGGAGACAGGGACTACGTTTCACACATACTGCTATTCCCAAGTGTCATTTTTATTCCGTTTGGTCTAATTGGTCGGTCTCTTTTTTTCTTTTTCTTTCTTCTTTATTCTTAGCAACTCAATCACTCCAATTCATCCTAACAGTAATAACAACTCGATTTTTAGTGACCCACCAAAGCACTTAGAGAACAATAGATAAATATGGAAAAATAAAAAAAAGAACGTGATATGGTGATATTCCGAGATATGGTAACAACTATCATATAATTTGTGATTTCTGAGCTATGTTCGTCCCGTTTAGTTAATTGGTTCCTCAACTCCTGCATTCAAAATGGTTCCATCCACTAATGGTATCATCCTAAAGGCACAAGTTTCTAGATTTCGGAGTTTAAAAAGCATAATTTTTTTGGTTGGTTTTTCTATTTTTCTGATTTTTTTTTAAAGGCATAAATACAAACATATAAATGCTCCCCCACACTTAAACTTCACATTGTCCTCAATGTGTAAAACCGAAAGTTCTGAATTCTGACGTAACAGCAGATAAAACGCAAAAACTGTGCAAATTGGTAAGGAATTTGGAAAAACTCCATTTCACAAAAGTTGTTCACCTACGTGTTTTCTACACAGTGTCAAAATTTCACAGTGTTTTCATAAACAGTCTGACAGTTATGGTCTATGGACTGAACTACGCGCAGTCTGAAATTTTCTGACGAAAAGGTATTCGTCATAATTCTCTTCTAAGATAGATTACGGACTTAATGAAATTAAACATGGGGATGCAAATATGATATGAAAACAGTAAAATAAATAAATAAACGAAAAAAATAAAAATAAAATAAAAAGCAAAAGGATAAGAGATACAAAACCGGTGGGTTGCCTCCCACTTAGCGCTTGTGTTAAAGTCGACGGCCCGACTTGGCTTCTTGTAAGATTCATTCCCCATACACCAATAATCTGAAAAGTTGGGGATCCACCCATAGCACCTGTTTTCCAAACACTAGCTTCGCACAAATATTAGTAATATAACACAAAAACGAAGCTATTAACCGATAAAAGTTTCCCCCACACTTATTCTTGTCCACACTTGAAAGTGCATAAAGAATATAGGAGTCGGGTACTTCCATGGTTTCTTGGTCCAAAACCTGCATAGTATGAGAATCAAGTATCTCTAATGGCGGATATCGAGATATAAAATCATTCAATAATATTTTCGAAGCACATAAATTCAAACCAATAAGAGGTAAAGGAGAAGAATCAATATGCAAAGGGTTAGACAAACCTTGCACAATCTCTTTTATTACGGAATCCTCTTCATCTTTGAAAAACTCAAGTGAATTATTCACCTCTTGTATATCATGGTGCTCTATCAAACCTTGCAACCATTCTTCGTCCGTTTCTGCCTTAACTAAAGTCTCGACATAAACATCATCATTACAATCATTCACAAGTTCAATTGGGTCTTCCATAATATTGGTCATAACGGTCTCATTCTCAACATACTCCTCTTCATTAGACTCAAACCATGTTGCAAAATCTTGTAAAACACTAGTTTCATCATACTCATGTACCTTTTGAATAGGTTCTTGATCATTATAAAGATCAAGGATTGAGTCAACTACACTAATGTCATCCAATATCTCCAAAGGTTGGTCCTTTTCTACGTCACCTTGATTGCAAAAAGATTCCATTGTACACTCCTCGCGGATGTCACCATAAATTGGTTCAAGCGATGTACTTTCATAGTCATCGTCACTATCATAAGATTGGCTACCACTTCCCAAAGATTGGTCTTTCGCAGAATTGTGCATGTCCTCTTTGTATTCTTCAATGCCTTGTCTTAAATATGAAACACTTTGTTGAAGCTCTTGGATTGATCCATCCAAGTTCTGAAAATAGCATTCCATTTGTTGGTAAAACTCATTCAACATAGACAAAGTAGAATCACTTACCTCAGTATTGCTAGGCCAATTATCTTCCCTTTGAATGGGTGAATGATCATAACTACGATCACAAATTGGACTAAATATACTATTAGCACATTCGGTCGATGAAAGTTGTTCCATGCTTGGTTGTCTAAAAATTGACTCCATGCTGGCCATAAATCGTTGCATCTCATCTACCAAACTAGAGGATATATTAAAAGGAAAACAACTATTCTCCCCTCCTTGTGGTTGCTCACTTACATAACCACCATAAGAAGGTTGATATGTATGAGAATAAATCATAGGGTACGTGGAGTATTGATCATAACCAAAGGATTGGTTTTGATTGTACTCCTCATAAGGGTGATAGTTGTCATAATGTTGTTGAGTTAGAAAGCCGTATTGATTGCTCCAATATGCTCCGTCCATAATAGGTACCTGAAATACGATTCTCAAACCAAGGTTAAAAACCAGAAAATAAGAAAAACAAAAATAAGACTAAAAACAAAAACAAAACAAAAATAAGAAACCAAAAACAAGTGACAACCGTTGCCTCCCCTGCAACGGCGCCAAAATTTGACCGGTTGTCAGCCGACACAAATATAATTACACTTTCTTACTACTCAAAATATAAATATAGCAAGGGCAAGAAAGGATCGATCCCACATAGAGGTCTAGGTTGTCAAATTGTTGTGGTTTCCTATATAAATTACCGGGTGTTTTCTGATTTTTATGAAACTAAAATAATATAAAAGCAAAGAAACAAATAAGCAAACAAATTCAAAGATAAGAAATATTGGTTAAGGATTTCGTTTTCATTCACTAACATGCTTTTCACAATAACTAGAATTGATTTTTAATCTCAACTTTTATCAAAAGCCCTAGGATACCTTGATCGCAAGAATATCCCGCAAATCTCCTTTTGTTATCAACAAACACATTAAAAGATGCGAGTATGAGTTCTATCTAAGAGAACAACCTAACGTGTAAAAGCACTAGTCAATTTTAATTCCCTAGATGCATTAAGTTCCATGAAATCAGGCTAATCAAAGCAATTGAACGTGGAAAGCGCACTAATTCAATTTAACAAAGGTTACGATTCACATATGATCATAAGAATATATCACTACAAACTATAATCATATTATGCTACTTGTATTCAAGGAATATCACTTTTACGTATAATAAACCCTAAACTAGCAATAGATGTGATTAGAAGTTCTACCAATATGCATCTTGACAAAAAAATTAATCAATCATAAAACAATATTTTCAGAGAATTGAAAACGATAAATATGAGACAAAACTAATATATTGAATCAAAGAATCATATTATGTGAAATCCAACTATTCCATAACCAATAGATAATTAAGTACTCATATTCAAGAAGTTCAACACAAGAAGAAAAAGAAACTCTATCGTGTTGTAAAATCCTAGAACAAAGTAGTAGAAGATAATAATATAAGATATATGAGAGATCCTCCAAAAGTTGTAGAAGTTTTCCTTTTATACCTCTCCTTGTTCCAAAATTAGGTCTAGTCTTCAAAGTCCATTAGTTAGAAGTCCACCAAGCCCACAAGAAAGAGAAACCCATGTAGAAAATATGTCCCAAAACTCATCACCGGAAAACTGGGTTTTTGGTTGGAAGTTTGCCGGAATCCGGCACCGAAGGTCGCCGCCGGTCACCTGAAAATTCACCCCGTCCAAAGAATATTCCGTTTAGATTCTGTTATCCTTGACTGTTGACTAACGGTCTTTAATGGTTGACCGGGTCAAGTTCTGAGTCAAATCCGAGTCAGCCCACTGACTGGTCTAACTGGTCATAGCTCTGCCATTTTGCAAGCCAACTTGCCAGGCCAGAACAGTTCACGGCCAAGATGGCCGTGACTTCTCTGCATATCCATCACTTGCAATCACCCCATGGCACACCACCAACTGCAATAGCTACTGCTCCTTGCACTGCACTATAGCCTTCTCTCAATCTCCATTCATCTCTGGTTCCCAAGCCATCTTCCCTGAACTGCAGCTTCAACTCATTCCACACAGCAACCGACTCCTCCATTCTCTGTCCAACACCTCAGTGTACTGCTTTAGTTTTAAGTCCCTAACCATTGGAACCCCAATTCAGCTTCAAACCACCATGTCACAGCCTAGCTTCCCAGCTGCTCCATTGCAGCTAATGCCAGAAGCTACTCATATCCTTCAGCACAGACCATTTAGCTCTTGAAAGCTCAAACCTGCAACCTTTGTAATTCAGACATTCATATACTTCACCTACAAATGTGCATCAAACCACCAAAACTGCACCAAGCTGCAGCTGCAATCAGGCTATCTCTTCCATATTCCCCATTTTCTACGACATCAAGACTTCAATCCAGGACCAACATTTTGCTGCCATTTCTTGCACAGAACTCTTCCCTGTAAACTTGTTCACTACTGCCATCTCAAGCTTCATTCAAAACAGCACTAACAACATTCTTTGTAGCTTCATCTCCTTATTGAATGCACCTGCAATTTCCTTGAGCTTCACTCATACCAATCTACCAGAAACCCTTGATTCCACTGAACATCTGCAATTTCTCAAATTCAATCTTCTGCCATACTCTATTGTTCATCAACAGCACACAATCTACCACAGCTTCACAACCCATAAAAATCATCCTTCTAACCCCTAAACTCTCGATCTAATACTACTGGGATGTAGATTAAGACGCCCCAATATTAAGACGCCCAACAGTTAAAGACACCCCGATGGTAGGATAAGGGCAATCCAGAATATTAGGCTTGTCGGTTCCGAATAACCGACAACTCAAATCTTTGTTCAACTCAACTGGCCGCTCGATTAGGGAACTGACAATTCATTTTTTTCCTTCTCGCACAACCTAGCTTGCTCCAAATGTCGCCAGTGGATTGACCTCTCTTCCCTTTTCGCTCCAAATGGATGATTTCTCCTTCTTTTGCTTGTAATGACTCCAAAGTACCTATGCAACTCAAAAGTGAACATAAGATACATAATTCACACGAAAAACAGCAAAGAAAGCATAAACTCTACATAGTAAATACGGTGTATTCTACACCTATCACACAGAACATAGTCTGTTAACAATGGATTATTACAAGATGTCTTTAGATCTAACAATAGTTCTAAGGATCCCGTCGATACTTCGATCTAGTTTGAGTGAATCTTATATCAGAAGAGAAGATTCTCAAGAATAAACAAACTAGGTACAATCAAAGTTTTAACAACCGTTAGTCAATCAAATCAATGGAAAACTAATAACACTGTAATTATCTAATTTCCCACCAACGGTACTCGTAGAGCTTCTTGATCCCACAAAAGTTTTTAAACGAGCGGTCGTAAGAGATTTCACCTAATTAGGATATTTTCCTCTCCGATTAGACGGCTCCATCTGAAACAACAAAAAATAAAGTTTGCCCGACCCTTAGGATAGTTTGCTAGAAATGCAAACTTTGGTATTTATAGACCAAGGATGTTTGGACATCAAGAAATTTCCAAAACCGAAAATATTTTCAAGATATGAAATGAATGACAAAATTCGGTTTTCCTAATTCCAATAAATGCTTTTCTAATATTTCTTAAATCTATTAATTAAAAATATCTAATTAGTAAATGCACATTACTAATGTTTATTCTCTAGAGATATGCATTTAATTGCTGGTAATTAAATCATATAAAACCAAAAACCTTAACTAAAAGATTCTTAATTTATGTCGGTACAGGACCCCTTTAGTACTAAGGAATATCTTTGAACAATAAATGATAAGAATTTATGTATGTGTTCAAAGTATGTTGACATCTTTTCACTGTAAATCCTTATTCATATTCACATGGATTTACATTCTTGGAATCGGTTATACCACACTTCCAAACAAGTTTAGAATTGGTTTCCATGTATTCCAAGACAACTATGTGATTGATCAAATATCAAATCACATACATGGGTTCAATCGGTTCTACCAATCACTAGGATCGGTTATACCTTATTATGGAAATACTTGTGATCGATCACACCAGTCACTAGGATCGGTTACACCAGTTACAAGGATCATTCCATATTCCCGTTGTATTGCTTGTGATCGATCATACCAGTTACCAGGACCGGTTACTAATTACAAGGATCGATTACACAACACTTGTGATCGGTCACACCAATTACTAGGATCGGTCACACCAATTACAAAGATCGATCATACCATCATATGGTGATTACTTGGGAACGGTTACACCAATTAATAAAAAATAGTCATACCAAATCATAAGTCAGGCATTGTAATTAGCTATACTAAGATACATAACCAAGGTTAAGATCAGTTCTACAATCTCACACATATTGGTCATCCAAAGATTTGCAATCAATAGCCGAACCAATAAGCCTTATGATTTCCCTTTCGATTCAAAAACAAGTTCATGAATGTACTTGTTTTAAACGAATGTAAAACATTATTTCCTAGGATGAAATCTTCACCTTAACCCATTCACATAATCATAATAGTATGTATAAGATTATGTTGATTTCATATCTACGAAATTCAAAAGATAAGCATTGTACTTCGTAGTCTAATTCCCTAATATTATGATCATATAATTATGACCATGTCACATCCCTAGAGCATTATGCAACATGTATAGTATGTAAAGCTTCGCAGTTATGTTTTCAATATAGCACGACTTGAAAGATACGTTAGGAATGAAACAGTTCAAGTCAATATTATTAACCTCAAGTGGAAGGATGATGTCGTCATTGTAGTTCGTTACTTCTTCACATTCTTCAGGTCTTCAGAGTAATACTTGCACTACACCAAATTCTGGTATTAGAAACAAAACTGAGCCGTTATGAATCGGGGTTGTAACGGTCATTACCTATTTCAAAAGGGCGTATTATAAATTTTTCTTAATGGCAATGGAGCGGTTACGAATTTTAGGTTGTAACGGCCTCAGTAACAGAGGCAGACCATTACGATTTGACACGTGGTAACAAGTGAGAGCCGTTACGAAATTTTCGTAACTACAGGGTCGTAACAGGTATGAGCCGTTATGAATTTTTTTGTAACAACAAAAACATTACTGCCAGTCAACATTGACTTGCTCAAAATTAGTCAATATTGACCTGCAGTTCATTTTTAGCCGGAATTCAAAAATAAATAAATTACCTGCATAAATATTTCATTCCATCCACATTCAACAATACTTCAATCAATTCATATCAACATTCATTCACTTCATATTAAAACTAAATCAATTCATATCAAGAAAGAGCACAAATTCTTCTAAGTACCAAAAAAATCATGTTAAGTATCAAATGTTAATAAGTAAACACTCTTTTACATTCATTCTGTCAACAAATTTTGAATGGTCTGCAAATCGGCGATTACTGAGTTAACTCAGTAATCTTCACCTTCTTCATCGTTTCTTAGCATTTCACCCATGTTTACTAACTAATCTACTCCATGAATTATTTGCTTTATTCTTACTACCATTACCATTCGTTTTTTTAACTTTTCTAATAATTTTTGTTTGATTTTATTCACAATTTTTCATTTTGGTTTATTTTCATCTCTTGTCTTTTAGTTCCTTTCTGATACTGTCCTTGTATCATCTTGTTTAGCCTCTTAATTTTAGCATGTTTATCAAGGCTCTTTAGCTCCTTTTCTTATTTTTCTCACCTTCTTAAATTATGTGTCCTTAACCTCGTTCTTTGCAGGACCTAATCCTTTTAAATCATGGGGAGCATCCATTTTTGGACCGGAATTGTTCTCTTCTCCATATAGACATTATTGTCCCAATCAAAAGCATTATGCACATCGTTTTCTTCAGCAGTTTTGCAGCCCATCATTCCCATGATGGTTTTCTATAGTATGTATCAGTATGTTTTAGGAATACATTTTTATGATTCCTACGTCTCAACTCAGTTCAGCAAGTTTCAACATGGCAACATGGATCTCCCGATTCAAATCAAGCCCCCCAATTTTCGCGAGACAAAAAAGTTTCAAACTTTGAAACCCCTTGATTGGCGGAAGAACAACTATTGTAAGCGTATTGCGCAAGAAAATCAATAATCTTTCAATGCGATTTTTGAAATTAATCAACTTTCAAAAGTGCATTCTCAACGCCCAAATTCAATTATCTTCTTCTTTAATGGAAAATATCCTAAAATCCGAATTACAGTTGCAAACTATCCAGAAATAGAAGATTCTCATTATTTCCCCTTAACTATTTATGGTTATCCAGCTGCCATTCCCACACTTTATAACCAAGCAAAGATTATTCTGTATAAGCACATATCTTCAAATCTTCCTTTGTCTTGTATCACCTACAGAAAAGCAATGGCATCTACTTCGAAGAATCCTGTTTCCACCATCACCAACCAACTTCAAAAAGCTAACATCAAAGATATTTCTGCTATGAAAATAAGGCGAGCAGTGGGTTCAACAAAAGCTTTATCTGTAGCCAAAGATGAAATAGGCCATACCCTGATAGGAAAAGTGTTCCATGAAGATCAACTGGAAACAGACAACGTGCGAAAAGAACTTAAAAGTCTATGGAAGCCTTACAGATTCAGAGAAATCCGTGCACTAGATAGAAATATCTATCTATTCAAATTTCCTATTGAAGAACTGATGAAAGCAGTACTGAAGAGAACTCCATGGAATGTCTGCAAGTCTCACCTTAATCTCCAGATCTATGACGACACTATTCCTCTAACAGAATGGAAATTTTCTCATCAAGAATGGACCATTCAGTTCAAAGATTTACTCCTTGAACACCGTTCTGTCCAGGTAATCGATGAAGCGTTAGTTGAATTAGGTACCAAAATCTGGACCAATCCTGAGAACTGTAGACCCACTTTTGGTAGCATGATCTCAACAAGAGTGAAAATAGACTTAAGCAAGCCCCTTTTCAGGGGAGGATGGTGGAACACTCGAGCAGGAGGTGTCACTTGGGTCAGATATCATTGGGAGAGACAGTCACACAACATCTTCCCACGATGCTGGGTCATAGATCACGACAAAGAAGAATGTGAAAATGTAGCTCATGATCTGAAAGTAAGAATATATACCAATGAACAATACATTACTTATCTGCATGACTTGGTTGCTAGGTATGGGGTGGAAATCTGTGAAGATCTAAACTTGTTAGTTCAGAATATATGCGAAGCTAGCAAAGCACAAATGGAAGAACATGAAGCAAATCCAGAGGAAAGCAGAAGACCCAAAAGATCGAGAAGCAATGATGAAGAAGAACTTTATTATAATGATGAGAACAATGTCAGGCTGAATGAGCAACATACTGTTAAAAATCCTTCTGTTATTGAGTTTGATGGCATGGAACACGATCTGATTGACGAGGGAGAGAACAATTCAAAGAAGTCTTCCCATGCACTGGATGTGGTCACTTCTACTATAAAACCTACGGTACATCTCTTTCTCAACCCTACTTCTTTAATTGTTTTTCTTATCCAACAAGTTTTTTCTACGGTTGTCTATCTCTTTAATTGCCTTCTTAGCTTTACTACTGTTTTTTCTTCCAACATGAAAGTCATAAGCTGGAACTGCCAGGGTTTCTTAGGTAGAGATACCAGGGACCATCTGCTATACCTCAATAACCTTCACAACCCTGATATTATTTTCATTTGTGAAACTAAAATCAATGACAACAGGATTCTTAAACTATCCAACTATCTAGGAATGCCCAACAAACTGTTTGTTCCTTCAGTTGGGCTCGCGGGGGGCTTATTATTGCTTTGGAAAGATGGTTTCTCCTTAGATGTTGCTTACCAGGATGAAAAAATTATTCACTCTAGAATTATTAATGACCCATGTAAAGGGCATTGGTACCTCACTTGTATGTATGGAACACCTTACATTCAAGAAAAAGAAACTCAATGGTATCTTATCAAACACCTCAGTACCACTATAGATAAACCTTGGGTCCTTATTGGTGATCTAAATGTTACTTTTACTCCTAGAGATAGAACTTCTAAAGCTCATAACACGATACCTAGTGAAGTTTTAGATCTTATCAAAGACTCTGACTTATCAGATTCAGGATTTTGTGGTAATCCTTATACGTGGACTAGCAACAGGCATGGTACGGGCCATGTGAAATCGAGATTAGACAGATCTCTAGGTAATAGTGATTGGTATTTAACCTACCCTGACTCTATGGTTACTCATCTTCACCAAAATGGTTCCGATCATACCCCTATTTTGTTAGAACTGGCTAAGATTAATAAAACTTCAGGAAAAAGTTGGAAGTTTTTCGAACACTGGCTTAAGCATGATAGTTGTGTAGACCATATTAAATCTGCTTGGTCCTCTACCTTCTCTGGGTCTAACGCTTTTATTTTGTCAAAAAAGTTATCTAATACTAGGCATACTTTATCCATGTGGAGTAAAGACTCATTTGGAAATATAAATCAAAGTATAGCTCAGTTGCAAACAGATCTACAAACTTTACAAGCTACGAATGTGAATGGCTCCAACACAGAAGCAGTGGTAACTATGGAAGGTGAACTCAGAAGGCTAAATGAAATCAAAGCAAGCTCAAACAGGCATAAAGATAAAGATCATTTCTTTAATGAGATGGACATGAACTCTAGATATTTCCACATCAGAATGAATCATAGGAGATCTCGAAACAAAATTGATTCACTAAGAGCAACAAATGGTTCATGGTGTAGTGACAGAGATTCTTTATCTGGTCATCTCAAAAAGCATTTCCAAGATATCATGACTACTTCAAATCCCCCTTTCAATCAGCATTTTTTGAAATATATCCCACAGTGTATCTCTTTAGAAGATAATGAAGTTTTAGAAGCCATCCCAACAGAGCAGGAAATACACCAAGCTCTAATGTCAATGCAGCCATGGACCTCACCAGGCCCCGACGGTTCCCCCCCCCCCCCCGGTTTTTACCAATCCCAATGGTCAGTGGTCAAGGAAGATGTGTGCAACACGGTTATATCCTTCTTCCACTCAGGTTTTCTTCTCCAACAATGAAATAATACAAGAGTAACTTTAATACCAAAGACTCAGATATGCAACAAGCCTGAAGATTTCAGGCCAATTTCCTTGTGCAATACGGTATATAAAATTATCTCGAAGATTATTGCCTTAAGGATGAAGAATCACATAGGGAAGATCATCTCGCCTATGCAATCTGCATATATACCAGGAAGATTAATCAGTGAAAACATATGCCTTGTTCAGGAAATCGTTCAAGCAATGAAGAAAAAATAAGGTTTAGGTGGTCATCTAGCTCTCAAGATGGACATGTCCAAGGCCTTCGACCGTTTGGAATGGAGCTTCTTGTTAGATATTCTGAAGCATCTTGGTTTTTCAGAGAAATTTCGACAGCTCATCTCTCAATGCATCACCACAACACATATCGAGATCAATCTTAACGGCTCTCCAACTTTTTCCTTTAAGCCTACACGTAGTATCCGTCAAGGGGACCCATTGTCGTCCTATCTTTTTATCTTAGCAATGGAATCATTTTCCAGATTTCTAGCTCACTGTGAGAAATCTGGCAAACTGACAGGTATGAAGATATCACGTTCTGCACCAAAGATTAATCACTTACTTTTCGCAGATGATTGCATTCTGTTTTGCAAAGCTAATGATACTCAGGTTCAAAATCTTCTTCAAGCAATCCAACAATTATCTCAGTGCTCAGGACATCTTATTAACTTCAAAAAATCAGCGGTTTTCTTCAGCTCAAATCTGAATCCTGAAACCTGTTAGAACATCAGTGGTACCCTACAAGTTAGAACTCTTAATATTTCAGACGAGAAGTACCTTGGTCTTCCTTTTTTTGTAAGTAGGAAGAAACGGATCCCCTTCTCAATTCTCTGCGAAAAAATGGACCACAGATTTTCTGCGTGGAATGGAAGTAACATGTCAGAAGCGGCAAGATCAGTCATGATTAAGAATGTGTCTAACGCAATCCCAATTCATCACATGACAAGTTTCAAACTACCTGATGTTACTATCAAACAACTGAGTTCAAAACAACAACAGTTCTGGAGAAATAAAAAATCTTGCAAAGGGAACCACGTCATCAAATGGAAAAAAACTCAAAGACCAAAAGAAGAAGGCGGTTTAGGGTTTCGTGATATGAATATTTTCAATAAAGCATTACTAGCCAAATCTGCTTGGAAGCTGGCTTCAGATACAGATTCTATGATGACACAATCTCTAAAGGCAAAATACTACGTTGATGGTGACCTCTTCAATCTCCAGAAAAAATCAAATACCACATGGTCTTGGAGAAGTATGATCCCAGAACTGGATTTTGTTCTTCAAAACAGTTATTGGTGCCTGGGAAATGGGAAGAAAATATTAATCTGGAAGCATAGATGGATTCAGAACTTAATGAAACCGCCAATTCCAAAACAAGGCTGCACTGTTCATCTCCAATATAACTTTGTTCACCAACTTTTCAATCAAGATAACAAGACTTGGAACACTAATCTTCTTCAGTCCTTATTCGATGACAAAACAGTTGAGACTATTACTAATATTCAGATTCATTGCACTCAAGAGGATAGGCTTGTCTGGTTGCTGGAAAAGAATGGGTTTTTTCGGTAAAAACAGCGTATAGAAAGATGTATGCTGAACACCACAACCCTGAATCAGTTAGTCCAAGATTGATTAAAGTTTACAAAACTATGTGGAAGTTACCTTTGCTTCCCAGAATCAAGCAGTTCTTATGGAAAGCAATTTCTGTGCTTCTTCCAACAAGAGATCTCTTAAGCCTGAAAGTCCTGGGAATCACAGATGTTTGTCCTTTGTGTGAGCAAGAACCTGAATCTCCGGCACATGCACTAATGAACTGTAACCTTGCAAGACTGGTTTGGTTTTCAATCACGAGTTGAACTTCAACTGTCACTGTTTCCTTCTCAGACTATGTAATAAGTTGGTTTGATGACCTTTACACTAAGAAGATATCGACAGAAGAAATTTGCAGGAGATCCATCATTGCTTGGTACTTGTGGACAAGCAGATGTGAGAAAGTGTTTCAAAACATCAACCCGTGCCCTAACAAGATCATTCTGAAAAGTCGGAGTTTCATCAGTGACCAATTATCTCTCAAAACCATAACTCTTAAGCACTGCAGTAGAGTTGATAGGACTAACGCTCATTGGTCACCCCCACCATTACATTCTGTTACTATTAATTGTGATGCCTCTTTTTTAAACTCTTCTAAAACGGGGGGTATTGGTCTAATAATTCGGAATTTTGCAGGTGATCAACAAGCTACAAGGTGCATCTACCTGACAGGGTGTAGGGATGCTGCGCAAGTGGAATGTACGGGGTTGTGGGAAGCGGCTAACTGGGCACAAAGCTTACAGCTGGAGAGAGTACATTTCGAACTTGACGCGAAGACAATAGTGGAAGCAGTCAATATTAATGCTGCAATTGACTGGAGACTGCTGAACATGATCAAGGATATTCAATCTTTCTTTGTTAAAAATAAATTCTGGAAATGTTCTTATATCCCAGAAGAAAGTAATAAGGTAGCTGACATCCTCTATAGACTAGATAGAGAGAATGCTTTTTCTATGGCATGGTATGATTACTTACCTCCTGAGATTAGAGCTCAGTTAAGTGATGATAAAACTCATGTACCAAGTTAGTTCATTTTCTCTAATACAAATTTCTTTTTGCTTCAAAAAAGAAAACATTCATTCTGTCAACGCAAGCTAAGGGAAATTGCATTTAACTTTGGATCAATCTCACAAAATAATATTGTCAAAATTAAAACAAAGAAGGTGTTGCTACACCAATATTTACACGTATTCGCTGGTGGACTTCAAATGTGCAGGCTTGATCAAAGCATATGCATCATAATTCAGCTTCACTGATTTGCAATGAAGCAATGGATAAATTATCCTTTTGATTCAGTTCATAAAATCTAATGCCAACTCTTAAGTATAAAACAATGGTTTTCGCAAGATAAATAAAATCATGGCCTTATAAGGAGTTGATATTATGCAACTGACCCAACTCTTCAGAGCAAGGAAGTTTTACTTACAAGGTAAGCAGATGCTCTAGATCAGCAACAGAAGATAGCACATGTCCTGGAAAATTATTGCTTGAAAGATACCTGCAATCAAAACATAAATAAGTTAGCTTAGAGAAACTTTCTTGGGAGAAAACAAAAATTATCCAGGATGCTGTCGGCAAATGTAAAATAAATTTTAGAATGTTGTCCAGCAATACAAGAATAAATAAATGACAAGTGCAAGTGCCACTTAATGTTCAAAGCACAACAATATTATGATTTTCTGACAAGTACAATTAAGCAATCCATACTTGTGCAATGATCTGGCCTCCGTAACACTTTGCATAATATGGCATATCAGGCGGTGTAAATCCACACAATAGATTTACCTTAAACAAATAAAGAACAAAGAAAAGAATTAGGATAAGTGTAAATCAAAATATTAACATATTTCCATCTCAAGTAAGTTGTAAAACAATTTAGTAATTTACCTTAAACAAATAGAAAACAAAGAAAAGTGGTGTAAAATAAAACATATATCCTCAGAGAGACTCGGCCTCATTTGCAGGTAGAGAGACTCGGTTTCATTTTCTGGTTTCCTAAAATTAAAAATACACAATAAACATATCACAAGTAAGAAACAACTTGTTTAAATTTATATGAAACAATAAAAAGAAATGCAACATTGAAATACTGAAGAGGCGACTTCGGTGGTTTAGTATGTGAACTAGCTCTTACAGGGAAGGGCACCGCCTCACCTTAAATTCAACAACTTCATTGGTTCTCCTGGAAAGGGGAATAATTTAAGGTTATTGATACAAAGACAAAGAATACAAGTTTCATTAGCATAGCATAGTTAAGAAATTATGGCACCATGTTAGACTCCAAATGAATAATTTTACTATTATAAGCGTCGCACATTCTAACAACAAATGTAAGAAAAATATCATTCTAACCTCACATGATTAGCAACAAATACATGTTTGAGGTCGCAACGGACATCCTCATATCTGATGACCATTTTGATGTCAAGACCCCTGTGAAAATTACGTCATCTGGTGGAATGGAAAATCAAACTAATCAAAAACAAAATAAATGTGTACAACATTGGATGATAATAGCAGAGGAGCATAGACTTTCACCAATGTTTTACAATGAACTAAAACCAAAAAAACATATGGGTTTCGGAAGATATTGTACCTCCAGCTTTAGCAATGTCAACAAGATCATCCTTGAGAACAACTGTGATTGAGAGAGGTATAGAACCAACACCCAAAACTTGTGTGCTATCTTGGATTTTGATCTTGGTAATCATGGCATACTATATTATCCTCAACAAAATGAAAACTTGTACGGTTGTTCCTTTACAAGATTACTCCTTCTGTCACAAATAATAACACTTTGAAAACAAAAACTCAAGAAATGCTAAGTTATATCAACTTCACCAAGCTCAGTTAGATATGTAGAGCAAATGTACAATACCTGAGCCCTACAAAAAGATGGAAGCCGGATAGAATTTCCAGTTTCAAGTTCAGGTATAAACGCGAACCTGAACAACCATACTCATCAATCCAACAAATTACTTATAACAAAACAAAAACAAAAACAAAAACGTATCTAAATCAAATAATATATTATCCCTTAAATCATCTTAATAGATCCACTCCTAATAACAGTACCTTTGAGAGTGAAGCTTTCCCCAATGTTTCACTCTAATTTTTCCAATAATTGGACAAGCCTCTACAGAACCAATAATAATCACCCATTAATCAATCAATAAATGAGTAAAAATCAAAGAATTCTGGAGAATTACAGAATTCAAACCTGGATTCTCCATAATATGACCATCGATATAAATCCGAACATGAACCAATTCCTTAAAACTTCCTTGTCTTTCAATATCCAAAATAACCCTCTGAAATTTAAAAAAAAAAATCATTAAAAAAAACCTAAAATTCAGAAAAAAATCGATCAAACAAACACTAAATGATACAGATTAGAGAGTTATGGTTTTTGAACCTGAGCTTGACAAGCGCCTTCGTCAAATTTTGGTAACAAATCATTCAGAGAAGAAGGTAAGATAGCTCGACATCATAATCAATTATATATTTAGAACTGTATGTAGAATAAAATATTTATAGATGAATTCCATATTCAATTTTCTACGAATCAATTATCAAATTAAAAAAAAAACCCTAATTAAAGCTTCAGGTTACCTTTTCTGCTGAATCTGAATCCACCACTCGAATCAGCATCACTACAAACAACTATTTTTCGATCAATCCCTTTTTATCTCGATCACTAAACCTTTATCTAGTCTCTTGTTAGAGCAATGCTCGGTCTAACTCGCAAGCGTTGCTATCTCAAGCTTGTTTGTCAATGTTAGTGATCAAAACTATAAGTCTTGATTTCTAGTCTACTTATAGTAATGTCTCGGACTAGGATAGATTGTGTAGTTGAGCATTAGACTTCACGACGTTCATCATTTGAAGACGAAGAACTACTAAGGAGAGCTTGTGGAACTTCATCAAAAAAAGTTATGTGGAGACTGAAACTCATCTATCACTTGGAAATTCTATTTCTACTATATATCCTATATTGAGACAAAAGTCGTATTACTATAGTTTTCAATTATGCACATTTGAGATTTCGAGCTCAGTTTAACTCACTTACATATTTTCGAAATATATGTTGGTAAGATTTGGCTTCAACCAAGTTCATCTTATATTATTGACGAAAGTCAAAAGATGATCATGTGAAAATCGCCGAGTAACATCTTATATGGTTTGTGTGATACAATCATTCGGTGTAGACTTGGAATATTTCGTTATGATTATTTTAGTAACTCGAAAATTGCTTTGATGCTAATAGTGTGTGAAAACGGCTATTGTCATCCTCTAAGAATGTTTCGATGATTGAAATAGAGTTTAGAACACTTAATCAACATTGGATTATAAACATATTGTGCACTCTTGCATATATGTGATCCATGTCCGGGAACCATAGTATGCATACCTGTATGCGTACCTGTTGGTTTGAGAAGTCCGGGAACCTAAGTGCGCGTACCTGTGCGCATATTGGCGTAAGGTTCATGTCCGGGAAATTCTGCCGGGTTTGGAGGTATGCGGACCCGTTCGCATACTGGCGAAAACCAAACTTGGTCCGGCTACTTCAAGTATGCGTACCCGTTTGCATACTTGAGTGGTTAAAGTTCTAAAATCGGTTGTAACATAAACAAATACATTTATATAATAAGGAATGCATTCTTTGCAAACCGTGGCTATAATGTTCATGAATTGATTCGAGTGAATCAAACTGATTTTGCTTCAATTGGGTTCTTGTATACTTCTATGAGAATATAACAATTGAACAACTCTTTAACTAGTTTCATTTGAGTCATTTGAACTAGTTATGGTTAAGATAAATAAGGTTGATATGAGAGTGTTCATATAGATAACTTCGGTTAACTACTGTTGAGCCAACATGGTGTACACGTTTATGTACGGTTACATTACCCTAAATGAGGGTACATTTCATTTGTGTATAACAAGCTAAGTTCGATCTAATGGTTGAAAGATATTAGCTTGTATCTAATCAGGTTTTCATCTAACGACGAATATTGAATACTTTGTTACCAAGGTAACTTAGATTGCAAACCCTGATTTAAATAGTATATAAAGGAGAACTCTAGCAACTGGGAAGCCTAATCCCCACACCTCATGTGTGATACTAGTTGTGACTAGAGTCGATTCTCCTTTAACCTTAGGTTTTTCATAAAACCCTGTATGTTAACGACTTAAAGACTTCATTGGAATTATGAAGCCAGACCCAACTATTTTCTCTGTAGTTGCGTGTTCTGATCTTACTTTTACTATCGTGATTAAGTATTATCTTTTCTAAGATTTGCTTGAGATTTATCTCTGATAGGTAAGATTAAAAGTAGTCATAAACGTCTTCGTCTCATCGTTTGTGATTCCACAATATATTGTTTCGCTACCTGTTTGTACCATGATTAAAATTGCCACATATGTATTAGGCCAGAATGTTACCGGGGTTATTGTTCAACTGTTATCCAAGCATGCTAACCATTCAACAGACGCAGCCCACCAGCCTATCCAGTATTACATAAATTCAATGGTCGGTCATTGGTCAAAAGTCAACGACCTATCAATGGTCAAAGTTAACGACGGTCATAGTCAATGGTCAAAGTCAACTGTCGGTCAACTATCGAAGCCCAATTGCTAGTCGCACTTCAATCCAGTTTTCGTCCATATTGCCAGCGATGCTGCCAACCAGTTCTCGGGGAAGGCCCACGACCATCTCCCCCGGGCATGTCCCCCGACCATCACCCCAGGGCATGTCTCCGAGCATGTCCCCCCGACCATATCCCACGGGCATGTTGCTCAGCACTTTCCACAGGCGGAATCCTCAATACATACTGCCAGCCCATTATGCATGTCGTCCAGTCAATCTAGTCTTATGGCAGAGCGAATTAATACGGGGGGGCATGCAGAGCAGTTTCATGCAGAATTAATGCAGGGAAGATTAATGCCAGGAGGCATGCATGACAGTTTCATGCAGAATTAATGCAAGGAGGCATGCAGAGCAGTTTCATGCAGAATTAATGCATGGAAGATTAATGTCAGGAGGCATATAGGGCAAGTCAATAGGCATGCAAGGAAGTTTCATGCAGACTTAATACAGGAGGGCAGTTTCATGCAGAATTAATGCAGGGGGCAGTTTCATGCAGAATTAATGCAAGGCAGTTTATGGGCAAGAGTCATGCAGGGAAACTCAATACAGTTTATGACCAGGAGGAAATTAGGGAAAGACCATAATTAACATTTGTATAAATAAGGGGAATTACAATCCCAAAAGGGGAATACGAGAAAAGGAATCGTGTTTTCCCGTTGAGAAAAGTAGTACAGAATGCTTCAAAATCGTGTCCGTGAAAAAGTTATTTAAATGTCTTAAAAAATCACTGCTGCAATCCAGTTTGATCACAATTGTTGCAGTCTAGATGATCGTAGCTGCTGCTGACCAGTTAATCACAATTACTTCAGTCCGGTTGATCCTAACTGCTGCAGTCCAGATTCGCAGTTCGAGGTTTGCTAAAACTTTTACCTTTGGAAGCCACCGAAACTGCATCACTACAAAGTTCGACAAAACTGTTTCCAGGATGTTCAATCCGCAACATGTACAAGTCTAAATTTGAAGAAATCGATTGCCAGATAATGTAGCAGTAGCAGCTCGAGATCGAAGATTGTCGAAATCACTACTACCATGTTCGTAAGGCTGTCTACCTACCTGCATCTCATTCCGCTTGCATCGTTTATCTACATCATTAACACCAACTGCATATATTAAAGATATGGGAGGGGAAAACCCCAAGGAAGATCCCCAGAAAAACATCTTAAAAAGTTCCGAAAAAGGTCACAATAGTGTAGCAAAACAGTGGTGGAAAGTCCATGAGAAACGACAACAGTCCCCAGAACAATTACTAAAAGCCAAGGAAAAAGAAGAAAACTGTTGTAGAAAATTTCGTGAGAAACAGTAACAGTCACAAAAAACTGTTGTTGAAAGTTCAATGAGAAAACCATTACAAGAAGAGGAGAGGGAAAAGATGACAATTTAGAAAACTGTTACAAATAGTTCGAAATAATAGATGACAGATCTAGAGAACCATGGCGAAAGCTTTCAAATGAAAAAAAAATTTGCAGCAGTTGATGCCGGCGGCATCTAACTAATCCAGTTCCGCAACAAATATTGTGATATAGTCTACATCGCTGTTGTTATCCTGATTCATATATATTCATGACATATAAAGATCGATGTCATATCCAGTAGCACAACCAAGACCGTTGGAGGTCCAACAGCACACAAAGTCTGTTACCACCCCAACTATTGAAGGGTCACACCCATTCGCTCGCAACTACCGCAACTCAGTCCGTAATTAACAACAGCTACTACTACCCAGTTTGGTCGGAAATTACTGACAGACTGCAAATTGAAGTTTCGTTTATAGCAACAACTCACACAGATTCCAGCTGAGTAACTTTAAATATAGCTCATCTTTTCCAAAAAATTGTTACTAGTCTAATTCTACGCAACTACCATAGTTCAGTTTTACATCAACATTTACAGCTCACATTCAACACCACTCTGCTCCAGTATCACCTTCCCTTGCAGACCAGTTCAGCCTTCAGTCCAGTTTTTGCATACAATGATGGTTCATACTCAAATATTTCCCGCCTATCTTCCAGTCACAATAGCCTCACTTGGGGGCGACTTGGTTATGATTTCCACAATCAACGAAGGCAACTTGCTTTATGCTTCAAAAACAATAATTTACTCTTGGGGGCGTCTGATTTCCGCATACGACTAAGGAAGGTTGTCATTTACTCCAAACAACAATGATCTACACTTGAAGGCGAAATTTATCATTGTCTTTCAAAACAAAATGGAAAACTAACTTCTTATCCCCGCAACAAGTTGGAGGTTAAGAGGGGGAGATGTTTGTACCATGAGTAAAATTACCACATATTGGGCCAGAATGTTACCTGGGTCATTGTTCAGCTTTCATCCAAGCCTCCTAACCATTCAATCAATGCAGCCCACCAGTATGTCCAGTATTACATAAAGTCAACGATCGGTCAATGTTCAAAGTCAACGGCCGGTCAATGGTCAAAAGTCAACGACCAATCAATGGTCAAAGTTAACGACGATCATAGTTAATGGTAAAAGTCAACTGTCGGTCAACTATCGAAGCCAAAATGCCAGTCGCACTTCAATCCAATTTTCATTCATATTGCCAGCGATGCTACCAACCAGTTCCCGGGCATGTCCCCCGGGCAGGTTGCTCAACACTATCCATAGGCGGAATCCTCAATCCATACTTCCAGCCCATTATGCATGTCATCCAGTTAATCCAGTCTACCAGCAGGGCGAATTAATACAGGGAGGCATGCAGAGCAGTTTCATGTAGAGTTAATATAGGGAGGCATGCAGAGGACTTTCATGCAGAATTAATGCAGGGCAGATTAATGCTCGGAGGCATGCAGGGCAAGTCAATAGGCATGCATGGAAGTTTCATGCAGACTTAATACAGGAGGGAAGTTTCATGCAGAATTAATGGAGTTTCATGTAGAGTTAATGCATGACAGTTTATGGGCAGGAGGCATGCAGGGAAACTTAATACAGTTTTTGACCAGGAGGCAATTAGGGGAAGACCCTAATTCACATTTGTATAAATAAAGGGAATTACAATCCCAAAAGGGGGGTATGGGAGAGGAGAGAAAAAAATCCATTGTAATTCTGATATCAATAAAACTTCACTCCCCAAGGGGATTCTTCTCTGGATATAGGCAAAACTTTCCGAACCATGTTAAATTCATGTGTCTCACCTTTATGTTTTTTTTTCATGTTTTTAACCCCGTTTTTCTCATCATTACCAAAATCATCGTGTTTAGTGCCTATAAATATTTCTGGGTACAAACACAACCATGCGATTAAGATTATTGTGAGGTGATTGATAATACTAGGTTGTTCTTCGGGAATATAAGTCCGATTTATTAATTGGTTCATGTGCATCTTGATTTATCAAAAGACGGAACAAAACTTGTAGGTATTTCTGTGGGAGACAGATTTATCTATTCCAATAGACTTTTCTGCGTGTGACAGATTTGTTTATCAAGTCTTCGACTTTGGGTCATAGCACCTCTTAGTTGTGGGTGAGATCAGCTAAGGGAATCAAGTGCGTAGAATCCTGCTAGGGTTCAGAGACGTAAGGAGCGCAACTGTACCTTGATTAGTGTGAGATTGATTAGGTCTCAACTACATTCCAGTACGAAGTTCATTGGTAGTAGGCTAGTTCTATAATGGCTTAATATAGTGTGGTGTTCAAATTTTAATTTGCGGTTTTCTCATTAACAAAACTTCTGGTGTATGTGTTATTTCTTTTCCGTATTGTATTTTCTTATATAATTGGAATATCACAGGTTGTGCGTTGTATTGGTCAATTGGTAAATCCAACCTTTGGTTGTTGATTGAAATTGATTGATCCTTGAACATTGGTCTTTGGTACCGTTCAAGTTGTTTCTCATAACAATCAGGCTCGCGGATTTCCATCTGTTTGATTTTTTGATTACATTGTGAAACAAAGGTATAAACTCTTTGATATACTTTTTTCTAGACTGAGTCTGAATATCTAGTTGATTCTCTTCAAAGTATATTGGAGTTTGCCTATTCAGATTTTCGAACGAAATATTAGGTGTGGTTGTTGTAACCCCGTTATTTTCAATTAGTATCAGAGCAGACAACCACGTTAAGACCATATAAGTCTGTGTTTGTAGCGATCTGAGTATGTACAGAAGTGTTATCTCTATAAACGTACCACCAGTCTTTGATGGCTCAAATTACTTATGGTGGAAAATTGTTATGCGTGCCTTTCTTCAAGCGCGTGATTTTCAATCATGGGTTAGGGTTGTTAATGTCTATGATCCTCCCTTAGTTATAGTTAATGGTGTAACTACTACAAATAATATTGTTGAATATGATCCTTCAGAAGTTCTTGCTGCAAAGCAAAATTCTGACGGGTTAAATGCTATCATCCATGCCATTACCCCAGATCTCTAGCATCATGTGACTATTTGCACGAAGTCTAAAGATGCCTGGGATATCTTAGAAACCGTATTTAAAGGGAATACCAATGAAAAAGAAGTTAGGCTTCCATACCTAAATTCGGATTGGAAAAACCTTTGTATGGCAGATGAAGATTCATTTGATGAGTTTAATCACAAAGTGTCTGAAATTGTTAATGCATCTTTTGTGTTGGGTAAGACTATTCCTGAAAAGGACATTGTGATGAAAATTCTCATATCGCTGCCATCTAGATACAATTCTAAGAAGAATGCCATCATTGAAGGAAATAACCTTGCAACTATTTCCAGAAATACTCTTGTTGGGAAGTTAAAGATCTTTGATCACGAGCATACATCCAAATCCGGAAAGGATGTTGCTTTCCAAGCACAGAAGAACACTAAATTACTTGACAAAAGTAAAAGTGTTTGCATCTCTGAAGATGATCTTTCTGAGGCTGATTCATCAGCTGAAGATCCTAACAAGTCAGTCTCTTTGATCACAAGACAGTTTAGAGATCTTCTTTTGAAGAGAAGTAAACGGTTCTCTAGAGATAAACCTAAGTCATCAGTTAAACCTCATAATCGTGTTCCTCCTAAAAACATGGATATTGATGAAACTGATGACGAGGATATGCCACAATGCTTTAAATGTAAAGGATTTGGTCATTTTGCAAATGAGTGTCTGAATCGCAGAAAATACACTTGGAACAAAGGTCTTGCTGCAACTCTTGATAAAATGTTTGATCACTATGATTCTAATGAGGATGAAAATTCAAGTGTTGCACTTCTTTGCAAAAATATTGATTTTAATAACTGCATCAATACATACATCAATCTTGATATTCTTTCGGAAGAAACCTCAACCGTTCTGAAAGAAAAAATTGATTTATCTGTTTCTGCTGAAAACTTTCTGTCTGATTTTTCAGGTTCCACTATGTGTCTAGAAGCTTGTACACCTATGGCGTATAAACCATCTTTCATGTTGACATGTTCTTATTTTTCGCTCAAAGGGCATGAACTATCAAAATGTTACAAGTACAAACCACAAGATAAGATACGTCAACAAACTTCAACGAATAGCAAATCGATTAGCAAACAAGCTTAAACTTGTTCAAAAATCATATAAGGTATGTAAACTCATCTTATCTTCGAAGAAGTTAGTTTCCAAAGAAAAGACTAGACCACTAGATAAAATGGTAAGGTCTAAAGTGTCTAAGAAATAGAGTTATTTGAATTCCATTCAAAAGGAATATGGTGGACAGATTATTGTTCACCCCAGCACAACTTAAATCATGTTGGTTGTGTTTCTTGTCCCATGTGCCTGTTCCAAAATAGACAAGATTTTTCACTCTTCAAGCTTTAGGAAAAGAGAAAATGTTTTTCTGTTTTGTCGGTTTTCTTCTTTTCTTTTGGAATTCTTCCATCTTTTCATATCTAATTGATATTGAAAAGGGTTTACTCTTTTTAAATAATAAAAGAGGGTTAATATCGACAATTCTGCCTTCTTCAGGGTTGTGAGTTATGCGTACGTGAATCCTTTTTAGTATATAAAGGTTCTGTAACACTACATTCCTTTTTCCTTCTTTGAAAACTCTTTTTATCACAAGATTGCTTGTTGAGTCTGATTTGTGAATTCCTCCCACAATCTCATACGTGTATGGAGAATCCAAGCATTATGTCTTCTGATGGAAAATATGTTAATATGATTGTTAAGCCATAAATCATGAAGGAAAAATATAAATCTCCTGTAGCTTCAACTTTGAAAAAAAAAAAGGAGGAATGTGATAAAACCAAGAGTTTTTCTGTCTAATCAACAGAAGTTCTCTAGGGTTCTTGAAGAGTTGAAGGAAACAAAAAAGGAGATTCATGAAATAAAGGAGATTTTTTTTAGGACTCTCGAAATTCAGAAGGCCATGGTTCGGCATCAGTCTAAAAGGTTTGTTGGAATTAACTCCTTTCTTCATGAACCTTATGTTCCTATGGTTGTTGACGACAAGGAGTTCGGGGACGATTTTTTTTTTTTAGAGGTCTTAATGTCTAGGAACCTTCTTATGAGAATTTAATCTTGTGTTTTTAAGAAGGATAACTAGGGTATGGAATAACCATTATTGTGAGTACACATAGTTATTGCCAACGTTCTCATCTTGTAATGTTTTTTAGATTTATTTGTTTAAATTCTAAAGTTGTTTGGAAGATGATGGTTGCGGTATTAATATTTTTGAGTTTTATGTATTGCAATATTTTGATGGGATTTGTATGTTTACGTCCGTGAACTTGATTATCCCATTTTTTGTCAAAAGTAAAGTCGTTCACGTATTGGTATGCAAATATTGATGAAGGAATGAATGGACTTTTGGCAAAACACAAAAGTTAAGCCTATATTGTCAATTATTGATGTAAGATAGGTTAAAATCTTTTGTGATTCAAGGATAAAGTCTATTATGTCACTTTGTGATGGAAAAATAGAATAGGTCCTTGTTTGTTATCCACGGTATAGACCTTAATTGTTCCATATTATTATGTATTACGTGAAGGTTCCATTGTGTATCTCATGTTGAGCATGATACAACTAATTCGATTTCTTATTGGCATGGTTGGTTGTTCCAAGAGATGCTATATGTTGAGCATTAAGAACTAAATTAATTAACTTGTGTGGTTATTTAGTTTGTATTCCATGAGTCCTCTCATGTTGAGTACATGTACGGTTAAGGTTGTCATTTCCTAAGGTTGTCATTTCCTATGATAATCTTAGTCGGGGTTCCATAATCTCTTATGTTGAGCCCAAATGAACTAAATCAATCATCTTGTGTGATTATTTAGTTAGCACTCCATAGATTTTTCTCATGTCGAGTGTGGACAATTGAAATGATTACTTTGTGATTAGTTTAATTGTGTAATCCGGTTAGAATATTTATGGGTTCTCTTGTAAATAATCTAATCGGTGAATTAAGTCTCCATAAGTTTACTTGTGTTGAGCATATTTAGTCAAATTAATCTTGGTTCACTTTGGTTAATATGATTGAATATTTTGGATTCCAAATTCATACTTATATGCAATTTGTAGAGTCTAAAGAAATCCTTCTTTTCTCTTGAAATTAAGGTCACTCTTGTTGTTCCTTAGGGAATGACATCTTATGGGGGAGAGTTCTTTTGAACTTTCGCTTAATTTCCAAATCTTTGTGGGGAGCGCGGCTGTGGAATTTTTAGGGGTTATCTTGTATCTTTATAAAATCCTTGATGAATGCATTTAGCCTCGGCTTTATGATTGCATCTAAACAAGATGATAGAACATTTACCTTTGGTCATGAAATGTCTCTTACGGAAATTTCATTAGGATCCCGTTCTTGTACCTTTGCCAATTTTATTGACAAAAAGGGGGAGAATTAATTATAGTTCACACTACAAATACATATGATTTTCGGATCATTATGTAAGGGGGAGTGGTTTCCATGTGAGATGGAGTATTGACTAAGGGGGAGTGAAGTATCACCACAGTATTGTTGTTGAAGTTGTGATACAATTGGACTTTGACGTTGTGTAATAATACTATGACACTGTATAACAATGATTGAGAACCAATGCTTTTCTCATTGTTATAGCTACGGATTTTCAACAACGATGATACTAAACTTACAACCTTTGGGATCATTGGACTACTTGGAAGTGACGAAGATTTCGAGTATTGTTGAAGATTAGGCATGTGGAATAGGAGCTACAAAGTTTATTTATATAATTTTTGTATTCCATATGTATTAATAGTTTTGCCACTAAAATTGACAAAGGGGGAGATTGTTAGAGCACTGCTCAGTCAAAATCGCATGCGTTGCTATCTCAAGCATGTTTGTCAATCTTAGTGATCAAAACTACATAGTCTTGATTTCTAGTCTACTATAGCTAAGGTCTCGGACTAGGATAGAAAGTGTAGTTGAGCTCAAGAACTCCATGGCGATCATCATACAAGACGAAGGACTACTCAAGGAACTAGTGGATCTTCATCGACTAAAAGGTATGTTGAGACTTGAACTTATCTATCACTCAAAAGTATATCTACTCTATCTCTTATCTTGAGACAAAAGTCGTTTTACTATATAGACTAAGAATACACACATGTGACATTTCGAGCTGAGTATATCTCGCTTATCTATTTCTCGAAATGGGTGTTGGTAAAGCTTTCGCTTTAGCCAAGTTCATCTTTGCCTAGTGACGAAAGTCATGTTATGTTTCAATCACTTTGGAAATCGCTCTGGCGAAAAATAGTTTGTGAATAACAACTATATAACGCCCTGTAGTACCAGAATATCGCTACAACGATATTCTCACGAGAGAAACGACATTTCTGCGAGCAGCTCAAAAATCCCTACAGCATTAACCACACTTCTGCGAGAACATCGTAAGAATCTTCAAAGTACAGTTGGAGAATGTCACAAAAGAGTGATGTAATAATTGACGATTGAAGATATGAAAGAAGAATAAGATTACTTCACGATGGTTATAAAGTTGGCGATAGTGAAGATAAAGATATGACGAGGAGATCGCAGAATGAACCCGAAATGGGCGGAGATCTTAGCTGTCTTCCATTATGTATTTCCCTATAAATAGGACTTGAATAGATCCAGAAAAGGATGATGTACTTTGGAGAGTGGAAAGAGTTGTGAAGAGAGAGAAACTCCAGAAAGAAAGATATATTTCTGAATTCATACTTTTGTTATAAAAGATTTCTGAAAGTGAAATTAATAAAGTGTTGTTATTCATATCCAAATTATGTCTTAATTTTCATGGAATCTTAGTATGGGTGTAGTGTAGGAAATCCTGCAACTACATTTTGGCGCCCGAAACAGGGATGAATTAGTAATATTTTGAAGGAAAAGATAAGAATTAACATTGTAATTGGAAGGAATTTGAAAAAGCAGTGAAAGAACTTATACAAAACTTAGCAAATTAAAGAATTAATGGCAGGAAGAAGAAGAAATACATCAGAACCACCAACAACCGTAAGGAGGAGTAAAAGATTTGCAGGAGGAAGGACAAATGAATTGGGATAATCTTCAAGGGTAAGAACAAGAAGAAATAGGATAAGGAATGAAACGGAAAATCAAATTCAACAGCCGAATTAACAAACTCCAGTACAAGATAGATCTGTGGATTATGATAGAGTAAGTATACACACTTGGAGATCCGATTCAATGGAAGGAGAAGAAGAAAATCAACAATTAAGAAATGAAGGAAGAGGAGAAATAAACCAAGGAGTGGTTGAAGAATTAGTTCAGGGAGGAGGCGAAAATGAAATAACAGATAATTTGAGACAAAGAATACAAGAAGAAAGGAAATTAGAAGCAGATGAACGAGCAAATTTGACAATACAAAATCATGAGTTGAGAAGATAAAATTTGAGACTACAAAGAGAAAGATCAAGAAGCACCACTATATCGAATACAAGATTGATCATAAGAGAACCAAGGCGAAATATTGAAGAAAATACTCGAGAAGAAATGCAAAATCCAAATGAAGAACAACGTCAGAGAAGAGAAGAAATGAATGATGATCACAATATACACCGTGGTGAGATTTTGGATGAAAGACGTAATATCAGAAATCAGGGAGAGAATAATCAAAACGGCGAAGAAAATCGAGAATAAGGGAGAAGAATGTTACATGGACGAGAGATTCAAAGAAATCGAAGAATAATTGAGGAAGAAATTGAGAGACATTATGCTGAACAAGCACGGTTAGCTTGCGAGAGAGAAAGATTGAGAGCAGAAGTAGAAGAAAAAGAATTTAAAGAGGCAGTACGACAGAATAATCATGAAAATCGAGAAAGGAGACGCACACAAAATCGTTACAATGATAATGTTCAAGAGGAATATGATAGAATACAAAGGAGAATCGTAAGACAACGAGAAGAAATAAGGGGAAATGAAGAAATTCGCAGGGATGAAAATAGATATAATAATCAGTTGCGATTGCAAGGAGAAGATGAAAGAGAGAATCGCAGAGAAAGACAAGGCAGATAAAAAGATGCACAAAATCTCGCAGAACAAGAAAGACATGAACGCAGAAGAAGAGAAACTGCATTAAAGAGGCCAATGGAGCAAAAATCATCTGAAAATGAGCAAATATGGAGAGAATTAACAGAAATGCGAGGGCTGATAAACAATAAAAAAGAAGGAGGAAGAAGACAACTTGATGAAGCAATTGAAGAAGCTGCGAGAACTCCTTTTACTCAGGAAGTATAATTGAAAGGAATCCCTCCCAAGTGCAATTTACCAACATTAACCAGTATCTTCGATGGGACCACTTGTGTTGTTCAACATGTCAAAGCCTATGTTAGATGTATGTTGCAATGGGAAAATCACGATGCTGTACTGTGTAAATATTTTGCGTCCAGTTTAACTGGCGAGGCGCTGAAGTGGTTTGAGGGATTGCCAAAGAATACTATAACTTCTTTTGATCATTTACAAGCTATATTTCTGGGGGCCTACATAAGCAACAATTCATCACGACCAGTGAGATGGCAGGAAGAGTGGATGAAAGATACCTTATCTTATCCTTCATTAACGCAATGTTTGCGACAAATCTATTGTATATACAAATTTCAGAATCAAAAATATAATCACTATGACAGAGTTGCGAGAGCTACAAGAAGAATACATTGCTTTGGAAGAAAAACAGAATGAAATGGAGTCATACCCGATCGCAAATACCAGTTCACTCGCAATAAATGGAAGTTTACTTCCCAAGATAATCAACAATGTAGCGAGCAGCTCGCAAACACAACAAGAGAAGATGGAAATAAATAACCAGCATAAGTTAGTTGCGATGGGTAGTCGAGATCAGGAAGAGTATGAGAGAGAAAAGAATTACTACAATCGTGGTGGGAATAATAAAATACAAAGACTTGATCAACCACAAGAAACATATGGTGGACAAAGACAAAACAATTTTAGAAATCAGAATAATCAGAGGATAGTGTGGGAAGAAATTAAAATTCCACCTCTGAATGCAAGTATAAAATTTTTTTGGGAAACCATTATTTTGATGGAAAATATACCTTCTCCATGGAACATGGGAAAGGAGCCACATCCTAACAACCGGAGTCAGGAGTTCTGTCCATACCACCATTTTCATGGTCATTCAATAAATGATTGTAGGAATGTGAAGAGAATAATTTTAAGGATGATTGAACAAGGAAAGTTAAATCACTTCTTAATAGGACATCCACAGTCTCAGCAATTACCTCCAGCACCAGAATTTCGCAGAGTGAATACTGTAAAAGGGGCAGAAATATTCGTGATTGAAGTAGGAGCTAAAGCAAAGAACCTATTTTGTAATTCCATCGTACATTCATACAGAACTATTGAAGATTTCCATGACAGTGTTCTAAGCAGAGTCTTCGCGAGGGACACAGATGGAAGAGAGGTAATGAATATAGCGAGGACCTCGCCATTACAAGACTGGCAGAAACAAACAATATCTTTCACTGCACAAGAAGCACCAGAATTTGGCGAGCGGCATGATAATCCATTAGTGGTTCAGTTAGAAATAAACCCAAGTCAGGTGAGAGAAGAAAAAGAAGAAGAAGAAAATGACATTAAAACTGAAGATTCCATGGCAATTAATAGAATTCTAATAGACACAGGGAGTTCAGTAGATATTTTATTTTATCACACCTACAATATGATGGGCGGAAAAGATGAAGATCTAATACCATCTACCTACAAAATCTATGGTTTTAATGGCACTGCCAACAAGCCAAAAGGGGAGATTACAATACAGATTCCATTAAATGGAGTATCTTCTACAATCCTCTTCTGTGTCGTTGACATTGAATCGCCCTATAATTCTTTGATAGGAAGACCATGGTTGCATGGGATCTTGGGTGTAGCTTCCACTTATCACCAATGTATTAAATTTCCCCATCCCAATGGTGTTGGAGTTATAAAGGGAGATTTGGTGGAGGGAAAAATATATTATGAAGTTGATATGGAAACTTGCGAAGAAAGATCTGAAAGGAGCAGGAATTGGAAGCACAACATCAAACAGAAACAAAGAAGTGAAAAATTGATGGTTGATGCAATAGAATTACGAGAAGATGAAAGATTGAGAGATCAAGGGGATGGAAATTTAGTGACAGATAGCAAGCATCTCGCTAATCAAAAAGGAGTAGAAAAACGCAACAAGAAAGTAAGGGTGGAAGAATAAGTGGAAAAATGAAAGTGGAAACTTGTTGGCGATTTTCTCGCAAGAACAGAAAAACATCAAAATTTAAAGAAATCAGTAAGTAAAAAGGTAAAATGATGAGAAACTTATACTTGCAATGATGATGTAATTGAAAAAATTTAAGGAAATAATATTCTACCAGAGTTTCAATGTTCACAAGAACAGCGAATAAAATTTCGCATAATTATAAAGAATGGGACAAACCTTTATGGCGTGCACCCTAGTTCGCGAATAAAATTTCGCAAGAGGAAATGACCTTAAAGCGCGTCATATGAGGGGGTATCTCTTAACATGATTCAGCGATAAGTTTATACCGCGCTGGAACCTGAGTCATGCAGATGTTGGGGTTAAAGAAAACCTATCCGGGAGAGAGGTCTTGGATTTCCAACTATATAAGGTTATGCCCTGGTTGGGAGATTGAGAATCTCTTCCAAGAAGTGCAAAGTATGACCAAGGCGCCGAGGTACATGGTTGAACCAAGGGTGCCCGGGACGGACGAACCTACCCTGTCCATCCTTGGTAAGTCTTGGCTATGATGCACTTGGCCTGAAGAAAGCCCCACTTAGGGTGCAGTCTCGTAACTATAAGCCATATAGGTATAAAGGACAAGAGGCTGCGAAAACAACTGGTTGTTGACAGATCCGGATGGGAGGATCTAGTCTTGTATGGCCAATGTTCCCTCCTTGAAGGGGCAACCAGGGGGGGATTAAGGGCGACACCCTCCATTAGGGAGCTGATAAGTGTCTTAAGACGTAAATGTCATGGGGCTTTGTTCTCGCGAGATAACTTAGGCCTGTCATATTGTCGCGTAACGTAAATTATACAGAGGCAACAAGCAATAAAGAGAAATGTTAAGATGAGATCAATGGGTTTTTGCATGAAAGTGTAAAGACGTCCTGCGATTTCATCGCAAGACGACAATGTCACGAGGCTTTGTTTTCGCGAGAGAACTTAGGCTTGTCATATTGTCGCAGATATATTGAAAAAGATATTGATAAGACAAGATCAATGGGTCAGTACATACAAATGTACAGACGTCCTGCGATTTTGTCGCAGAAGAAGAAAGATGGCACAATAAGACCTTTAACTAGGAAGGCAAAATAAGACCAACAGATTATTGCGATGATGCTCGTGCATTTTATGATGTTTGCGATTCCCAATTGTTTCTAATGATTCACAAAATAAGAAAGTTCATATATATTTACTTCAACTAATATTTTGCTTTTATGCAATTTTTTCTTATTACAGATGAATAATAGAGGCAAGTATGGGAATGCACAGAATGATGAAATTATTATTCATCTATTATATGATAAAATTGCATTACTAACACACTTATACAGATTATTGAAAGATAACAATTATATTGATTGATTTGCAGAAGAGAATTATTTCTTGATTCATACATATGGAAGCAAAAGAAGTTTTATAATGATAGAGAAAGTCGCAGTTAATTACAGAAAAGAAGAAATAATTATACAAAGAAGAAAACTAATTAGCTTGATCATCATTTTCATCACCAGATTTCTCATCTTCTTCGTCAGATTTCTTATCTTCATCGCCAGAACTTTTTTTCTCATTATTATCAAATTTTTCTTCATCGTCAGAATTTTCTTTTTTATCATCATCGCCAATATTATCCTCATCGCTAAAATCTTCAGCTTCGTTATCAGAGACAATAGGACATGGAATTTCATCTGGAATTTCTTCTTCAAGACCAGGATACATGGAATGAGAGATATTATTTTCATCACAAACCAATTTGATGAACTTGTTACGAGTAATAACAAGAGATCTGTTAGTATTCGCAATAGTAATATTGAGTTGGTTCTTCAGTTTAGAATATTTCTCATTGCGAGCAGTAAGTTTAGTTGCGAGCTGATGTTTGTCATTATCAAGTTCTTGAAATCTATCATGATAATTCTTCTCAACTTCTGCAAGAATATGACAACGAATTAGAAACTCTACAAGGAAGAATATCAGAAACAAAAGTTAGCAGAAATGAGTATAGTTAGCAACCTTCTCTTTCAGAAATCATGTCTCTAATTAAAGCAGCTTGTTCAACCTGAAGACTAACATCTACACCTAAATTATTTCTGGCATTATCAAGAATTTTTGCAGCCCAAGCAAACTCATCATCGCTATCAATAAGGAGACGAGAGCGAACTTGAGTTTCCCTCGCAAGAAGATCTTCATTCTCGCGGATAAGTTTATCTCTTTCCATTTGAGTATCAAAAAGGGTTTTATGGAAATCTGCTAAGGTCTTGGCACCCTTTTTGATAGCACGATCCTTCTCGTCAATAAGATCGCTATTTTTCTTCCTTAATCTATTTATTTCATCCTTTGAATCATGATAAAGACGCTTAAATTTATTGGTCAAATTTAAATTAGATTTGTGCTCTATTGTTAAGAGATTAAATTTGGATTTAAGTTCCTCAAAAGAAAGGGATCTAGTTTGAACATCTGAGAAGTTATTCAAAGAGGAATTAAGGCGGGCAAGAAGGGTATTATCATCTATAGGCTCGGGAAAAAATTGGAGAAGTTTAGCTTCATCAGTAAGACGATAAACATCTGCAAGAAGGATTGTTTGAATAAGTTGCGATAGGGAGATAAGAATTAGGAAAGAAAGAAAAAAAAGATTATACCATATAATTTTTGATGAGCCTTCTCAAGATTAGCGAATTTCTGCTTCTCAGCTGAGGCATCAATCTTCAATTGCTTATTTTCCTCGCGAAGCTTAGCAATTTCAGCCTCAAGTTTTCCTTTGTCTTGACGAAGATTAATAACCTTTTCTTCTTGAATAATACGCCTATTATCCAAGTCAGAAGCAACAGCAAAAGCAGCTTTTCCAGCCTATGAGAGAATTATGTAAATTATGTAAATAAAGATTTGGCGAAGAAACAAATACAATAATAAAATAAACAAGAGGTAACATACCAAAATACCAAGAGAGTTCAAGAGACTTGGAGTTAGCGATTTTGAGACTTCACGAAGGGAAGCATTATCAGCTAAAATAGGAGCATCGCAGATGTTAGCGAGAGATTGAGATATTGTATTAACAGCTTCATCTGGAATATCACGATCAGCATCGCCAAAAATCTTAGATAATTGAGTCATAGAAGATTCAGAAGGAGAAGAATCCATGATGGTAGGACCACCATCAAAATTATTATCATCATTATCAACATCTAAATTTTCAGGAGTAGGTTGAGTAGTAGAGGAAGAAGAAGGTTGAATTTTCCTTTTCTTTGGTGGAGGATCGCCAGCTTTATCACTACGAGGGGCAGTAGACTTTTCTCTAACAGGGGCAGTAGATTTTCCTTTGCGATCAGTTGAAGATTTTTCCTTTAGCTTTGGCTCTAATGGTTCAAGCTCTTCAATATCCTACGAACACAGATAAAGATAAGAAATAGAGGAAACAATATATTGTTAAAATTTTCGAAAAAATATTTCTTACTTCATCTGTGTAGGATCTAAGAGCTGAGAGAGTACTGGGTTTTCTGTAAGTTTGATAATTTTGCTTCATTTTGTTAATCTGTTAAAAATAAAAGAAATTAGCGAGAATATGAAAACATGAAGAGAATAACAGGTGCTAAGTATGCAAAAGTTGAGGAGATATACATCTTTAGATTTATTAGGCCAGTTGAAGACCCATAGTTGGTATTCTTGAAGATTCGCGGGCAAGGCGAGAGAACCAGAGATATAATTTCCTTCAAGAAATAATGGAAAAATATACCACTTGTCATCGCTAGAATGGCGAGGACCTTGATTGGTTTTTGTATGAAAATCTATGTCTAACATGAGAGCATCTTCAATAGCGATCTTTTCTTTCTTCAAGCGAACACCCCAATAAGTACTATCCCTCTTCATAGGGACAATTTTATAATTTTTGAAGAAGTTATCTACAATATAGTTGGCAGAGACAATGGGGACATCTTTGTATCGAGGATTTTTTGCATCAGCAGGATAGCGAGATTTTTTACCAGCACCACGATAAGCATACTCTAGCAACAACCTAATACAGTCTCCACCTAATTGGTATATTGCTCACGAAAATCTCTTATCAGATATTATTTTATAAAATAATGGGATTTCTGGGTCATAGAGAGGAAAAGGAAGACCAGCTTCAAGTTGGCCTAGCGATACTATGATTTTTTGGCGAGAACATGGATAATCAGAAAAAAGCTTAAATGAAAGTTCAGACTTAGAAGATAGATCTGGGATCATAGATAAGTTCAAACCTTTATCTTTGAGATTTTCTTGCATCTCGTTAAAAGAGGTCAAATTTTTAGCACCAACAGTAACCATTTTTAGAGTATGGGAATGAAGGAAGAAATCGCGAGAATAATAGATGCGCAATTTACGGAAGAACAGTAAAATTTGCAGAGAAGGAGCGGAGAAAAAGAAGAAGAAAGTAAAAGAGAAAAAGATAAGAATGAGGAGAGTATTTATAGAAGAAGGAATTTCTCGAAGAAGATGATAGTAATTAATGCAAAGAAGAGACGTGGATGGTCAGATCGCAGCGGTTATAAGAGACATGTCAGAAATCTATTGGAAGAAAGAACTCGTGAAAACAGCTGGCAAAGGACATAGAAATGTGTCAAAACAAAAGAACAGAAGAAAAAGAATAATTGCGGCATTTCAATTCTCATATCTTTTCTCCTTCGCAGAAAAGACATGAGAAGAGGCAAGATGTAGTACCAGAATATCGCTACAACGATATTCTCACGAGAGAAACGACATTTCTGCGAGCAGCTCAAAAATCCCTACAGCATTAACCACACTTCTGCGAGAACATCGTGAGAATCTTCAAAGTACAGTTGGCGAATGTCACAAAAGAGTGATGTAATAATTGACGATTGAAGATATGAAATAAGAATAAGATTACTTCACGATGGTTATAAAGTTGGCGATAGTGAAGATAAAGATATGACGAGGAGATCGCAGAATGAACCCGAAATGGGCGGAGATCTTAGCTGTCTTCCATTATGTATTTCCCTATAAATAGGACTTGAATAGATCCAGAAAAGGATAATGTACTTTGGAGAGTGAAAAGAGTTGTGAAGAGAGAGAGAAACTCCAGAGAGAAAGATATATTTCTGAATTCATACTTTTGTTATAAAAGATTTCTGAAAGTGAAATTAATAAAGTGTTGTTATTCATATCCAAATTATGTCTTAATTTTCATGGAATCTTAGTATGGGTGTAGTGTAGGAAATCCTGCAACTACACGCCCTCTGAGAATGTTTCAATGATTGAAATGAGAGTTTAGACTATATAACCATTGTGGGATATAAACATTTTTGTGGCAACACATATATGTATGAGTCCTTAACACTTGAACCGAAGTTTGCGAATTTTTTTGATCAAGTGGAACCGGAACGTGAGCAACAACTCAGTCCGCGAATTGGCGTAAGTTTTCGAACCCGAGAATATCTGCTGAAGTTGAAGCTCAGGTGCAGTCCGCGAACTGATGGAAGTTCTCATCCCGAGAAATTCTGCTGGAGTTTATTAACTTCAACCTGTTAGCTTGAGTCCGCGAACTCAAGAGGTTATGTCTGAAAACGTTGTTCGTGAACTTATTCTAAATTACCAAGGAATGCTTTTGCAAACCGTGGCTTTATAGTTCATGATTAATGATTCGAGTGAATCACATCGTTTTTGATTCAATTGTGTCTCTTGTAGTACTTGAGATCTCATAGCAATTGAACAACTCTCTAACTAGTTCATTTGAGTCATTTGGACTAGTTATGGTGAAGAAGAATATGGTTGATATGAAAGTTATCATTTGGATAGCCATTTGGTTGACTAATATTGAACCAACCATTGTACACGTTTGGGTACGGTTACACAAACCCAAAACGTCAAGTACATATGTGTATGACAAGCTAAGTTTTCGATCTAACGGTTGAGAGATATTAGCTTGTATCTATTCAGGTCTTCATCTAACGGTGAATATTGAATGCTTTGTTACTAAGCTAACATTGATTGCAAACCATAATTTGAAAGACTATATATGGAGAACTCTAGCCATTGGAAAAACTAATCCCCACATACTTTTCTTGTATGATACTAGTTTTATCTAAGATAGAGTCGATCTCCATTAACCCTTGAGTTTTCTCTCTAAATTCGGGTTAACGACTTAAAGACTTCATTGGGATTGTGAGGCCAAACCAATACTACTTTTCTTGTAGTTGTGTGATCTGATCTTGTTGTATCTATCGTACGAGTATAATTGTAATATTTGGCTTGAGATTTCTATCTCCGATAGGCAAGATAAAAGTAGTCACAAACATCCCCGTCTCATTGTTTGTGATTCCTCAATAAACTTCTTCGCTGCATTGATTAAGTTTATTGTGAGGTGATTGATAAAACTGAGCTGTTTTTCGAGAATATAAGTCTGGTTTTATCAATTGGTTCATGTTCACCTTGATTTATCAAAAGACAGAACAAAACTTGTAGGTTTATTCATAGGAGACGAATTTATCTATTACCTGTAGAGTTTTCTGTGTGAGACATATTTGTTTGCTTAAGTCTTCGACTTTGGGTCGTAGCAACTCTTGGTTGTGGGGGAGATCAGCTAAGGGAATCAAGTGCGCAGTATCCTACTGGGATCAGAGGCGTAGGAGCATAAATGTACCTTGGATCAGTGTGAGATTGGTTAGGGTTCAACTACAGTCCAGACCGAAGTTAATTTGGAGTAGGCTAGTGTCTGTAGTGGCTTAATACAATATATGTTTAATCTGGACTAGGTCCCGGGGTTTTTCTGCATTTGGGGTTTCCTCGTTAACAAAATTATGGTGTATGTGTTATTTGTTTTCCGCATTATATTTTTATATAATATATTTAAATAATACAGGTTGTGCATTGTTCAATCGGTTAGAATATCCGACCTTATTGGTTGTTGATTTAAATCGATTGACACATGGATATTGGTCTTTGGTACCATCCAAGTTATCTCTCTTTGATTAGGCTCGCGAATTATATTTGCTTGAGTAAATCAAATTGAGAGATTGAGATAATAACTCCTTGAGTATTTTCTATTGATTGAGTCTTGTTGATTCTATAGAAAAACAACTCGGAATTGTCCATACAGATTGTTAATCGAAATATTTGGTGAGGTTGTTAGACCCCCGCTTTTTCAATTGATATCGGAGCAGGAAATCACATTAAAGACCTTACAAGCCTGTGTTTGTGGAAATCTGAGTCTGTGGACGGAATCTCTGTTGCGCATACCAAAATGTCTCCTAAAGCTTTTGACCATGTCAAGTGTCTTGGGAACACCTCAAATGATTATTCCTTAGTTGATTCTTCCGAATCCCGAGGTAGAAAGAATGTTCAATGTGATAATGACATTTTTTCCTCTCATGAGGCATGTGATACTGTGGCAGAAGCTGAAAAGGAACTCACCAGAATTTCAAAACATACAGCTGAAGATATTAATTTTAATGATCATGATCAACTCATTGATGAATTTGAAAAGTCTCTTAATCGAGAACGTGATCTCTATAATATCATAAAGTCCTTCTCTAAGAACATTGAGAAACTTCTACAAGAAACTACTCTACAACAGGAAAAGATTAGTACTCTTAAGGAAGTTGTTAAAGAGGACTCAATTAGAGAAAAACGTTTGCTCGAGACTCATTCATCAGATCTCAACAGACTTTGTGCTGAAAAAGAGAAACTTTGTGCATCTTTTACTCTAGCCCATAAACAGTGTAAAGCCTTGAAAAAGGAAAACTCTATCCTAAGGAGAAATTCTTATGTGACTAATTCTCAGGAATTACCATATATGAAGAAAGGTTCTCCAGAAGAAGATCGTGTCAAGAAAAGTTTGCATAACTTCCAATCTTCTCATATGGCTATGAAGTTTAAACAGGTGCCAGTTATTGCTTATCCTCTACGAACCTGTACTTTTTGTGGGAAACATAATCACTATGCTATTCATTATTTTGCAAGAAGGAAACAAATTTCTAAGCTTCGTAATTTGCTTCTCTTCACTATCAATGGAACAGAAAGTCAGTCGACTGAAGAAGTGAATCGTATGCCCACGAGAAAATCAGAAACCTTATGAGTATGACCTCTACTCTAGATATCATCACAGGGATAAAGTTCTTTCTGGAAATCCTTTTTGTTGTATTAATAAGAACATTTCCTGTACTTATAAGGATGTTTCTGATAAATCTAAATCTAGAAAATGGATTCCTATCTATTCGGATCCTCTTGAACCTATTGCTAGAGGTCCTAGATTTAGTTCTCAGAGAAAATCATCTGAAGAATATGTGAAAAGCCCCTTTCCCTATTCTTCAGGGATACAGGTTAACCTAAGAAAGGCGAAGATCACAAAAATCAAATAGTCTGATGATATGTACAACACCTTTCTCAACAATCGCAGTGGAACTTGTTTCTACCCAATCACCTGATTCCAGGTATTTGTTTCCTTGTTTCTAACTTGAGAGGTACAAGGAAAATGGTTGAGAAATACTAAGGTATGTTGTATATTATTTCAGTTTGTTTCTTTTGGGGTAGTCCGTGAACGCTCGTGACCTCCTTTCGTGAACTTCTAGGGTTTGAATTGGAGTTTATTACTCTTGGTCACGAACGCATATATATCTTATATTGTGTATTATTTATCCCTAACTTATGAAGAGCTCTGCAAGATCTCAAGATATTGTGTGTCTTGATATGGAGAAGAAAATCGGGAAAGTGAGTCAATTCAAGAGCCAGTTTTAAAGAAGATGCTTGAAAGAAAGGATCATAACTCATGGATTGATGATTCTGTCAAGGATTTAAATCGTTTTCAGAACGATTCAAAGGTCAAGTTTGCTAATATTCAATTGCGAATAAACCAACTTCTAGATAGTCAGGACAGAATCCTTGCAAATCAGAATATTCTAATACGAAATCAAAAAAAGCTCATCATAGACTGTGCCAAAGCTAGGCAGCTTGCTCGAGTTGTTTATCGCAAAGTTAGTGTTCTAACTCATGAACATGGTGTGTCTACGGTCAAAAGAATAAAGGAAATCAGTGATACATTCTTTGATAGTTTCATTGAAAGGTATGAAGTTCTTAATGAACTCTGATTTCCGTTTGTTTAGTAAATCTTTTATGTTTTCTGTTTTATTTAGAAGAATAATTAGTGTTTTGGAATAACAATGATTGTGATTACACATAGCTATATCCAATGATTTCATCTTCTTGTTTTTAGATTTATTGGTTTAAATTCTAAAGTTGTTTGGAAGATGATGGTTGCAGTATTAATCTTTTTGAGTTTTATATATTGCAATATTTTGATAGAATTTGTATGTTTACGTCCGTGAACTTGATTATCCCATATTTTGTCAAAAGTAAAGTCGTTCACGTATTGGTATGCAAATATTGATAAAGGAATGAATGGACTTTTGGCAAAACACAAAAGTTAAGCCTATATTGTCAATTATTGATGTAAGATAGGTTAAAATCTTTTGTGATTCAAGGATAAAGTCTATTATGTCACTTTGTGATGGAAAAATAGAATAGGTCCTTGTTTGTTATCCACGGTATAGACCTTAATTGTTCCATATTATTATGTATTACCGTGAAGGTTCCATTGTGTATCTCATGTTGAGCACGATACAACTAATTCGATTTCTTATTGGCATGGTTGGTTGTTCCAAGAGATGCTATATGTTGAGCATTAAGAACTAAATTAATCAACTTGTGTGATTATTTAGTTTGTATTCCATGAGTCCTCTCATGTTGAGTACATGTACGGTTAAGGTTTTCATTTCCTAAGGTTGTCATTTCCAATGATAATCTTAGTCGGGTTCCATAATCTCTTATGTTGAGCCCAAATGAACTAAATCAATCATCTTGTGTGATTATTTAGTTAGCACTCCATAGATTTTTCTCATGTCGAGTGTGCACAATTGAAATGATTACTTTGTGATTAGTTTAATTGTGTAATCCGGTTAGAATATTTATGGGTTCTCTTGTAAATAATCTAATCGATGAATTAAGTCTCCATAAGTTTACTTGTGTTGAGCATATTTAGTCAAATTAATATTGGTTCACTTTGGTTAATATGATTGAATATTTTGGATTCCAAATTCATACTTATATGCAATTTGTTGAGTCTAAAGAAATCCTTCTTTTCTCTTGAAATTAAGGTCGCTCTTGCTGTTCCTTAGGGAATGACATCTTATGGGGGAGAGTTCTTTTGAACTTGCGCTTAATTTCCAAATCTTTGTGGGGAGCGCGGCTATGGACTTTTTAGGGGTTATCTTGTATCTTTATAAAAATCCTTGATGAATGCATTTTGCCTCGGCTTTATGATTGCATCTAAACAAGATGATAGAACATTTACCTTTGGTCATGAAATGTCTCTTACGGAAATTTCATTAGGATCCCGTTCTTTTACCTTTGCCAATTTTATTGACAAAAAGGGGGAGAATTAATTATAGTTCACACTACAAATACATATGGTTTTCGGATCATTATGTAAGGGGGGAGTGGTTTCCATGTGAGATGGAGTATTGACTAAGGGGGAGTGAAGTATCACCAAAGTATTGTTGTTGAAGTTGTGATACAATTGGACTTTGATGTTGTGTAATAATACTATGACACTGTATAACAATGATTGAGAACCAATGCTTTTCTCATTATTATAGCTACGAATTTTCAACAACGATGATACTAAACTTACAACCTTTGGGATCATTGGACTACTTGGAAGTGACGAATATTTCGAGTATTGTTGAAGATTAGGCATGTGGAATAGGAGCTACAAAGTTTATTTATATAATTTTTGTATTCCATATGTATTAATAGTTTTGCCACTAAAATTGACAAAGGGGGAGATTGTTAGAGCACTGCTCGGTCAAACTCGCATGCGTTGCTATCTCAAGCATGTTTGTCAATCTTAGTGATCAAAACTACATAGTCTTGATTTCTAGTCTACTATAGCTAAGGTCTCGGACTAGGATAGAAAGTGTAGTTGAGATCAAGAACTCCATGGCGATCATCATACAAGACGAAGGACTACTCAAGGAACCAGTGGATCTTCATCGACTAAAAGGTATGTGGAGCCTTGAACTTATCTATCACTCAAAAGTCTATCTACTCTATCTCTTATCTTGGGACAAAAGTCGTTTTACTATATAAACTAAGAATATGCACATGTGAGATTTCGAGCTGAGTATATATCACTTATCTTTTTGTCGAAATGGGTGTTGGTAAAGCTTTCGCTTTATCCAAGTTCATCTTTTCCTAGTGAAAAAAGTCATGTTATGTTTCAATCACTTTGGAAATCGCTCTGGCGAAAAATAGTTTGTGAATAACAACTATATAACGCCCTATGAGAATGTTTCAATGATTGAAATGAGAGTTTAGACTATATAACCATTGTGGGATATAAACATTGTTGTGGCAACACATATATGTGAAAAGCGCCTTGCCCTATTCTTCAGGGATACATGTTAACCGAAGAAAGGCGAAGAGCACAAAAATCAAACAGTCTGATGATATGTACAACACCTTTCTCAACAATCGCAATGGAACTTGTTTCCACCCAATCACCTGATTCCAGGTATTTGTTTCCTTGTTTCTAACTTGAGAGGTACAAGGAAAATGGTTGAGAAATACTCAAGTATGTTGTATATTATTTCAGTTTGTTTCTTTTGGGACAGTCCGTGAACGCTCGTGACCTCTTTCCGTGAACTTCTAGGGTTTGAATTGGAGTTTATTACTCTTGGTCACGAACGCATATATATCTTATATTGTGTATTATTTATCCCTAACTTTTGAAGTGCTCTGCAAGATCTCAAGAGATTGTGTGTCTTGATATGGAGGAAGAAAATCGGGAACGTGAGTCAATTCAAGAGTTGGTTCTAAAGAAGATGCTTGAAAGAAAGGATCATAACTCGTGGATTGATGATTCTATCAAGGATTTAAATCGTTTTCAGAACGATTCAAAGGTCGAGTTTGCTAATCTTCAATTGCGAATAAACCAACTTCTAGATGGTCAAGTGATACGTATTGATCTTTGTACCTTGGTGACTATTATTATAGAGGCGGAATTCAGAATAATAATAGACGAAAACTAGAAAACAGAACACACTAGAAACCAGATTCGAAGAAATATATCTTCTCTAGATTATGAACAAAAAACTATTACAATTCTCTCTCTGTTACGCTCACAATCTCTCTAGGTAAAATAACCTTAAAGTATTTTCTAAGCTTGCTTTTGCAATAATTAATTGCCTCACAAACTTCTCTCTAGGTAAGTGTGTTAAACCTCCTTTTCTAGGTGTCCAACCACACTCCCAAGATTTTCTTAGCTATGAGATAAACATCTCTATTTATAGCTTTAACGGTTTCCCAAAACCTTCTAGGAATCTATTTCCTTATCTAAGAATTATACCTTTTCTAGGCATATTTCTTTATCTTGGAATAATTCCTTTTCCAGAAAGAATTCCTTGTCTAGGTATATTTCCTTATCTAGGAATATTACCTTATCTAGGAAACATTCTTTTTCAAGGTATATTTCCTTATCTAGGAATATTACCTTGTCTTGGAATATTTCCTTATTTAAGAATACTGCTTAAAAATCAGTGCTCCTTCCCAAAATTACAATTTTATCCTCAATCCATTTTGAGGATCACTAGTTCCAAGAGAGAGGAACATACACATGTATCATGCGCCCCCACTCAAGAACTTGAACTCCTGTGAAAGTTATATTTGGAGGTTAGGGAACCCGAGAGTTCCTTTCACCCTGTTGAACCATCTTTCCTTGCTGGGAACTTGACTTCGACTTCCAATTAGAAAAGCGTCCTTATCTTCTTATCTTAGTCTCTCTTCGATCCGTAATGCAATCCTCTTCGAGTGGTTCTCCTCTATCAAACCACAAGTCTTCCACATGTAGTAAGATCATCTTGTCATCTCCATCATCATCTCGTAACGATAGATCAAACAACTTCAATTGTTCGGAATTAATAACCGAGCAAATTCCTAGATTAGGTGATAAATCAAGACTAAAGACATTGTTACCGATCTTACCGAAAATACGAAACGATCCACGTCTCAATGGCTTCAACTTCTTACCCTCGTCATACGAACGTTCCTTATCTAAATTCAACCATACCATGGTCATCTTGTTCTTCTAACGTCTTTTTTAGCTTCTCGAGTAACTCACCAAGCTGTTTGTAGAGATCTAGTGAATACCATAAACCACAAGAATCTTCCCGAAAAGAAACGAACTTGCTCTGATACCAACTTGATACATATTGATCTCTGTACCTTGGTGACTATTATTATAGAGGCGGAATTCAGAATAATAATAGACGAAAACTAGAAAACAGAACACAAAGTAGTAATTCGAAGAAATATATCTTCTCTAGATTATGAACAAGAAAACTATTGCAATTCTCTCTTTGTTACGCTCACAATCTCTCTAGGTAAAATAACCTTAAAGTATTTTCTAAGCTTGTTTTTGCAATAATTAATTGCCTCACAAACTTCTCTCTAGGTAAGTGTGTTAAACCTCCTTTTCTAGGTGTCCAACCACACTCCCAAGATTTTCTTAGCTATGAGATAAACATCTCTATTTATAGCTTTAACGGTTTCCCAAAACCTTCTAGGAATCTATTTCCTTATCTAAGAATTATACCTTTTCTAGGCATATTTCTTTATCTAAGAATAATTCCTTTTCCAGAAAGAATTCCTTGTCTAGGTATATTTCCTTATCTAGGAATATTACCTTATCTAGGAAACATTCTTTTTCAAGGTATATTTCCTTATCTAGGAATATTACCTTGTCTTGGAATATTTCCTTATCTGAGAATACTGCCTAAAAATCAGTGCTCCTTCCCAAAATTACAATTCTATCCTCAATCCATTTTGAGGATCACTAGTTCCAAGAGAGAGGAAGATACACATGTATCATCAGGCCAGAATCCTTGCAAATCAGAATATTCTAATATAGAATCAAAATAAGCTCATCATGGACTGTGCCAAAGCTAGGCAGCTTGCTCGAGTTATTGATCACAAAGTTAGTGTTCTAACTCACGAACATGATGTGTCTACAGTCCAAAGAATAAAGGAAATCAGTGATACATTCTTTGATAGTTTCATTGAAAGATATGAAGTTCTTAATGAACTCTGATTTCCGTTTGTCTAGTAAATCTTTTATGTTTTCTGTTTTATTTAGAAGAATAATTAGTGTTTTGGAATAGCAATGATTGTGATTACACATAGCTATATCCAATGATTTCATCTTCTTGTTTTTAGATTTATTGGTTTAAATTCTAAAGTTGTTTGGAAGATGATGGTTGCAGTATTAATCTTTTTGAGTTTTATATATTGCAATATTTTGATGGAATTTGTATGTTTACGTCCGTGAACTTGATTATCCCATATTTTGTCAAAAGTAAAGTCGTTCACGTATTGGTATGCAAATATTGATAAAGGAATGAATGGACTTTTGGCAAAACACAAAAGTTAAGACCATATTGTCAATTATTGATGTAAGATAGGTTAAAATCTTTTGTGATTCAAGGATAAAGTCTATTATGTCATTTTGTGATGGAAAAATAGAATAGGTCCTTGTTTGTTATCCACGGTATAGATCTTAATTGTTCCATATTATCATGTATTACCGTGAAGGTTCCATTGTGTATCTCATGTTGAGAACGATACAACTAAGTCGATTTCTTATTGGCATGGTTGATTGTTCCATGAGATGCTATATGTTGAGCATTAAGAACTAAATTAATCAACTTGTGTGGTTATTTAGTTTGTATTCCATGAGTCCTCTGTTGAGTACATGTACGGTTAAGGTTGTCATTTCCTATGATAATCGTAGTCGGGGTTCCATAATCTCTTATGTTGAGCCCAAATGAACTAAATCAATCATCTTGTGTGATTATTTAGTTAGCACTCCATAGATTTTTATCATGCCGAGTGTGGACAATTGAATTGATTACTTTGTGTGTAATCCGGTTAGAATATTTATGGGTTCTCTTGTAAATAATCTAATCGATGAATTAAGTCTCCATAAGTTTACTTGTGTTGAGCATATTTAGTCAAATTAATCTTGGTTCACTTTGGTTAATATGATTGAATATTTTGGAATCCAAATTCATACTTGTATGCCATTTGTTGAATCTAAATAAATCCTTCTTTTCTCAGTAAATTAAGGCCGCTCTTGTTGTTCCTTAGGGAATGACATCTTATGGGGGAGAGTTCTTTTGAACTTGCGCTTAATTTCCAAATCTTTGTGGGGAGTGCGGCTGTGGAATTTTTAGGGGTTATTTTGTATCTTTATAAACTCCTTGATGAATGCATTTAGCCTCAGCTTTATGATTGCATCTAAACAAGATGACAGAACATTTACCTTTGGTCATGAAATGTCTCTTACATAAATTTCAATAGGATCCCGTTTTTGTACCTTTGCCAATTTTATTGACAAAAAGGAGGATAATTAATTATAGTTCACACTACAAATACACATGGTTTTCAGATCATTATGTAAGGGGGAGTGGTTTCCATGTGAGATGGAGTATTGACTAAGGGGGAGTGAAGTATCACCATAGTATTGTTGTTGAAGTTGTGATACAATTGGACTTTGACGCTGTGTAGTAATACTATGACACTGTATAACAATGATTGAGAACCAATGCTTTTCTCATTGTTATAGCTACGGATTTTCTCATTGTTATAGCTACGGATTTTCAACAACGATGATACTAAACTTACAATCTTTGGGATCATTGGACTACTTGGAAGTGACGAAGATTTCGAGTATTGTTGAAGATTAAGCATGTGGAATAGGAGCTACAAAGTTTATTTATATAATTTTTGTATTCCATATGTATTAATAGTTTTTCCACTAAAATTGACAAAGGGGGAGATTGTTAGAGCACTGATCGGTCAAACTCGCATGCGTTGCTATCTCAAGCATGTTTGTCAATCTTAGTGATTAAAACTATATAGTCTTGATTTCTATTCTACTATAGCTAAGGTCTCGGACTAGGATAGAAAGTGTAGTTGAGCTCAAGAACTCCATGGCGATCATCATACAAGACGAAGGACTACTCAAGGAACCAGTGGATCTTCATCGACTAAAAGGTATGTGGAGACTTGAACTTATCTATCACTCAAAAGTCTATCTAGTCTATCTCTTATCTTGAGACAAAAGTCGTTTTACTATATAGACTAAGAATATGCACATGTGACATTTCGAGCTGAGTATATCTCGCTTATCTATTTCTCGAAATGGGTGTTGGTAAAGCTTTCGCTTTATCCAAGTTCATCTTTGCCTAGTGACGAAAGTCATGTTATGTTTCAATTACTTTGGAAATCGCTCTGGCGAAAAATAGTTTGTGAATAACAACTATATAACGCCCTCTGAGAATGTTTCAATGAGAGTTTAGACTATATAACCATTGTGGGATATAAACATTGTTGTGGAAACACATATATGTATAAGTCCTTAACACTTGAACCGAAGTTTGCGAACTTTGTTGATCAAGTGGAACCGGAACGTGAGCAGCAACTCAGTCCGCGAACTGGCGTAAGTTCTCGAACCTGAGAATATCTGCTGAAGTTGAAGCTCAGGTGCAGTCCGCGAACTGACGGAAGTTCTCATCCCGAGAAATTCTGCTGGAGTTTATTAACTTCAACCGGTTAGCTTGAGTCCGCGAACTCAAGAGGTTATGTCTGAAAACGTTGTTCGTGAACTCAAGAGGTTATGTCTGGAGTTTATAGTTCATGATTAATGATTCGAGTGAATCACATCGTTTTTGATTCAATTGTGTCTCTTGTAGTACTTGAGATCTCATAGCAATTGAACAACTCTCTAACTAGTTCATTTGAGTCATTTGGACTAGTTATGGTGAAGAAGAATATGGTTGATATGAAAGTTATCATTTGGCTAACCATTTGGTTGACTATTATTGAACCAACCATTGTACACGTTTGTGTACGGTTACAAAAACCCAAAACATCAAGTACATGTGTGTATGACAAGCTAAGTTTTCGATCTAACGGTTGAGAGATATTAGCTTGTATCTAATCAGGTCTTCATCTAACGTTGAATATTGAATGCTTTGTTACTAAGCTAACATAGATTGCAAACCCTGATTTGAAAGACTATATAAGGATAACTCTAGCCATTGGAAAAAATAATACCCACACACTTTTCTTGTGTGATACTAGTTTTCTCTAAGCTAGAGTCGATCTCCATTAACCCTTGAGTTTTCTCTCTAAATTAGGGTTAACGACTTAAAGACTTCATTGGGATTGTGAAGCCAAACCGATACTACTTTTCTTGTAGTTGTGTGATCTGATCTTGTTATTTATATCATACGAGTACAATTTTAATAATTGGCTTGAGATTTCTATCTCCGATAGGCAAGATAAAAGTAGTTACAAACATCTTCGTCTCATTGTTTGTGATTCCTCAATAATCTTCTTCGCTGCGTCGATTAAGTTTATTGTGAGGTGATTGATGAAACTGAGTTGTTCTTCGGGAATATAAGTCTGTTTTTATCGATTGGTTCCTATTCACCTTGATTTATCAAAAGACAGAACAAAACTTGTAGGTTTATTCGTGAGAGACGAATTTATCTATTACCTGTAGACTTTTCTGTGTGAGACAGATTTGTTTGCTTAAGTCTTCGACTTTGGGTCGTAGCAACTCTTGGTTGTGGGTGAGATCATCTAAGGGAATCAAGTGCGCAGTATCCTGCTGGGATCAGAGGCGTAGGAGCATAACTGTACCTTGGATCAGTGTGAGATTGGTTGGGGTTCAACTACCGTCCAGACCGAAGTTAATTTGGAGTAGGCTAGTGTCTGTAGTGGCTTAATACAGTGTATGTTTAATCTGGACTAGGTCCCGGGGTTTTTCTGCATTTGGGGTTTCCTCGTTAACAAAATTATGGTGTCTGTGTTATTTCTTTTCCGCATTATATTTTTATATAATTGAAATAAGACAGGTTGTGCATTGTTCAATCGATTAGAATATCCGACCTTATTGGTTATTGATTTAAATAGATTGACACTTGGATATTGGTCTTTGGTACCATCCAAGTTATCTCTCTTTGATTAGTCTCGCGAATTATATTTGCTTGAGTAAGTCAAATTGAGAGATTGAGATAATAACTCCTTGAGTATTTTCTATTGATTGAGTCTTGTTGATTTTCTAGAAAAATAACTCGAAATTGTCCATACAGATTGCTAATCGAAATATTGGGTGAGGTTGTTAGACCCCCGCTTTTTCAGGAGTGATACATATCACCATAGTATTGTTGTCAAAGTTATGATACAATTATACCTTGATGTTTTATAATAATACTATGACACTGTATAACAATGATTGAGAGCAATTGTTTTCTCATTGTTATAGTTACAGATCTTCAACAACTATAATGTTAAGTTGAATACATTTGGAATCATTGAAGTACTTGGAAGTGACGAATATTTCGAGTAATGTTGAAGAACCAAGAAGATCAAGCATTTGGATGAGAAGCTACAAAGTTTATTTATTTTGTAATCCATATGTATTGATAGTTTTTTCACTAAAATTGACAAAGGGGGAGATTGTTAGAGCACTGCTCGGTCGAACTCGTAAGATTTGCTATCTTAAGCTTGTTTGTCAATGTTAGTGATCAAAACTATAAGTCTTGATTTCTAGTCTACTTATAGTAATGTGTCGTACTTAGATAGATTGTGTAGTTGAGCATTAGACTTCATGGCATTCATCATTTGAATACGAAGAAATATTAAGGAGAGCTTGTGGAACTTCATCAACAAAAGGTATGTGGAGACTGAAACACATCTATCACTTGGAAAGTCTATTTCTACTTTATCTCCTATATTGAGACAAAAATCGTATTACTATAGTTTTTGATTATGCACATTTGAGATTTCGAGCTGAGTTTAACTCGCTTACATATTTCTCGAAATATGTGTTGGTAAGCTTTCGCTTCAACCAAGTTCATCTTATATTCTTGACGAAAGTCAAAAGATGATCATGTGAAAATCGTCGAGTAACATCTTACATGGTTTGTGTGATACAATCATTTGGTGTAGACTTGGAATATTTTGTTATGATTATTTCAATAACTTGAAAATTGCTTTGATGCTAATAGTGTGTGAAAACGGCTATTGTCATCCTCTAAGAATGTTTCAATGATTGAAATAAAGTTTAAAACACTTAACCAACATTGGATTATAAACATGTTGTGCACTTTTGCATATGTGTGATCCATGTCTGGGAACCATATTACGCATACCCGTATGCGTACCTGTTGGTTTGAGAAGTCCGGGAACCTAAGTACGCGTACCCGTACTCATACTGGCGTAAGGTTCATGTCCGGGAAATTCTGCTGGGTTTGGAGGTATGCGTACCCGTTCGAATTCTGGCGAAAACCAAACTTCGTCCGGCTACTTAAAGTATGCGTACCCATTTGCATACTTGAGTGGTTAAAGTTCTAAAATCGGTTGTGACATGAAAAAAATACATTTATATAATAAGGAATGCATTCTTTGAAAATCGTAGATATAATGTTCATGAATTTATTCGAGTGAATCAAACCAATTTTGCTTCAATTGTGTTCTTGTATACTTCTATGCGAATATAACAAGTGAACAACTCTTTAACTAGTTTCATTTGAGTCATTTGAACTAGTTATGGTTAATATGCATAAGGTTGATATGAGAGTGTTCATATAGCTAACTTCGGTTAACTAATGATGAGACAACATGGTGTACACGTTTAGGTACGATTACATAAACCTAAATTAGGGTACATTTCATTTGTATATTAGAGCATTTACTATGGAATGAACAAACTTGGAGTTTTTTTTCATTTTGCTCCCACTGTGGAATGAAAAAACATGAAAAATGGATGTTCAAATCATCAAATCTGTTGGTTTGAACATTGAGTCGGAACATCCAGCGCGCGTCTGTGGTAAAGACGGGCGTCATTTATATAAACGCTGGCGTTAGAATAATTAACGCCCGCATTGTTATTTAAAGCGCACGTCATCATATATAGCGTCACGTCCGTAACAATAACGTTGGCGTCAACCACTATGGTGCCAACAGCTCAATCTGAACGGCTGCAGAACCCCTTGATCCAACGGCTATATTTTCTGAAATCTATAAATACTCCTTATTTCAACTCTAAATATACACATTCTTCCATCTCAAATCATCTACAAAAATGCCTCATAGAGTTCGTTCTGTTAGCTTTACTAAAGAAGAGGATTTAGCTATTTGCAGAGCCTACGTTTTTCAAACACAAGATGTTGTCGTTGATGTTGCTACCGGTAGGAATGTATCACAATCGACGTTCTGGCAGATTGTTTTTGAAATGTTCGTTGCTGAATCGATGAACATTAATAGGCGTGATTGTCAGGGATTGGCGCATCGTTTTAGCGTAATTATTTGTAATGTATCGGAGTTCATCGCTTAACTAATGGAGAATCACAAAAATAAGCTCAACAGTGAAGTCGAACATGAAGTGGAACCCAGAACTCTAGCGATGTAGCCAGCATCTCACCGCGGTCGTCAGTTTGAATTCCATGTTTGTTTCAACAATCTTAGGGTGCTCATCAAATATGACCCCTACATCGCCCTAGGAATTCCACCACCCGCCGAGAACTGATGCCGCATATGTAGTAGTTGTTTTAATCTGATGTATTTCTTTTATTCTCATGTATGGTATGGTTGTTCAATGCAGTATGTTTTTATTTATGAAACCGATTGTGCAATTTTTAATCGAGGAAAAATTTAAATTACTTGATATTGATGGTTTTAGATAATCGTAATAACACAAAATAAATAACAAATTAAATAACATAATACCATAGTGAATCGATTTGTCATACAACTTCAATCAACCCACTCCACCAAAAAACACCTGGGATATTCCCAGAAATGCCTTATATATGTGTCTTCTTCAGAAGACATCCGCAAATGCATAAAATTCTTGCAACCAGGCTTTGAGCATGCACTGATTCTCTGTGGACAATGTTTGTATTCGTGATCTCCATATCCACAATGTTTGCAGTATAATAGTTCTTTCTTCAATTTGGCTTTAAGTTTGAAGTTTTTGCAGAGTGTTGCAATATTTTCTTCTTCTTCTTTTTTAATCTTTATAGCATCATCCAGCATATGTGGTTCCTCTGGACAGTTGGGATCTTGACATTGCAAATACCTGAGCTTTTCTGGTTGTGATTTAATCACCATTATGATACGTGAACAACCTTCTCGCGGACACTTTGAATACATCCAAGGACATTGCATAAGACTGTAGTTATCCATGAAACATAATGGACAAACCTCTTTTTCTTCGACACATAATATTTGCTTCGTTTTGCCTTTAGAAAACATAGTGGATGTTGAGAAATAAATTGGATGGTTTGGTTTAGAATAAAACCTAGAGGCGTATTCATAATAGAAAATTGGCGTTGGTAATTCAAGCGGGCGGTTTTAGTAAAGTCGCGCGGTTTTACTCTAAGCGCCAACTTCTATGTAATTCAAATGGGTGCTTAAAGGAAAGACGCCGGCGCTTTTACTTCAAACGCCAACGTCCATATTTCCAACGAACCACTTTTCTTTCTTGACTTATAAATTTCATTCCTCACATCTTATTCTTCTTCTTCTTTTTTGTTAAATCTCTCTCCCTTTGCAGAAATGTCTGTTAGAAATCGTGGTCCCAAGTTTACTTAAGAAGAGGATATAAGTCTATGCAAAGCATATTTCTTTCATAGGGTAATCACCGTGGTTGTTATTTATCATGACGGTTCTTTTTGGGAGAATGTTTTTTAAATGTTCGTCTCACTGACGGGAAACCTAGGAAACCGAGATGCTCATCGATTGCATGCTCGATTTCATTCTATTAGGCTTATAGTCCAGCCATTTCTTGATCGAGAAAAGTTCATCGATGTAACTGAGGATGAAGTGATCCAAACAGCTCTTGATAATTGGGAGGAAGCTCACGGTAAGCCTTTTCCTTACGAAGCATGTTTCAGAATTCTAAAAGATGGTCCATCTCAAGCACATCGTCACTGCACTCGAATGTCGCTCCCGGTCTTTACAATGGAAGAAGATGTTACTCTTGTTCGATGTTGAATACATCGTTTGATGAGACCAATGAACATTGACCATTTCTGGGAAAAAATATTGGGACATTTTTTAGCATCGCGGAACAAAAGCATAAGAAACACTAAGAGCCTAGAACTAAGAATTGCATTCATCACTAATGAAGTCAAAAATTATGCGGAAGTTTTGTGGATGGTTCACCGTAGCTATTCAGGATTATCCATCGAAGAACTGGTGAGTATCTTCCCTTTTTACTCAATGATCAACTGCATTATAAATATCTAAAATTGTTCTTTTCTATGATTTACAGAAAACCATCGCTCAGACCAAGTTTGCTGAAGAAAGCGGAAGAGAGTTTAATCATTTTGAATGTTATGAACTCTACAGAGAGAATGTCACTGGATTTGATGTAGTTTGATGTTTTTGTTGTGGTTTTTTAAAACGTAGTTTGATGTTATTTGCAAGTTTAAATTATAATAAATTTCACTTAATCTGGAGTGGAAATCTATTTTAAAATATAAACATTTTCATTCATTGATATTACTACCAATTCTTTTACAAGATATAAACTTTAGACAATAATAAAAACTTCAATAAAAATCAAGTACAAGTTTTGGCCTCCTGTTTATCTTCATTTGATGTATTTTCCATTCAACGCGCTCTTTGACAGTTTCACCTTTGTTTTTGAAATTTTTGTTGTTAACTTTTAGAACTGGAGCTCTTCTTTGCCTTTTAACGGAACTTTTTCTTGGAGCAAATTCTAAAACTTGCATTTCCCTTTTACAATTTTCAATTTTTTTTAAAACTCCCACATATCTTACAAACAACAGCTTCAAGTTTTGCATCGCAAAAAAGTGTGATCGCCTTTTCAGCCATTTTAGAAGAGAAAATTCAAGTGAATTTTGGTGTAAGTGAATTGTTTGAAGATGGTGGTAATTTATAGAGGTAAAAAGTGAATTTCGAAATTTAAAAAACTGCCCGTTGGCGCTAGAAGAAAAAACGCTGGCGATATATCGTGTGACATCGCGTTGGATCTTCTGATGCACGCGATTTTGCTTGTGACGCCAACGTTCGGTCTGCAGACTCTAGCGTTTTTACCTGGCTCACAAGCCTATTGATCTAACACCTGGTGCTTTACCATAGTGGAAAACCTAGTTTGGCCATCCACCTGGCTCAACAAACTAATAGGTTTGTTCATTCCCATAGGAAATGCTCTAACAAGCTAAGTTCGATCTAATGGTTGAAAGATATTAGCTTGTATCTAATCAGGTTTTCATCTAACGGTGAATATTGAATGCTTTGTTACCAAGGTAACTTAGATTGCAAACCCTGATTTGAAAACTATATAAAGAGGAACTCTAGCAACTGGGATATATAATCCCCACACCTCATGTGTGATATTAGTTGCGATTAGAGTCGATTCTCCTTTAACCTTAGGTTTTTCACGAAACTCTGTAGGTTAATGACTTAAAGACTTCATTGGAATTGTGAAGCCAGATCCAACTATTTTCTCTATAGTTGCGTGTTCTGATATTAAATTTACTGTTGTGATTGAGTATTATATTTGCTAAGATTTGCTTGAGATTTATCTCCGATAGGTAAGATTAAAAGTAGTCACAAACATCTTCGTCTTATCGTTTGTGATTCCACAATATCTTGTTTCGCTACTGTTAGAGCACTGCTCGGTTGAACTCGCAAGAATTTCTATCTCAAGCTTGTTTGTCAAGTTTAGTTGCCAAAACTATAAGTCTTGATTTCTAGTATACTTATAGCTAAGTCTCGGATTGTTCAAACTCCTTGCCTCTCACTGAAGAAAGTCTTGAATCTAAAATATTTGCTCCAGACTTTGTTCACATCAATAATCAAGTCTCTGAGCTCAAGACATGTATAAATAGACTCAAACGCAGCATTATAAAGGCAAGGAAGGTGACATTCTCAAGTATCTCTTGTCCTCCTAGTGATAATTCTTTTTTGACTAACCCCAGTGTTTCCTCTGAAGATCCTCAAGGAAGAAAAAGGGAAGATGTCAATATTCCTGATGATAAAAATGCTCATCAAAGTACAACTTGACTGCTCAAAGTAGCATCCTCATTAAAACTTTGTTAGGATGCTCATAACTCTCAAGAAGTTTTTATGTCTTGAGAAAGGAGTATTTGTTGTATTATTATTAAAATGATCATATTACTGTTGAGATCTGCTCCAGAATTTTATTACTCATTGTAATATATTTGATCAATAACTCTTGAGATTTTGTTGATTACCTTTAAAAACTTTTGCTCTCTTCCCATTGACAAGTGAATTATTGTTAATCAACAATTATCTTATGTTCTTTTGAACTAAGACTATCTGTCAATTCAGTTAGAATTTTTTTTTGATTTTCTTTTGTCAAAAACTGCTTCTAAATAAGGCTCCATTACTCTCTTGGTTTCGAACCTGGTTCGTAATCATAAGTACACGTGCACCGGACCCTTACCGAACATATACGAGTAACCCTAGGGTTTCCCTTTGAAGCACTCTTATATATATGTATCATGTCTCTTTCTTCTCCTGATACATACAAGTTCTGTAGAGTCAAAAGTTCTTTTAAATTTTTGTGGTGTGCATAATGGATGGATGCAATAAGGAAGACAAAGTTGAAGGAAAGGCTATGGAGTTTCACGAGAACCCTGTTTTCATTACCTGCTATCATGATGTTGATCATGAAAACAAACTTCCAATTCAGATATAATCTCAACTGGTAGGAAATCCTTTTCGAGATTCCGGTGTCGTTCGTGAACAACTTGGAATCGCAACAAAGAATCTTGAATTTCTGAAAAACGAACTAAAGAAAGCAACTGATGAGCTTGTCTATATTCGATCTCTGGTTGCTGGTCATGTCTGATGAGTTTTAGTTGCGTCTTTTCTAAGAATTATTTTTGTATAGGAAACTTCTTATGAGAATTTATTATTGTGTTTTAAGAAGGATAACTAGGGTTTGGAATAACAATTATTGTGAGTACACATAGCTATTTCCAACGATTTTCATCTTTCAATGTTTTTAGATTTATTTAGTTAAATTCAAAAGTTTATTTGGAAGATGATTTTGCAGTATTAATCCTTATGGTTTTATATATTGTAACTTGTTATGGGATATGTGTGTTTGTGTCCATGAACTATAATTGTCCCATATGTGGTCAAAAGTTAACTCTATTATATGTCGGTATGAAAGTATTGATAAAATATAGAATGAACATTTGACATACAAAAGTTAAGCCTCTTATGTCTTTATGCAAATATTGATGGAAGATAGGATGAACTTTTGTTTACAAAGATTAAGTCTATTGTATGTCTCTATGCAAATAGTGATGAAAAATAGAATGAGTCTTTGAATATTCCGCATTATTGGTCTTTCCATGATCCACATCTTTGTGTAAATAATGTGCGGCTCTGTAAGTTTTCTTATGTGAGCACTTTCGATTAAATTAATCATGGGTTCTCTTGTGGTTAATTTAATTGAGTATTTTGGAAACAAAATTCATGTTTCATGAGATTTGTTAATGTTCAAAGAAATCCTTTTTTTCTCGTAAAAGTAAGGTCACTCTTGTCGTTTCTTTTGGAATGACATTTTATGGGGAGAGTTCTTAATTGAACTTGTGCTTAATTGCCAAATATTTATGGGGAGTGCGGTTGTGGAATATTATAGGGGCTATCTTGTATCTTTATAAACTCCTTGATGAATGTATTTAGTTTCAGATATATGATTGCATCTAAAAAAGTTGATATGTGCTTCTCTTTTGGTCATGAAGTTTCTTTATGGAAATTTCATTAGGATCCCACTAATTTTCGTACCTTTGCCAATTTTGTTGACAAAAAGGGGGAGAATTAATGTGTAGTTCACACTACAAATACATATGGTTTACGGATCATTATGTAAGGGGGAGTGGTTTTCATGTGAGATGAATTATTGACTAAGGGGGAGTGATACATATCACCATAGTATTGTTGTCAAAGTTGTGATACAATTGAACTTTGAAGATATGTAATGATACTATGACACTGTATAACAATGATTGAGAGCCACCATTTTCTCATTGTTATAGATATGGATCTTCAGCAACAATGATGCGGAGTTGAACACATTTGTAATCATTGGAATAGTTGGAAGTGACAAAGATTTCGAGTAATGTTGAAGAACCAAGGAGATCAAGCATTTGGATAAGAACCTACAAATTTTATTTATTTTGTATTCCATATGTATTGATAGTTTTGTCACTAAAATTGACAAAGGGGGAGATTGTTAGAGCGCTGCTCGGTCGAACTCGCAAGCGTTGCTATCTCAAGCTTGTTTGTCAAGTTTAGTTGCCAAAAATATAAGTCTTGATTTCTAGTCTACTTATAGCTAAGTCTCGGATTAGGATAGTAAGTGTAGTTGAGCTTCATACTCCACGACGTTCATCGAATGAAGACGAATAACTACTCAAGGGAACTTGTGGAACTTCATCAAAAAAAGGTATGTGGAGACTTGAACTTATCTATCACTAAAAAGTATATCTATTTTATCTCTTATTTTGATTTGCTAATTAGAGATTTTCCGAGGTTAAGCTCGGGCGAGTTAAGCTCTGCAACTCGGCGAATTTTCTTTTCTTCTCTTTTCGTTTTCAGCGTTCAGATTCATAATTTCAGGTGAATAAAACAATAAATCTTCGTTGCTCAATCCGTTCTTTAATGATTAATAACATTTAACTAAGGTGGTTCTATGGATTCTTGTCCTAACACCACTGAAGTTGAATTTAATAAAAATAAAATGGTAGTTTTAAGTAAAAATTCTCAAGTATTCCCATCTATAGAATTTCCTGATGATTTATTTGAAGAAAGCTTGGATCCATGGAGATTCTCTTTGATTGGAAGGTTAAATCTACAACAAATTAAATTTGTTGATGCTTCTATCAGTCTTCGTAAACAATGGAAGCTTAAGGGTGAATGTAAACTTATTCCATTAGGAAAAGGATTTTTTACAATCAAATTAGATAACTCTACTGACCGTCAATACATCAAAGAAGGAAAATGGGAAGTAACTAACCAAGTACTTCAAGTAAGAAATTGGATCTCGAATTTTCGTCCTGAAAATCAAAGAACATCTAGAGCTATGGTTTGGGTAAGATTTCCAGGTTTAGGTCTCGAATTTGGAATGAGAAGATACTCTTTAAAATTTGTGAGGAATTTGGTAAACCTATTAATCTTGATGCTGCAACAAAAAAATGTGAAGTAGGTTATTATGCAAATGTCTTAGTTGAAGTGGATTTTGCTAAATCTATTCCAAATAAGATATGGATTGGAACAAAATATGGAGGTTTCTTTCAAAGTATTTCAATTCCAGATTGTCCAAAGTTCTGTTCTACCTGTAAAATTTTGGGTCATTTGGTCACAGAATGTAGAGTGGAGAAGAGCAAAAATCAATCAGTAGGTGAAGTTCAAAACATTACTAATAACAAGACAGTCAATACTCCCAAGCAATAACAATCTTCTAAATCTGGTACTCCAAAATTTTAGGAGCAAAAGTCATAAATCTTCTCACATTCCTTTTGATATTTGTAATGGTAATGAGAATGTTGAGAATTACAACAATAAGGAAATTGTGCAAGCAAGTACTTCTGGTTCTACTCCTAGTTCATTAGTGGAATATTCAGTTGTATCAAACATTATATCTCCAAGTATTCAAACTACTCCTGATGTTATTAGTATAAATAGTGGTAGATTTAATGCACTAAGTCAAATTGAGCAACAAGAAGAATATGTCTTAAGTCTGGATGAAGAAATTATGGCTGAAATTGAACCTCATAAGCTTATTCAGATGGCAGAAATCACTGAATTAGAAAAAAGTGATGTGAAATTTTTGGATGCAGGGTCAGGAAAAGTCACTACAGAACCAGTAAAATTTACTACTTGGACTTCAGTGGTGAGTTCATCTGGAAAAAAGAAGATAGATACTGCAGTCAACACAGTAAGTAACACATCTCCAAATATTAAGAATTCTTCAACAGTTACATCTTCAAAACAAGTACCAGTTAAATATAATTTTAGAAAAAATGTTGGTAAGGGAGGTGGAAACCTCCATTCCAAACCATGAAAATTCTTTATTGGAACATTAGGGGTCTTAGAAGAGCTAGGGCCCAACAAAAGTTGTTTCATTTAGTCAAACAATTTAGTCCAACAATACATTGGATTGCAGAACCAAAAATCAAATGTACTTCTTCTTTTTGTAGTAAGCTAAATCTACCTGGTATGCAAAGTATGGTGATACATAATGCTACAACTGATCACAAAAGTAATATATGGTTGTTTTGGAGTAGTTCTATAACATCTCCTACTGTAGTTTCTATCACAAGTCAGATGATAACAGTGGAAGTGGGTAATGTATTAGTATCTGGAGTTCATGCTAATGTTAAGATGGTGCAGAGAAGATTCCTATGGTCTGAGATGAAAATAATCAGTGAATTAAACAAACCTTGGTTAATTATTGGGGAATTTAATGCAATACTTACAATGGAGGAAAAAGTAGGTGGTAACCCTCCATCAATAAAATCAATGCTGGATTTCAATGAGTGTATAAGTGAGTGTGAACTTATTCAAGCTCCTAAAGTTGGATTGGATTTCTCATGGTCTAATTGTCAATATGGTAGTAAAATAATTTTGTGCAACTTAGATAAAGCTTTCTTTAACATGGGATGGCTTCAAATGTATGGATATTGGGGGTACAAAGTTGGTGTTAGGGTGGTGTCAGATCATTCTCCTTTAATGGGTGGCTGTGCTAATGTTCCTAAACCAAAAAAATGCTCCATTTAGATTTCAAAAAATGTGGTTGGAGCATCCTGATTTTATGAAGATGGTTACAAATTGTTGAGCAGAACCAATATATGGAGATCCAGCTTATGTCTTTATGCAAAAACTTAAGAGACTCAAATTAGCTTTAAAAGAGTGGAATTGGAAAGTATTTGGCAATGTTCTTGTGAAAATTAAAGAAGCAGAAAAATTGGTCAAGGAAAAAATGAAAATTTCAAATGAAAATCCTCAAGATGAAAATGCTCTTTTTGATATGGTGATGGCCCAAAATGAAATGAATTCCAGAGAAGTTCAACACAGTGTTATGTTGAAGCACAAATCAAGAATTCAATGGATGAGGGAAGGATCTGCCAATACCAATTTTTTTCACACAAACATTAAAATTAGGCAGACAACAAACATGATTTGTGAATTGGAAGATGATGATGGTAATTTGGTAGCTGATCAAGACAAAATTGCTGACTTATTAGTTGATTTCTTTCAAAAAAGATTTCAGTTCCAAGATGTTAGCATTGATGAATCTCTATTGGAGGTTATTCCCCAGCTAGTAACTGATGAAGACCAGAATAAGCTTGACATGATTCTTGATTCAAATGAAATCAAGAAAGCAATTTGGGAAATGAATGCAGATGGAGCTCCAGGACCTGATAGTTTTTTAGGTATTTTTTACAAAACTTGTTGGGAGATTATAAATCAGGACTTTTTGGAAGCTATACAATACTGTTGGAGGAGGAAACATATTCCAAGAGGTCTTAATTCCAATTTTTTAGTTCTTCTGCCCAAGACTCAAAATGCAAAAAAAAAAACAAATCAGTTTAGACCCATTGGTCTAAGTAATTTCAGTTTTAAAGTATTTCCTAAAATTCATGCAACTAGAATGAGTAGTTTAATGGGAAAATTGGTATCATCTCAGCAAGCTGCTTATATTTAAGGTAAAAACATTCATGAGCAAGTGATGTTATCTTCAGAACTAGTCAATGAAATGAAACATACCAGAATGGGAGGTAATGTTGGTCTAAAGCTTGACATATCACAATCTTATGACTCAGTAAGCTGTAAATTCTTACTTCAAGTTCTTCACAAGTATGGTTTTTCAGAAACATGGTGTTCATGGCTTCAAGTTTTATTCTATTCAGCTAAAATTTCAGTCATGGTTAATGGGGGTCCTCATGGATTTTTCTCAATGGAGAGGGGCTTAAAGCAAGGGGATCCATTATCTCCCATTTTGTTTGTCTTGATGGAAGAAGTTCTGAGTAGAGGTTTAACAAGACTTGTTGAAACCAGAAAGATGCAACCAATGGTTATCAGAAAGGGGATCTATCCTACTCATCTGTTTTTTGCAGATGATGTGTTTATATTTACTAATGGCTCCAAAAAAAGTTTAAATTCTTTGCTTAGTCTTCTCAAGTGTTATCAAGATAGCTCAGGCCAACTGATTAACAAACAAAAGAGGAAATGCTTTTTGGATGGTTGTACTCCTGTCAGAAAAGCTCAAATTTCAAGTTTACTTCAAATGAAGCTTACTTCTTTCCCAGATAAATACTTGGGAGTAATTCTAAAACCAGGTAGAGTTAAAAGTGATACAGTCTGGCCAATGGTGGAAATGTTACAAAGTTATTTAGCAGCATGGAAGGGAAAATTACTTTCTTTTCATGATAGATTAGTTCTTATAAAATCTGTATTATGCAGCATTCCTATCTATAATATGTCAGTATATAAATGGCCAAGCTCAATTATCAAGATCAGTGAAAGAATCATAAGAAATTTCTTATGGACAGGTGACAGTGAAGAAAGGAAGTATGATACTTTTAATTGGAATAAGGTGTGTACTCCCTTCAATAAAGGTGGTCTAGGTATTAAGAGACTGATGGTAATCAATAAATCTCTTTTGATGAAAATGATGTGGAAATTGTTGAACTCAGAGGATGATTGGGCAAGATTTTTTAAAGCTAAATATCAAGATAAAAATGGAGTTTGGTGTACTCAGTGGAAATTATCAACAGTTTGGCCAGGATTGAAATGGGCTTGGCTGGAGCTCAAAAAGCATATAAGATGGTGTGTGGGTGATGGCAGTAAGATTTCAGTCTGGTTTGATAAATGGATTGGAGATAGCCCTCTAATTGAATAATTTGGTGACAAAACCACAGTGCAGAACTATATTCATCTTAAGGTTCAAGATTTATTGGTAAATGGTGAATGGAGCATACCCACTGATTTGCAAGATATAATTCCTTCTTATTTGCCACCAATAATTTGGGGTAAGGACATGATTGTTTGGTGTGGAGATGTGAAAGGAGCTTTCATAATTGCTTCTGCAGTTGAAAAAATTAGAATTAAGGAACATAAAGTGCATTGGCCTAATGTGATATGGAAACCATTTTTGCATCCTGGAATTTCCAGTAACATTTGGAAATTGCAACAAGGAGTTTATATGGATGATGAAAAAATGGTGAATAAAGGGTATTCATTAGACTCCAAATGTTGTATTTGTCAACAAGAACAGGATAATATGAAGCACCTTCTCTGGCTATGCAATTTCAGTTCTCATATATGGCACTGGTTAGTACCAATCTTTGAATTCCAAATTCCATCTTCATTTGATGATATTATTCAATTTGCTAGGAATAAAAGTTCTTTTGTTAAGAAAGTGTGGATTACAGCATCATGTGCTATTCTAAGGAAATTATGGTTTCAAAAAAACAAATTAGTTCATGAAGGCATTCCCCCCCAATCTGGAGAGCTTTAAAAGAAGAATCCTGCATCTTGTTTTTTATGGAAGTTATAGAATGAATGGAACAAAAAGGTTGTCAAATTATGATACCAATATTATTAACTTCTTTCAACTGGAGCAGGAAAAAAATTAATACTTTCTCCCTTAAAGAATGTCAGTGGAATGGTCCACCATTGGGTTATGCACTGTTATGTTGTGAAGGAGTTGCTAATGGAAATCCTGGAGTTGCAGGATATGGTATTATTGCTAGATCTTACCAAGGTCATGTCATTGGTACCATTTCTGGGGGTGTTAGTTTAGCTATTAGATTTATTGCTGTGGTAGTGTCAGTGATTTGTGCTATTGAATAGGCTATCAAAATGCAATGGAGCAAGATTATTATTAGATCTTCTGATAAGACAGTGATGGATAACTTTAAAAAAGGTGTGGTTCCTTGGTATCTGAGGGCAAGATGGCTGAAATCAAGTAGCAGAATGACAGATATTCAGTATGAAGACTGTTTTAAAGAGATTAACTTTTCAGCTGAAAGCTTAGCAAGATGTGGCATAAAACTGTCTCAAGGAGAAACTGTTATTCATAATGGAAAACCATCTTCTTTATCTCAAGTTGAAATGCCCCATACAACATATCACAGAGCCTGAGTGTTTTGAGAAATGCTGTAATTGTTTCTTCTCTTTACTTTGAAATTTGTATTTGAGCTTTTTTCATTTGTTGGGCTCTGTAACTAATGGGCCTATCTGTTTTCTTTCTTTAGTTTCTTCCTTGTTGGGTCTGTCTTATTTTCCAATTGAGTCAGTCCTGTAATTTGGTGTTTTTCTTCTTCTTAATAAAATTGGTGATTTAGCAAAAAAAAAAAAAAAAACTCACTTATCTATTTCTCGAAATATGTGTTGGTAAGCTTTCGCTTTAACCAAGTTCATATTTACTCTTGACGAAAGTCATGTTGATTATATCAATAACTTGAAAATCGCTTTGATATTAATAGTTCGTGGATAACAACTATTTCCATCCTCTAAGAAAGTTTCAATGATTGCAATGAGAGTTTTGAACAAGTAACCATGTTTGGATATAAGCATAGTGTGTATTCGAATTTGTGTATAAATCCAAAACCGGTAACCTAAGTATGCGTACCCGTACGCGTACTGGTTGGTTGTTAGAAGTTCGGAATCTGAGTATGCGTACCCATACGCGTACTGGTGGAAGTTTGGGTTCCGTGAATTTCTGCTGGAGTTTGGAATGTGTAATGGTATGAGTACCCGTACGCGTACTTGCGTAACCAAACTCGGTCCGGCTACTTAGGTATGCATACCCGTTTGCATACTTAAGTAGGTTACTTTCTAAAATCGGTTTGTTCATGAACTAAAACATTTATATATAATAAGGAATGCAATCTATTGCAAACCATGACTATGATGTTTATGAATTGATTCGAGTGAATCAAAATCGATTTTTCTTCAATTGTGTCTTGTATACTTCTATGAGATCTAAGCAATTGAATAACTCTCTAACTAGTTTCATTTGAGTAATTTGAACTAGTTATAGTGGAGATGAATAAGGTTAATATGAAAGTGCTCATATGGCTAACCATTGGTTAACTATTGTTGAACTGAATAAGTGTACACGTTTAGGTACGGTTACCCAAACCTAAATGAAGTTACATTTCATTTGTGTATAATAAGCTAAGTTCGATCTAACGGTTGAAAGATATTAGGTTGAATCTAATCAGGTTTTCATCCAACGGTGAACATTGAATGCTTTGTTACCAAGGTAACTTAGATTGCAAACCCTTATTTGAAGACTATATAAAGGAGAACTCTAGCAACTTGGAAACCAAATCCACACACCTACTATGTGATACTAGTTGCATAAGCTAGAGTCTATTCTCCTTTAACCTTAGGTTTTTCACGAAACCCTGTAGGTTAACGACTTATAGACTTCATTGGGATTGTGAAGCCAGACCCAACTATTTCCATGTAGTTGCGTGTTTTGATCTTGTTGTTTTATATCGTGATTGAGAACTATCTTCCTTAAGATTTTCTCGAGATTTTATCTCTGATAGGAAAGATAGAAAAGTAGTCACAAAAACCTTCGTCTCATCGTTTGCGAATCTACAATATCTTGTTTCGTTAATCGATTAAGATTATTGTGAGGTGATTGATATTTCTAGGCTATTCTTCGGTAATATAAGTCCAGTATATCAATTAGTTCATGTTCACCTTGATTTATCAAAAGACAAAACGAAACTCGGAGGTATATTCGTGGGAGATAGATTTATCTATTCAATAGACTTTTATGTGTGATACAGATTTTTTATCAAGTTTTCGACTTTGGGTCGTAGAAAATCTTAGTTGTGGGTGAGATCGGCTAAGGGAATCAAGTGCGCAGAATCCGGCATGGTTCTTGAGGCGTAAGGAACTCCAATGTACCTTGATCAGTGTTAGATTTATTAGGGATCAACTACATTCCAGACCGAAGTTAACTTGGTAGTAGGCTAGTGTCTGTAGTGTCTAAATACAACGTGGTGTTCAAATCCATACTAGGTCCCGGGTTTTTTTTGCATTTTCGGTTTCCTCGTTAACGAAACTTCTGGTGTCTGTGTTATTTATTTTCCGCAATATATTTTGTTATATAATTTAAATATCACAGGTTTTGCGTTGAATCGATCAATTGGTAAAATCCAACCTTTGGTTATTGATTGAAATCGATTGATCCTTGAACATTGGTCTTTGGTACCGTTCAAGTTATTTCTCTTGTATTCAATCAGGTTCGCAAATTCCTATTTGTTTGATTGAGGATTGAATCGAGAAATTGAGATATAACTCTTTGATATAATTTTTCTTAAGATTGAGTCTGACTGTCTAGTTGATTCTCTTGAAAGTATATTGGAGTTAGTCCATACAGATTGCTAAGCGAAAAATTTGGTGAGGTTCTTGTACCCCATTTTTTTCAGCTACCATACGATTAAGATTATTGTTAGGTGATTGATAATACTAGGCTATTCTTTGGGAATATAAGTCCGGTTTATCAATTGGTTCATGTGTGTAGGATCAGAATATCGCCACAGCAATACTCTTGCGAAATTTATAACAATATTTCTGCGAGCTCATCAACAACACACTACAAATGTTGCAAATTAATGACGTAATAGACAACGACAACATAAAACACGAGAAAGATGTGAAGATTTTGTGGTTGTAGAGAAATCTCGCGAGAATGAAGCGGAGCTCGCGAGAATAAGATGGGAGCTCGAGAGAATTATGGAGAGAATGTAACAAGAGAGAAAGAGCCTGCGAAATTATGGAGAGAGATAGCGAGAATATAGTAAGGGATCCTAAAATAGGGGGAATATGAGTTGTATGTGAGCTGTCATCCACTATGTAAACACCTATATAAAGAGAAGAGCAGGAGAGAGAAAGGGAGAGACATAATTTTTGTAAGAGAGAGATATTTTACAAAGAGAGAATGTATTTTTCTTTATTATCTTCTTCCCAAAAAACTAGATCTAGAACTCTACCCATTAATGGAGATTATCAATGTAAATCAAATGTAAATTTAAACAATCATAGTGAAGAATCATGGATGTAGATCAAATTGATCGAACCATGTAAAAATATGTGTGTCTATTTACAATTTTAGTATTTTAATCATCATTTTCATATCAAATGAGTTTAGATCAAGAAATTATTATCAAGATATTACAAGGGGTGTGTTGTGGGAATTCCTGCAACTACATTTTGGCGCTAGAAACAGGGACGAAGGATTTATTTTATCTTCAATTTGCTGGTTCAAAACAACATCCACAGATTTCGATCAAAAGAGTTCCAATGCAAAAAAAAATTGAGAGTTTACATGAAGATTTATCATCTGAAGCTCCAGAAAATGAAGAGGACGAGATATGAAAGACAAAATCAAAGTTGAAAAAGAAACAATGAAGACGAAGTCAGACGGATTAATATCAACAAAAGACAAATCATCTTTCTTAACTCATTTATTTTCTCATTACTACTCGCCTTCAAATCTATCTATCTATCTATATATATATATAAAAGACAATTTAGAAAAAATTTCTCATAAACGTTAATTATTTATGGCAAAGATCAGATCTCATTTCGAAAATCTTAAAATAGCTAAAATAGTTAAAATAATGCCTTCCTAATTAATTTATTCGATCTTGAAAATGTTGGTTACTGATGTTCGCAGATCTAATTTCTCTTTTGATTGCTTATTGTACAGTGACAGAGAACAACGAATACCATACCTTCGTCCGTGGTAATTATCGGTTAAATCTCGCTGGCTAACTAAATTTTCTCCGCCGGCAAACAACAAATTGCTGGCTCAACCACCAATGTTTATTTTCACTAATCAAAGAGAATTCAGTTTGCAGGACATTATGAAGCTTGTCATATTCGTAATATTTTGCTAAGGGATCGTCAGTGAATAAGCTTAGATAGAATCATAAGAAACTCAACGAAAGCATTGTTTCAACGAAGTAAGGCATCTAAAAGCAAAGGAAAGAATAACACACAATGACTAAATCTTCCTTGTCAACAACGTATGCGAAATATTAAGAGGAAATAGCTTGAGAAAAATGTAATGTGAAGTGACTTGTGAGATAAACAGCGAGCAAAAAGATAAACAACGAGCAACAAGAGTAGTTGGTAGGTGATTGGATGATGACAAAGGAAATCCAAAAGAAATCATCAAACGACTGAAAATATTCTCAACACTAGTAGTGAACTTGCGATATCACCGCAAAGGAGAAAATAAATTCATTGCTCGATTAACAGCACCAGCTTAGGTGAAGACAAACTCATCTGGCAACAATAACAGGCGAAGATTAAAGGTTGAAGAGCGAAAACTAAACAAAAGAAACTACATCTCAATATGGATAGAATTTATTAAGGATTGAAGATCAGTTAGAGAAGAAGGGATATAGAATAAGCTCACTTTGTCAAACAACTTCAGTGACCTAACCATCTCGTAAAGAAGGGAAACTTGCGGAAGGAGTCAACCTGTCCAATAATTTCTGGAGAAGTCATGATAACTTGCGAAAAAGAACTAAAAGATCAACATCGCAGTCGAATCTAGAGGATCATCCACAAAGATAAAGTAAATATGCTTACTTGGTCGCCATCAACTACGAAGAAATACGAAAAGTAAAGAGATGATGAGGCAACTAAGGAGGAAGAATTTCTGCGAAGTCAGCAACCAGTAAAGAAGTTTAATGTACATAAAAATTATTCATAGAGGGAGAAATGATCTCGAATCAAAGGGGCACACATAATTATCATCACTAGCGAAATTAACTTCGCCAGTAACACCAGAATATTACTTAAGAGTTTCTGAAAGTAATAGTAGTTAATGAAGGAACTATCTCGAAACTATTGCATGAATGATTTGGAACAGCATCAGCATAATATGAGTTCGCAGCATGAAGTTAAGAAGATGCGAAATTGATGCAACCACAAAAAAATGAAATGAAAGGAGGAGATATCCCTATAAAGACACCAGGGCGAACAACAATAAAAAAATTACCAAGCCTGGGAATATGGCGAATGAGGAGAGCAGCTAGCTCTGTTGAAAAGGATCGTAGATATAGAGAAATGTCAGGGAAGAACAATTTAGTCCAAGTATTATGAACCATCAACTCGAATCATGATCAAGACGATATGGATTATCAAGCACAGGTTTCCTACGCATGAAACCAAAAACGAGAAGAAAGAGCTCAACAAATCAACGATAATTCAACTTAATAGCGCGAATAAATTAGCAGGTAAATAAATTGTCATGGGAGGAAATTTTGCAGGTGAAAGCAAACATATCGTTACAGCGCAAAGAGATCCCACGACAATATGCGAACGTGAAGAATAAAGAGCTTCTTAAAGACGTATTTTAACTTGAATAAGGGAAAAAATAGAAGAATGGCAAAGGTCAAGGAAGCGGACTCAACTTAGTAGTGTGAAGAATTTGCAACAAACTCAACTTCAGATTGCGAAGTAGTTTGTTCTCTTCGCAGACATTTTAAGAAACTCTGTCTCAAGAAAATTAGTTCATACCAACGAAAGACTTACTGCAAGGAGAAATCACAAGAAAGTAGACCCAGCGAAGGAATAACATATGAGGGAGAGTATACAAAGGGCACTAAAATGAGAATAACATATGCAAATCTTGCCATTCCTACACAAACATATGCATAGCGCAATTGAACTGACATCGAAGATCGCCATGGATATCAACTCCAGAGAAATTACATTTGTACAAATACCACAGCATCGCAGATTCACGTCACAGTAACAACAAAACTAGTGGAACATCATCTTAGGCGAAGGCAGAAGAAGAGAAATAATGAGTTTCATGAAGGTTCATAAATAAGTGTGAAGAAATTCAAATGAGTTATTTGACTTATACTCCTGCGAATCTATTCCGTGCTCAAGGTTCTGCGAAGAGATAGGATGAATTTCTACGAAAAGGATGAATTTTTGCGAAGAAGTAGAATGAACAGCTGGGTTCAGAGACCAAGTAAGAGTAGTTCTGCGAAAGGGATAGTGAAAACCACGTCAAGTTTAAGAGAATCTAATTTATGGATCACCAGATACTATATTTTGTGTCTTGGCTTTGAGATTAACTAACTTTCCCGTTTGATTTTAGTTCATAGAAACTCCCCTGCCCCAAAGAGAATCTCATGTAGAAAACTTCAGCGAAGGAAGCGTTAATAAATTAGGCGAAGAAAAATATTTGGAGGTGGAAATGTAATAAGCAAACATAAAAGAATAAATGCTGCGAAGTTTACCGCAACAACAGAAGCACAAGCCGGAATAGATGGTCAAAGGAATACTGAAAGAGATTGGAGTTGCGAGATCGAACCTCATCTCATTCTTTATTTTTACCATATTTTTTACTAGGATACTAATGGCGAAGATGATAACAAAGATAAAGCGTGGATATATTCTTTCGCAAGCAACAACATGCATAATTGGTTGGATGTGTTGGTTTTGTGCAGGAAGAGGCAGGATCAATTCTCCCCAAATTTATCATTTTTTGTATGTTGGATTAATTTCGCAGAGAGAAGGTTAAGCTTCACCAAGAGTATGATAATTTCGCAAGCATGCCATACATATGTTCGCAGACGCTTACTTTGCGATCATTCGCAGCAAGAATGAACACTTCGCAGATGTTCACTTCCTTCGCAAAGATGCTTACTTCCCAAATACCAGCGTAAAGAAGAAATGAATAGCAGGCAAGCACAGTTCGTTCAAGCCCATTAAAGTTCACCCAACAGTAAACAAAATATCAAGGCTTAAGTTTACACAGAAATTGTACAGTTGCGAATTTCTAGTACAATTAGTTGGTTAGAGGCATGAATTTGGTATTTCATTACTTCGCAAGATCTTTGATTATTTCGCAAAAAAAGAAAGTTGATGACTATTTCGCAAGTTAATTTCGCAAGAAAGGGTTAGAACAGTTGGTATGGTGCGACAGTATACAAGATATAGGTTAAGAGTTCATTTCTCATTTCATCTTTTAAGTCCTTTGTTTCTTAATTCACAAATAATCAGGCAAATTCTCAACAATTAATTGTATCCCCTAAGCATAGATTATCTTAATACAAAGCATAACCTATCTAATTGAATCACAACTAATGAGGAAAATTATGCAAACAATTAAAAACTCTGCAAAAGCAGTGATTAAGTTGACACCAAAATACTCTGGAAAAGCAGTGATTAAGTGAATTATAAATTATAAATTAGATAAAATAAATAATTACCAATTATTCATGCATAAATAGCTTCCTCATTGCCTTGGTTGTGGGATAGAGGTGGCAATCGGGCGAGTCGGGGCTTGCTTGGTGCGGGTTACACGGGTTCGGGTTAACACGGGCCAAAACCCGCGGGTTGATATTCTTCACGGGTTGTCATTTCTTCAACCCGTGCCCGTAACGGGTTAAACTTGCGGGTTCACGGGTTAGCCCGTTTCTGGTGAGTCAACTCAGGTCAACGTAAGTCAAGGGGTCAAGTGGATGATAGTCGGTTGGTCTTAGTCGGCTGAGTCACTAGGCGACTCACCTGAACTGAATTCGGCAGAATTCAGTCTGTTTTTGGCTATTTCCGGTTGTTTTTTTTACAGCTCTTCCCTGCAATCATTCAACATCATTCAACATCCTAAACATGCATCTAGTTCACAGTTCAAACGGAATACCAAAAAAAAATAAAAAAAAATCACAGTTCAAACAACAACAGAAACAACAACAGATTCTCCATTTCTCCATCGACCCATTCAATCTTCTAATTTCTTCAATCTCTGCTTCATCTCTATTTCTCCATTGACAGATTCAATCTTCTAATTTCTTCAATCTCTGCTTCAATCGATTTTTCTGATTCTTGCATCATCTAAAAAAATTCCGGAAGTCCAATAGATTCCTGGATTCAACGATTTTGACATCAAGCAAGGAATTTCAGATGAATAAAAATGAAAAATAATAACCTAACACTAGATTTGAGACAAATAAAGCATAAAAGAATTATTAAATTCTTGGGAAGGAGACGTACATATGATACAAACAAAAAAATTCCAAATCAGTCACTCATCTCAGTTACAATATGATACAAACAAAAAAATCATAAAAATTAAAAGAAAATGGTGTATACGTATACACCAGCTTGGGAAGGAAACTTAATCAATAGCGTGACAACAGGAGAAGGAGTGATGGAGGTGGTGAGGAGTTTGTGAACTGAGGAGGGAGACACAGCAGCTGTTGGAGAAGAGGGTGGGGACTCCCCACTGGGGAGAAAAAAAAAATAGGAAGAAGAAGAAAAAATGAAAAGATTATAGGGTTTTAGTGTTTTTATATGTTTAATGCAGGGATATGATTAAGTTACCTCTATATCCAACGGTGAGTATTAAATTTAGTTTACTATACACGGGTTTACCCGTATACCCGCGGGTTTACGGGACGGGCACGGGTTAACCCGTTTACTAACGGGTCATCATTTCTTTAACCTGAACCCGGCCTGTTTATAACCAAGTCAAGCCGGGTTCGGGTTTTCACGGGCCGGGTTCGGGATTATCCGAGGGTTTCGGCTTGATTGCCACCTCTATTGTGGGAGAATTAGCCGTTCATCATGTTGGAAACACGCTCAAAACTCATTATTATTGCTCAAAGGGTTTACAAATGATGAAATTGGAAGAAATATAATGAAAACCGGGTGTGTAACAGTTATATTTGTTACAAACCGATCTGTTACAGAGAGCGATAAAATAAGAGTGTCGTTGTCACTGTAGCATATAAGACTGTCTTCAAAACTGTCGCATTCACTGTATGAAATACGACTGCTTCTTGGCGTCCAATGTTCTTCGAGCTCTCTTCAATGGCAGCAGCAGCAGATCTCTGAAACTTGAATTTCTTTGCTTTGTTATCTCTCCAAACTCTCTGTGACGCTTCTCCTCGACCCAAGCAACCTTTTTTTATAGTCAACAGTACCGTAATAACTCCTCAAATCTTCCATATAATTCCGCCATAACTCGGTAATATTTCCATGCAAAATACGGGAATTTCTTCCCTTTTTTATCTCCTCCACGCTGTTTTATCTGGAAAGCTTGCTTCTATACGTTCCTTCCTCTTCCCGGATAACATCAAACGCTGCTACCCACGTACAAACTTCCCAGAATAACAAAGAAAATACCCGAGAATAATATCCACCTATGTTTGCTTCCACACGAGATTGTGGACAAATTTAGACGAATCCAACTGGCATACAAGTCCTTTTTGGTACGTCCAATTCATCCCAGAAAATCCCATCCATCGAGTCTCCTTGTTTCACGACCAAAATGCAAACCCTAAATTATGCTGCCATGGTCACGTACTCCCATGTTCTTCCCGACGATTATCCAGCCCAACTGAACCCATTCGAATACCCATACCAGCATTGTTTGGGAATATCATGTACATACCAATCGATAACAGTGATAAAGTCTCATTGAAACTCTCCAAAAATCCAAAATAAAATCTCACAGCGAGCTTTAACAAATTCCCGCCAAAACTGGAAATTCAAAAAGAAGAAGATGGTGTCTCCCTAACCAAACTATGGATGCGAATAGCAGGTGGGTGATGTGGACAAAAATGGGTGTTGTGGACAAATGGTCTACACATAGCCTTGGGTGACACATAGCGAACATGGGGGTCCATATAGCAAATGTCCTCCGGAGGTGCTCCGAGCAACTTTTCGAGCCGAAATTTCCAACAATATTTATTTCCAAAAAATATCTACAAACACACAAAAAAACCATAATAAGGACGAAAACAAGTACTAACAATACGAAACATTGAGGACAAATTAGACACATAAATGCGTCTATCAAATACCCCCAAACTTATTATTTGCTAGTCCTCGAGCAAAACTAATAAAAATAAACCGAGTTAATCTCAGGAGGGTTTACCAGAGGTGTACCCACAAAACCATGACTTCTGATTGGTCACAAGTATCCAAAGATCTATGAGGACATACATATTCTCAACCTATCTCCAAGTAACTAAAATGCCAAAGAAAAGGTGCCAGCTCTAAAGCTGACTAAAGAAAAGGGGAGACACATCCGCAATATTGCTAGATAAAGAGATATCCGCTACACAGCTAGATAAACATTGTAAGATACGTCCGCTGATTTACAGCTGGATAAGATTAGGAGAGATAAAAAGATGAGAGAGACATCTGCTACACAGCTGGACTAATTACGTGTGATGATTTAAACCAGTGCTAGAAATATCTTGTGGTAGATTGAAAGCGGACTAACAAAGCAACCAAATATATCTTTCTTCGACCCTCTCATAGTGCTCAGTAGAAACAACATCTTCTTTGGTCTTCAACTGTTGATGATCAACTATCGAACCTCATAGAACCTTGACAATTAACTCTTATCTTCGATTTCTTGCTTGACATAAAGACTTCTACTTCCCTATGGCCTTATTGAACATAAGAACGTAATGATGATTTTTTATTTTTTATTTTGAAACACAAAAATTACAGGACAAAATTTACATGGCCATGGGAGAAGGACTTTAAAAACTTAGATCTTCGCAACTCGTGATGTCTTGGTATCATGAATTCTAATAACTTATATAAATTGCTCTTATAACTTCTTGTAACTAAGTCTTCAACTTTGATTTTTTTGGATTCTTTTTTTCTATTGTTGCTTATTGTAGGTACCGAATATCGTAAGATGTTGGGTTACGAATGTAATAACAAAGACAGGAGGAAAGTGTCGCAAGAAAATGCGATGATATAAGAAACACTGGAAAAGTGTGAAGAGATTACGAATATAGAATAAAATTATGAATAGAAGTCGCGATACTTCGCAAGCTATATACATTTGTACAAATTTCACTATAAATAGTAGTTCAAATGTTAAATTAGGGAGGTTCTTTAAGTGAGTGTTAGAAAAAGTCTTAGGGGAGAGAATAGAGAAAGTTGTAACTGTTCTAAGTTCCATTAACATATTTCTTTATAATCGGTTGATAATATTAATCAGTAAATTGTCATTTTTCATCAAGAACTTCTTAAAGTTTTATGAATTCTACTGAGGGTGTAGTTGTAGGATTTCCTGCAACTACATAATTGGCGCTAAAAACAGGGAAACCTGAAGATTGTTATAGCAAAAATTTGAAGGAGTTTTGGAAATTTGAAGATCAAATGGAGTCAGTAGATGAAGATTGCAAAAGAGAAGAATGTAATATGATCACAAAGACAATGATTGATGAATTTCATAACAACATGAAGGGAAGGATACACAAACGAGATTGTAGAGGAAGAAAGATCATGGAAGTGGAGAAAATAACAACTTTGAAAGAATGGGAAAAGCAGAAAATCACATTTTCAGTAGCATAAATTCCAAATGAAGACTTGAACCACACTTCACCATTAGTAGTCACATTTCCGATCATGCGAGAAGAAAAGAAAGCTATAAAATCTATAGAAAAATGGAAATTAAACCGAGTTTTGATTGATACAGGGAGTTTTGTTGATATTATATTCTATCATGCACTTAAGGGGATGGGGATTAAATATGAAGAGATCACAAATTCAGAATGTCTTATCCATGGATTGGGAAAATCTACAACAAAATCTAAAGGGGAAATAATATTACGAGTACCGCTGGGAGAAATCGAAACACACATAGTTTTATGTGTGGTAGATATGGAATCTCCATATAATATGCTGATGGGAAGACCATGGATTCATGCGATTAAAGCTATTGCTTCGACATTACATCAATCAATTAAGTTTCCTACACCAAGCGGAATACAATAAATAAAAGGGGATCTTGATAGTGCAAAATTTTGTTATCAGATTAAAGTAAAACAATGTGGAGGGAGAGCAAGAAAGAAACAATTTCGTAGAAAACTTGCGAAAGAAGCGAAAAAGGAAGAGGAGTTCAGAGTGTATACAATAAGAGCAAGAGAGGGAAAAGGAATACCAAGTGAGATACCAGAAAAAGAAGGAGAACCAATTAAAGTAATCAAAGAACCAACACCTATGGGAGAGCAAAGTCCTAGTTACGTTGCAGCAGAACCAACCAAAGAAATAAATATTGGAATTGAAGAGGAGCCTTTAATCTTGCGAATTGGAACTAAGATGGACGAAGAAGAAGAGAAAAGAATTATTGATCTCTTACGAGAATACAAAGATATATTCGCAGGAAGTGTAGATGAAATACCATGAATTGATCCATCAGTGGCGTGTCATAGATTGAACATAGATAAAAGCGTAAGACCATTCAACCAAAGAATAAGAAAGATCTCGAAAAATTATCATGCACAAATAGAAGAAGAATTACAAAAGATGTTGGATGCAGGAATCATAAGAGAAGCAAAATACCCAGAATGGATTGCGAATATGGTCATTGTTCCAAAGAAGAATAAAGGGATACGAATTTGTATATATTTCACTGATCTAAACAAAGCCTGTCCCAAAGACAGTTTTCCATTGCCAGATATACCACAAATGGTGGAATCAGCTGCAGGACATGATAGAGTCACTTCACTCGATGGATATAAAGGGTATAATCAAATATCACTCGCAGAAGAAGACCAAGAACATACTGCCTTTTTTGCTCCAAGAGGTTTATATTGTTATGTGAAGATGCCATTTGGTCTGCGAAATGCGGGTGCTACATATCAACGAATGGTCGAAAAGGTGTTCGCAAAGTGGATACATAAAACCTTAGAGGTGTATGTAGATGATATGTTGATAAAAAGTAAAGAGGCCAAAGATCATGTGCAAGATTTGAAGGAAATATTTGAACAAATGAGAAAATTCAACATCAAATTGAATCCTGAAAAATGTATAATTGGAGTTGCGTCAGGAAATTTTTTGGGATACATAGTATCAAAGGAGGGAATACAAGTCGATCCAGAAAAAGTACAAGCAATTCGTGACATGCCAACACCTGCAATGGTAAAAGAAGTGCAAAAGCTAAATGGACTCTTGGCTTCACTTGGAAGATTTATTTCGCGAATGTCAGATAAGTGCAAACATTTCTTCAACATACTTAAGAAGGGAGCAAAATTCAAGTGGACTGATGAATGTGAAAAAGCTTTTAAAGAAATCAAAGAATATCTCGCGAATACATCCATATTACAGAAACCAGAGAAAAATGAAGAATTATTGGTGTACCTCGCAACAACTCAATATGCTTTAAGTGCAGTTCTATTGCGAACAGATGCAGGAATAGAAAGGCCCATTTACTACATCAGTAAAACTTTTAACACAGCAGAGAGAAATTATTCTAAAATGGAGAAGTTAATCTTAGCCCTAGTTTATGCATCATTTAAGTTGCGAATATACTTTCAAGCACATGTGATAAAAGTGGTAACCAAAGTCCCAATTGAGTCAGTCATGAAGAACACAAAAAGGTCAGGGAGAATAGAAAGGTGGAATGCACAAATAAACCATTACAAGATAAAGTACGAAGTGTTATCATCGCAAAAGTCACAAGTTGTCGCAGATTTCTTGGCAGAATTTCCTTTGGAAGAAGATGAGGCAGTAGAAGAAATGATGGATATTGAAGAAGAATTTGGGAATCCAAAAGACCTATTAACAGAACCAAATAGATGGGAAATTTTAGTAGACGGATCATCCAACAGTGAGGGGAATGGAGTAGGAGTTATATTGATTTCACCAGAAGGAGAAAGAATAGCATTCTCATTCAGACTAGAATTTGCATCCACGAACAATGAAACAGAGTACGAAGCTGTAGTGCATGCATTAAAGATCGCAATAGAAAAGAAGCTCGAAAATATAAGAGTAACAAGTGATTCTCAGCTGGTAATTTGTCAAGTTAAAGGGGAATATACCACAAATGAGTCTTCTTTGAAGAAATACAAGAAACTATTTGATGAATTATCTGCGAAGATACCAAAGTTAAAATGGAGGCATATAACAAGGAAATACAATCGACTCGCAGATGCTTTTGCATTCATTCCAAGTATGATGACAAACCCTAATACAAGAAATATCAAAATCCAGACAATTCAACATCCATCAGTGAATAAAGAGGAAGAAATTGAAGAAGCAGTTGCGATGGAAGTAGAAAGGGAACTACCAGACGGCATCGCAGAAGATCTCGCAGATTGGAGAAAGGACATTCATGCATATCTCGCAAAAGGATAAATACCCAGGAACAGACTATAAGCACATAAATTAAAGAGTCGTGAAACAAATTATGAGTTACGAGAAGGAATTTTATACAGAAAATCTTTCAGTGGACCACCTCTCAGATGTTTAACTCGTGAGGAAGGAGAAAAAATATTGAAGATGTTACATGGAGGAGAAGCTGGTAATCATAGTGGGGGAAGATCTATAGCTTATAGATCAAAAATACAAGGATATTACTAGCCTTATATGCACACAGACGCAAAATTGTTGGTGAGACGATGCAAAGAATTTCAACGACATGGGAAAAGAACTCATGCACCAGGGGCACCATTAACCTCTTCAACAAGCTGCTGGCCTTTCGGGAAATGGGGATTGGACATTGTTGGCCCATTTTTACCTGGATCTGGGCAGAGAACATACTTAATATCGTAACAGATTATTTCACGAAGCTTGCAGAAGTAAAAGCAGTACAACATATTCGCGATAAAGATGTTTTTACATTCATATTTGAGAATATCATTTGTAGGTATGGAGTTCCAGCATAATTAGTATCCGACAATGGGAAACAATTTGAAGGGCAGAATATAGAGATGTTACTCAGTGCTTTTAGGATAAAATGTGGGAAATCAACTCCATTATATCCACAAGCTAATGGACAGGAAAAGGCAACAAATAAAACAATCGCAGATACAATCAAAAAGAAATTAGAAGGACATCTCAGAGGGTGGTGTGAGCAAGTGCCTAGTGCAGTCTGGGCATACAATACAACTAGAAGGGAGGCAACTGGAATGTCTCCTTATTGTTTAACATATGGAGTAGAAGCAGTATTGCCAACAGAGGTTGTAATTCCGAAAAAAAAGAAAGAAGCTTGGGAAATAAATTTAGTGCAGGGGTGATATTAAGTGAACTGGATTATTTGGAATAAAAAAGGGAAAAGGTGTTGCGACATATGGAAATTTATCAGGAAAGATTAGCTCGAGAGTATAACAAGAGAGTTATTGAACGTGAGTATCAACCAGGTGATTTGGTCATGCGAGAAACACCTCCCTACCAGAAAGAAAATGGAGGAAAACTAGCACCAAAATGGGATGGACCATATGTCATTAAAGAGGTTGTGGGAAGTGGAGCTTATCGGCTGATGGATCCAGAAGGGAAAGACATGGGTTTAAGACTTGGTCGACCCTGGAATAGATTGTATTTAAAAATGTCCATAAAACTCATGATAATTTTGCGAATATCGTTTGCTCGCACAAAAACAACTAAAATTACAAATTTTAAAATTCTTATTGCGATCAGCTTTCATTAAAGAAATACGCAAAAATTTATTTGCGATCAGCTTTCATAAAAGGAAGCCGCAAACTGTGATCAGCTTTTATAAAAAGAAAGAAAGTCACAGAAATTTTACACAGGCAAACCTTTATGATGTACAACCTAGTTCGCGGAGCAACATTTCGCAAGAGGCAAAGTCCTAAAGTACGTCATTTAAGGGGGTACCTATAAGCATGGCTCAGGGGAAACGGAACACCACCACGGAACCTGAGTACATGGACATTACGGGGTACATAACCCAAAAACGGGGTACCTATCCGGGTAAGACACCTTGGATTCTCAACCTAATCTTGCGATGTAACATGATTTAGGTTGGGCGACTAAGGCATACTACCTTTCCTAAGAAGTGCAGAAAACGATCAAGGCGCCGAGGTACACGGTTGAGTCAAGAGTGCTGGATGGGTTTGAAGCACATCTGCCATTCTTGACAAGTCTTGGCAAATGATGCACTTGGCCCAAAGATACCCCATAGGGTGCAACCTCATAACTATAAGCCCTATAGGAAAAAGGATAAGAGGTTGCGAACAAAAGCTGGTTGTTTCTAGAACCGGATGGGAAGAGCTAACCTTGTATGGTCGATGTACGCTTCCTTGAAGGGGCAACCAAGGGGAAGATAAAGGGCAGCACCCTCCATTAGGGAGCTGATACGTGCTATAAGACGCAAATGTCACGAGGATTTTTGTTCGCAATAACATAAAGGCTTGTCATATTTGTGCAAAAATCGTATTTCTGCGAGTAAAAAAAAATATATATATATATATATATACTCGCAGAATTAAATACAAAGAAGTTAAGATGAGATCAATGGGTTATTACATGAAAGTGTGATAACGTCCTGCGATTTCATCGCAAGATGATAATGTAACAAGGATGTATATCCGCAAGTATATTCAGACTTGTCATATTATCGCAAACACAAAAATATTGTTAAGATAAAGTCAAGGGGTTGAGGCATGCGAATGCACCAACGTCCTGCGACTTTATCGCAAAAGAGGTGGCAAAGTAAGACCTTTACTTAGGAAGGCATGATAAGACCATAGAAACTAATGAAGTCAATTCCGTCAATATCATTGGAGATTCTTTATATTCTCAACAAGAATATATATCAAGAATTCCTACCAAAAGAGGCAATTTTATTCGCAATCAAGGACGGATATTTCATACTCATTAAATTTTTCGAGGATTGAATACTTCTCATATTTCTTCAAGGATTGAATACTTCTTATAACTCTTCAAGGATGTTTCATAATTCTTATACTTCTTCAAGGATGTTTCATAATTCTTCAAGGAGGTTTCATACTTCTTATACTTCAAGGGGGAAATTTCTTATTTACTTCGCAACAACCTGAAACTTTGCAACTTAAACTGAGGCAGATATTCTAATACTTACAACAACAATTGATCACCTGAAGAGCAATAATAAGGGTAGAGGGAATACTAAGCTAAGTCTTCAAGATATGTTATTTCTCTTCATATGATCAATTTATTCATTTTATGCAAATCAAGAAAGTATTCAATTAGAGAAAGGTCAAATCATTATCGCAAAATATAAAATATACTTCTTAAGGAACATAAATAGTAAGCAGAATTGTTTGTAAAAAGAGGACCAACAGTAACCAAGAGAAAGAGTTCAAAAGAAAGAAAAACAAGAGGAATAACGATAACTTGGGAAAGAAGTTTATCATGCTTAATGTTCTTCATCAACACTTTGTGCTGGATCTTTAAGATGAGTAGGATCATCAGCAGCGTTCAATTATTGCGAAACATTACCCTCTGTAGAGCCTTCAACATGTGCTTCTCCTTGAGGGATAGATTCTTTTTCACCATCAAGTCCTTCATCATCACTCTCGTAATCAAAGTCACTATCAGGATCACGAGCAACTTCATCATCAGATATTTCCAGAGGTTCAACTTTCACTGGAGACAAGGATCTTGATAAGAGAATGTTGTTTACAAAGACTTGAGCTTTCAGATGACTTTCACGAAGTAGAGCCTTCTGGTGGTTAGTATCTTCAATATCTTTGGAATAAGCAAGATGGTTGAATCTCCGATTGGAATGATCACGAGAATTGATCAAACGAGTAGAAAGCAAAGCGTTCTTCTTGCGAAGCTCAGAACAGGTGGTCTCCAATCCAGCTTTAGCATTACGAAGATTGTTCTCAGATTCTACGAGTGAAACAAAATTCAAAGAATTAATTCTGCGAATATAATAAAATCTAAAGGTATATCAAAGGCAGTCAAATTTTAATGACTACCTTCTCTTTGTGAAGTAAGAAATTGAGCTAAAGATAGACAACAATTCTTCATCTGATCCATAGGTTTATCAAAACCGTCACCAACTAATCCTTCAAGTCTGGATTGAAGCTTTTGATCTTTGGAAAGAAGAAATTTATTATCCTTCGCAAGTTTTGTATTAAGGTTTTCTACTTGGGAATAATCTTCTTTAAGTTTATTCCTCTTAGTGTTCAAGATTATATTCTTATTAAGAAGGGATTTCTTCTCGGCAGCAAAAGAACTTCTCTCTGCATCTGAAGACTTCTTTAATTCCTCAAGTTCACCTTTTAACAAATAAAGGAGATTTTCTTGATCGCAACATTTACTCTGAAGAATATTCAATTGTTGTGAAGAAACGACCATTGTATTCAAATACGAACATCTTTATTCTGATAAGGTTTCATTCTCTTCTAATAGGGTTTCTATTCTTAAATCGGCTTTAGTTAAAGAAGAAGTGAGCTGAGATATTTCATCGTTCAAAAAGTTTTGATCGTAAATTAGTTGGGTATTCTCTTGGAAAAGGGCATCTAAATTATCAAGAGCACATGAATGAAGACTAGATAAGTGGAAAAATTGGCTCAAAAGACTTTCATGCTTGGCTTGAGATTCTTCTGCGACTGATTCATGATGAAGTACCAACATTCTACATTTCTGGATTGATTCTATAAAGGGGAATGGGTTTTAATGGGTGTTTCAAGCATACGAGAAATGGAAACAAACAAAAGGAGAAAATATAAAGATAATAGCAATACCTTTTAATGCATCATTCCTCTTATGAAGGATTGCACAATCTAGAGAATCATTTTGAAGCTGATGATTCTCTTTGCGAAGATTCTCATACTCCGCTTTCAAAGACTCCTGAGTTTGGCGAAGCAATTCAACTTCTTTTTCCAGGGCTTGACGTGAAATAGAAACATCAGGGTTGATGAAGCTATTGAGCATTTCGCAAAATTCAGACTGCGTGCGAATATTTGAAGACTTCGCAGTATTACTCAAAACATCAGATAACATCTGGAAAGCTGAATAAATTCCATATCGAACTTCTTGAGGAAGGGGATAAGAATTCGAAGGAATAACAACAAGTTGTAAATTGCTTGGAGCAACAACACTCAAAGGATTAGGAGCTAAAATGGGTTTTTCAAGAGAAGGGGTTGAGAAGGCAGCTTGCGAAGGTTGATCTTGAAGAAGTGTTGATAAATTGACAAGGGTGGGAGACTGAAAACTGGGTAATGGATTAGAGGCAGGATTTTGCGAAGAAGTGCTTTCACGAGGAGGAGAGGAAGATTCTTTATCAATCACAGGAAGGAAATCACTGATTGAAATTGATAGCTTGGATTTGATAAAACGAGATCTCTTGGTAAGGTTGGATTCTTCACCGACCTACGAATCAAAATGTAGATTAAAAACTGAGGCAACAATATATTGTTTCAGAAGGAAGACAGAGTATTTTAACTACCTTTTGATTCTCGGATTTTCTTCTTCGAGATCTAGGGCTTGAGCTTTTAGTTGAAGGTTTCATCTGAGAAGCAGTTTTGCTGAAAGAAATCAAACAATGAATTAAACAGAAATAAAAGAGATAAACAAATGAAAGATGCGAGAGATAAAAGAAAATTACCTCAGAGAACTCATGATGGGATTAACAGGAAGAGAAGGCGATAACCGAAGATGTGATGTGAGAAGAAGATGAAGTTGCAGAAGTAAAAAGAGAAAGTAAAAAAGATAAGGAAGGGAATAAAAGGAGTATATATAAGGGAATAGTTAGGAAAAGACGGTTATAAAAGACGTGTTCGAATTCTGATAAGGGAATAAGTAATGGTTATATTCTCACGATCATTACTTCTTCGCATAAATGACATGAGAAGAGGCAAGATGTAGGTACCGAATATCGTAAGATGTTGGGTTACGAATGTAATAACAAAGATAGGAGGAAAGTGTCGCAAGAAAATGCGATGATATAAGAAACACTGTAAAAGTGTGAAGAGATTACGAATATAGAATAAACTTACGAATAGAAGTCGCGATACTTCGCAAGCTATATACAGTTGTACAGATTTCACTATAAATAGTAGTTCAAATGTTAAATTAGGGAGGTTCTTTAAGTGAGTGTTAGAAAAAGTCTTAGGGGAGAGAACATAGAAAGTTGTAACTGTTCTAAGTTCCATTAACATATTTCTTTGTAATCGGTTGAGAATATTAATCAGTAAATTGTTATTTTTCATCAAGAACTTCTTAAAGTTTTATGAATTCTACCGAGGGTGTAGTTGTAGGATTTCCTGCAACTACACTTATAAACCTTAAACGTCTTCAACTTTCTTCATAGATTTTGATGTCGCTCCGTTTGTTGTAATCCAGTAACTAAGACTACATTGTGAGGTTTCTTTGTATTTATGGCATTTTCTGACCTTCTTGCCTTTCCATCATGGATGGTTAGGTCCATCACGGTTACCCTCTAAAAGGAGCAAGGTCTCTCCTGAATTTCAAGGATCTCAATGTCTTTTTCTCTAATGTCTCAATAGGTTGTTATCCCTAGCATTCCAATTTCTATCTTTTCGGTGAGAAATAGTATGTCTCAAAAGTGCAACTAAAAATCTCTTCCCCACCCCCAAACTTAAATCTAACATTGTCCTCAATGTTTCTAATGAAAGAGCAAAACCAAAAGTAAAATAACACGAGGAGAAGTTGGAAAGATAGTACCTGGGTGAAGAGAGAGAAAAACAAAACTAATATACAATATACAACTGCCTTGATGGTCAATCAGGGGTAAACATGGTCCTCCAGAGGGACCTCCTCAACATCACCTGTAGGAAATGGGTCTAAAAAGGGTTTTAATCTCTGACCGTTAACCTTCAAAGAACTACTACCATCCGGTGTCTCAATTTCAACAACTCCATAAGGAAAGACAGTGCGAACAATAAAAGGACCCGTCCACCGAGAACGTAACTTCCCAGGGAAAAGATGCAAGCGGGTATCATACAGAAGAACTTTTTGACCTGGAGAAAATGACTTCCGTAAAATATTTCTATCATGCACAAGTTTCATTTTGTTCTTATACTTCTTCGCACTATCGTAAGCATCTATACGAATCTCGTCTAACTCATTGAGCTGGAGTTTCCTATGGGCTCCTACCTTGTCCAGTGAAAAATTTAGCTGCTTAACAGCCCAATAATCTCTATGTTCTAACTCAACAGGTAAATGACATGCCTTGCCATAAACAAGCCGATAAGGCGACATTCTAATGGGGGGTTTTAAACGCAGTACGATAATCCCATAAGGCATCAGTAAGCCTAGACGACCAGTCTTTCCGATTAGGATTAACTGTTTTCTCTAATATACGTTTTATCTCCCTATTGGAAACCTCTACCTGACCACTAGTCTGTGGATGATACGGGGTGGCTACCTTATGTGTAATACCATACTTCTTCATCAAAATCTTAAAAAGTCCATTACAAAAGTGCGACCCTCCATCACTAATTATAGCTCGCGGTGTACCAAAACGTTTAAGTATATTATTTTTCAAGAACTCAAGCACAACCCTATGGTCATTGGTTTTACATGCAACCGCCTCAATCCACTTAGATACATAGTCTACGGCAACAAGGATGTATAGGTTACCAAAATAATTAGGAAATGGACCCATAAAGTCAATACCACACACATCAAAGACCTCAACAATTAAAATCGGGTTCAAGGGCATCATATTCCTACGGGAAATGGTTCCTAATTTCTGGTAACGTTCACAAGTAACACAGTAACTATGGGAGTCTTTAAACAACGAAGGCCAATAGAATCCACACTGCAATATCTTAGCAGCAGTCTTCTTAGCACTAAAGTGACCCCCACAAGCATGATCATGACAAAAGGAAATAATACTGGACTGGTCACTCTCAGGTATACATTTCCTAATAATCCGGTCTGGAAAATACTTAAATAAATTAGGATCATCCCAAAATAAGTGATTAACCTCGGATAAAAACCTAAAACGATCTTGTTTACCCCAATGTTGGGGCATTCGACCAGTAACAAGATAATTCACTATATTTGTATACCAAGGTGATTGGGAAAAAGAGAATAATTGTTCATCAGGAAAGCTATCCCTTATATGAAGGGAATCATTAGGGGAACTAACAACTAGCCTATACAAGTGGTCTGCTACTACATTTTCTACACCCTTTTTGTCTCTAATGTCTGGAAAAAATTCTTGTAATAAAAAGATCCATCTAATCAATCTAGGTTTGGTATCCTTCTTAGACAAAAGGTATTTCAAAGCAGCATGATCAGTGTAGATTACGATCTTAGAACCTAAGAGGTAGGATCTAAATTTGTCTAAGGCAAACACAATTGCTAACAGTTCCTTCTCTGTAGTGGTATAGTTTAACTGGGCATCATTCAGAGTTTTGCTAGCATAATAAATCACATGAAGTAATTTGTTTTCTCGCTGACCTAGCACAACACCAATAGCATAATCTGAAGCATCGCACATGATCTAAAATGGTAGGTTCTAGTTGGGTGCCTGGACTATGGGGGCGGTAGTGAGTAAAGTCTTAAGCTTCTCAAAAGCCTCTAAACAAGCATCATCAAAGACAAACTTAGCATCTTTTGCAAGCAAATTGCAAAGAGGTCTAGAAATCAAGCTAAAATCCTTAATGAATTGACGATAAAAACCTGCATGCCCTAAGAATGACCTAATATCTTTTACAATTTTTGGGACCGGTAAAGTTTTAATAAGGTCAACTTTGGCTCTATCTACCTCTATACCCTTCGAAGATACGATATGCCCTAGAACGATTCCCGAACGAACCATGAAATGACATTTCTCCCAATTAAGCACTAAATTCTTTTCCTTACACCTAGTCAAAACTAATGACAAATGATGCAAGCACTCATCGAAAGACGAACCAAACACTGAAAAATCATCCATAAAGACCTCTAAGAACCGTTCTACCATGTCAGAAAATATGCTCAACATACAACGCTGAAAGGTCGAAGGGGCATTACATATCCCGAAAGGAATGCGTCTATACACAAAGGTACCAAAGGGACATGTAAAAGTGGTTTTCTCTTGGTCTTCTGGGGCAATAGGAACCTGATTATAGCCGCAGAATCCATCTAAAAAGCAAAAATGGATACGTCCAGCTAATCTTTCTAGCATTTGGTCGATGAAGGAAAGGGGAAAGTGGTCCTTCCTAGTGACCTTGTTCAATTTTCTATAGTCAATACAGACACGCCAACCCGTGGTCATTCGGGTTGGGATTAACTCATTGTTATCATTCTGGACTACAGTAATACCAGATTTCTTGGGAACAACCTGAACGGGGCTTACCCACTTACTGTCTGAAATAAGGTAGATAATGCCTGCATCTAACAACTTAAGAACCTCGGTTCGAACTACTTCTTTCATATTAGGGTTCAGTCGACGTTGCATCTCCCTATACGGTTTGGTATCTTCCTCTAAATAAATCTGATACATACAATCAGTAGGACTAATACCCTTAATGTCTGCTATGGTCCACCCTAAAGCTTCCTTGTTGTTTTGAAGGACGGTTACTAGCCTACTTTCCTGATCACTATCCAAGTCGGATGCTATAATCACAGGTAAAGTTTCAGATGGGCCTAAAAACAAATACTTTAGGGTATCTGGCAATGGTTTTAGGTCCAACTTAGGAGGCTTTTCTAACGAAGGAACTAGGGTAGACTTTGAAACGGGTAGAGGTTCAAACTTAGGTTTCCAGCCATTACTAGTGTCTATCAAAGGGGTTGAATCTAACAAAGCATTCACCTCATTCATCACATCATCATCATCAAAATCAATCCCAAAGTGACCTAGGCATTTCTCTAATGGATCTTCTAGCAAAGTTTTTGGTAATGACTCCTCGACTAATGTTCCTATCATGTTCACCTCTTCTATGCTCGAGTCATCTAGTTCAGAGGGTAGCTTACTAATATGAAAGACGTTAAGCTCAATAGTCATATTACCAAAAGACAAATTCATAATACCAGTTCGACAGTTAATGATCAGATTAGATGTAGCTAAAAACGGGCGACCTAAAATTACCGGTATCTGGTTCTCTGGGTAAGGGACAGGTTGGGTATCTAGGATAACAAAATCTACTGGATAAATAAACTTGTCGACCTCTATAAGAACATCCTCGATCACACCACGAGGAATTTTAACGGACCTATCAGCTAACTGAAGAGTCATCTGGGTAGGTTTCATCTCATCAAGTCCTAGCTTAAGGTACACATGGTATGGGAGAAAGTTCACACTGGCTCCTAAGTCAAGCAACGCTTTCTCAACACGGTATTTACCTATTGTGCAAGCAATGGTAGGGGACCCTGGATCTTTGTACTTAGGAGTAGTGGTATTCTGAAATATAGAACTCACATGACTATCTAGGAAGGCTTTCTTTTGAACACTAAGCTTACGCTTTCGTGTACACAAGTCCTTAAGAAACTTGGCATAAGCGGGAATCTTCTTAATCACATCTAACAATGGGAGGTTTATAGTAACCTGCTTAAAAACCTCCAATATATCATTAAAGTTGGACTCCCTCTTAGTTGGAACTAGTAGCTTGGGGAACGGGGCTCCAGGAACAAAGCCTGGCTCAATATGACCCTCATCGGTCTCTTTAGAGACTCTATCAGTCTCCTCATTTTCTGGCTCATAAGGGTGAACTACAGCATGTTCACTTTCAGGCATGGCGACCTGATTATCAACTTTCTTTCCACTCCTAAGGGTTGTAACAGAATTCACATGATTATACGATTTCTCTCCCTTGGGATTAGGATCAGTATGACTAGGGAACCTTCCTTATTCTCTCTCACTAATAAACTTATCTATTTGGCCGACTTGAAGTTATAATTTACCAAGAGACTGGGAATTATTCTTAAAATTCTGCTTGGTTTCCTCTTGAAAATTAACATGGCTCTTTATCAACATTTCCTGGCTTTGTGATAGCATATCTTGGCTATTTTTTAACATACTAAGAGATTCCTCTAAGCTAGTCATTCTATTCTCAGAAGGGTTCTGGAACTGGGCTTGACCAAAGTAGTTGAAATCGGCCTCCAAGGCCGAGTACTCGGCGAGTACTCGCTACAAGGTGTCCAAGCGAGGCGATTTCCAATTCCAAGGTCAAAACGAGGAACACCGATTAAGTCGGCCGAGGAGACCTTGGAACCGGCCGAGGAAACCGAGTAGTGACCGAGTAGACCTTGTATTAGGCTGAGGAGACCGATTTTATATAAAAAATGGCCAAGTACTTGGTATAATTCATGACTCATGAGTATTTAGGGACCGAGTATGATGCCGAGTATTGGCGATTTCCAAGTCCGAGTTAATTGCTCCTCGCTACAAGGTACTCCACCGAGGAGGACCGAGGAACGCTTTCGATTACTTTGGGCTTGACCTGAAGAATTCTTATTATAACCAAAACCTGGGGGAGGCTGAGAATTACTAGACTGACCTTGATTCTGTCCCTTTGACTAAGAGAAATTAGGATGGTTCCTCCAACCAGGGTTGTATGTATCTGAGTATGGGTCAAACTTCTGACGGTTATCAAACCTAGCGTTGTTCTAGACAACATGGGCTTGTTCTTCACTAACATAACCTTACCAAAACGAGTTATTGGGTTCTCCTCCACAACTAGAGACTTGAGCGGCTCTAATCCTATCATCAGGTTCAACAAGAGACCTATATTTAGGCTAATTCAATTCCAAAGCTTCTAACCTTCTAGACAAAGCAACAAACTTAGCATCTGACCCGAAGCTTGTATCTACCACATTGGTGCTACTTCTATTGACCAAGAGTCTTTTAGGGGGTTCAACACAAGGCTCCCACTGTTGGGAATTTTTAGCGATAACTCCTAAGAAGGTAAAAGCATCATCAGCATTTTTATTAGTGAACTCACCAGCGCACATAGACTCGACCATGGATTTGGTCGAATAGTCTAAACCATTATAAATAATCTCTACAAGTTTCATCTTATCAAATCCATGGTGAGGACACTGGGATAGGAGATCATTGAATCTCTCTAAAAACCTATAAAGGGACTCTCCCTCTTGTTGCACACTAGCACTAATTTTCTGCCTAACAGCTGCAGTTTTATGCTTAGGGTAGAATTTCATATAGAAGGATGCAATCAGTTCCTGCCATGTTTCAATGGATTCAGATGGTAGGTTGTTCAGCCAGGTCTTGGCTTTATCTCTCAAGGAAAAGGGAAACATCTTAAGTTTCAAGACTTCATCAGTAAGGTCTTTTATTCTAACTGTCCCATAAATTTCCTCAAAGTCCCTAATATGAAAATAAGGTTTCTCATCATCTTTTCCTAAGAATATAGGGATAAACTGAAGAATACTAGGTTTTATCTCGAAATTAGCCGTATTGGCTGGAAATTTAATGCATGAAGCTCGGTTGGCCCTAGTTGGGAACATGTAATCTTTTAGAGTAGTTATTGCTGGCACAGCTGAAGTACTAGGGGTACTTTCCTCACAAAGAGACTGATTATCAAAATTGAAGTTTCCAAAAACAAGGCTCTCAAAAGAAGAGTCTTCGAGCTCCCCGCCTTCACAATAAGAACTACTAGGTTTGTCACTAATCAAACGACCTAGAGTGTTTCTTTTCCAAGCCCGTTCTCTGATGACCTCGAGCATACACTAGAAAAAACAAAATAAAATGAAAAATAAAAATCCTAAAAGGAAGGGAAGTTCTATGCAAACACAAACAAGGCTGACTCCACCAAAGCAAACCTAGAGATTTCTAGCAAACAAAAAGCATGATGGCTCCACTTAGATTGTTTTCTAGACCAGCTTATAATCCTTCGAAAGGGAATTCGTTACAATCTGAGCAATCCCCTCTGGAATCAATCCGAGTTAAAGTTAGTTGAATAGAGACGAGGGAAACTGCGTGGAGCTTTGATACCCAAGGCCTCACCGCATTACAAGGCGGCGGAGTCACGCATTCAACTTACAGAAATCATCATGAACTTCGAAGTATGCTCAAAAGAGTAACCAATAGTTTTCGAACGACTTTCCTACTAAGCTCGTTACCCTATCGGTCTCGTTCTATTCCAAATTTTAAAGCTTAGGTTCGCGTAAAGTATCGTTTTCCTAAAGCGGGCAAGAAGAGAATGGTGATGAAATCCGAACCCTTATCTTGTATGGCCAGTCCTTTCCCTTTACTAGGAATTTAAAACAGCCGTTTTCAGTTCCTCGACATATATGCAAACGAAGGAATACAGTAACTCGCTGACAGAGGATTCGCGAGTGTTTCGACAAACTTACCTCCCGTTCCAGACGGGGGATGAACCGTTGTAGTCGACCCGGGCCACGACTCCTATGTCATATACGAACCCGAGGGGCCGGGGTGATATCGTAATCACCGTCCATCTCTGCAAACAGTTTAATATTTAAACTACCCTTCTGTAGGGTTTAAAAATAAAAGAATGTCCAAGTCCAAAGTCCAAAAAGATAAAGTGCAAAAGAATTTTTTTTTTTACAAGAATAGGGAAATCCTAATACAATCTAAAAAAAATAAACTCTCTTTTTTTTGTCTTTTTATAATTAAAAAAAAAACTTCTTATTTCGCTCCTTTCGCTTTGTCTTTAACTCCAAATCTTTAAGTATTCACCAAAAGCTTTGGCAAATTTTTCTTTCGCTCCAAATTCCAAAATCTGTAGTAAAAAGACAAAAACAAAAACGTAAAGAAGAACAAATAAAATAAAAATCTAAAAACTCTAGCCTAAAGACAAGCTCTGTGTCGCCGAAAATTGATGTGAATCAATAATGTTGTAGTAAATAGGTTCGTGAGACTTGTGAAAGCAATGGATTTTAGATTTAATAAAACTTAAAAGTAAAGAAAACTTAGATCAAAATTGATTTCAAGATAAGAGAGAATAACCAAGACACTGATTCCACTATTACACATGAATAAATTGTGGTAAATAACCCAAAACTCTAATTATCTTTTAAGTCCTTTGTTTCTTAATTCACAAATAATCAGGCAAATTCTCAACAATTAATTGTATCCCCTAAGCATAGATTATATTAATACAAAGCATAACCTATCTAATTGAATCACAACTAATGAAGAAAATTATGCAAATAATAAAAAACTCTGCAAAAGCAGTGATTAAGTGAATTATAAATTATAAATTAGAGAAAATAAATAATTACCAATTAGTCATGCATAAATAGCTTCCTCATTGCCTTGGTTGTGGGAGAATTAGCCGCTCATCATGTTGGAAACATGCTCAAAAATCATTATTATTGCTCAAAGGGTTTACAAATGATGAAATTGGAAGAAATATAATGAAAACCGGGTTTGTAACAGTTATATTTGTTACAAACCGATCTGTTACAGAGAGCGATAAAACAAGAGTGTCGTTGTCACTGTAGCATATAAGACTTTCTTCAAAACTGTCGCATTCACTGTATGAAATACGACTGCTTCTTGGCGTCCAATGTTCTTCGAGCTCTCTTCAATGGCAGCAGCAGCAGATCTCTGAAACTTGAATTTCTTTGCTCAGTTATCTCTCCAAACTCTCCGTGACGCTTCTCCTCGACCCAAGCAACCTTTTTATAGTCAACAGTACCGCAATAACTCCTCAAATCTTCCATATAATTCAGCCATAACTCGGTAATATTTCCATGCAAGATACGGGAATTTCTTCCCTTTTTTATCTCCTTCACGATGTTTTCTCTGGCAAGCTTGCTTCTACACGTTCCTTCCTCTTCCCAGATAACATCAAACGCTGCTACCCACGTACAAACTTCCCAGAATAACAAAGAAAATACCCGAGAATAATATCCACCTCTGTTTGCTTCCACACAAGATTGTGGACAAATTTAGAAGAATCCAACTGGCATACAAGTCTTGTTTGGTACGTCCAATTCATCCCAGAAAATCCCATCCATCGAGTCTCCTTGTTTCACGACCAAAATGCAAACCCTAAATTATGCTGCCATGGCCACGTACTCCCCTGTTCTTCCCGACGATTATCCAGCCCAAATGAACCCATTCGAATACCCATACCAGCATTGTTTGGGCATATCACGTCCATACCAATCGATAACAGTGATGGAGTCTCATTGAAACTCTCCAAAAATCCAAAAGAAAATCTCACAGCGAGCTGCAACAAATTCCCGCCAAAACTGGAACTTCAAAAAGAAGAAGATGGTGCCCCCTAACCAAACCAGGGGTGCGAATAGCAGGTGGGTGCTGTGGACAAAAATGGGTGTTGTGGACAAAAATGGGTGTTGTGGACAAATGGGCTACATATAGCCGTGGGTGACATATAGCAAAAATGGGGGTCCGTATAGCAAATGTCCTCCGGAGGTGCTCCGAGCAACTTTTCGAGTCGAAATTTCCAACAATATTTATTTCCAAAAAATACCTACAAACACACAAAAAACCATAATAAGGACGAAAACAAGTACTAACAATACGAAATATTAAGGACAAATTAGACACATAAATGCGTCTATCAAATACCCCCAAACTTATTATTTGCTAGTCCTCGAGCAAAACTAATAAAAATAAAACCGAGTTAATCTCGGGAGGGTTTACCAGAGGTGTACCCACAAAACCATGACTTCTGATTGGTCACAAGTATCCAAAGAGCTATAAGGACATACATATTCTCAACCTATCTCCAAGTAACTAGAATGCCAAAGAAAAGGTGCCAGCTCTAAAGCTGACTAAAGAAAAGGGGAGACACATCCGCAACACTGCTAGATAAAGAGATATCCGCTACACAGCTAGATAAACATTGTAAGATACGTCCGTTGATTTACAGCTGGATAAGATTAGGAGAGATAAAAAGATGAGAGGGACATATGCTACACAGCTGGAATAATTACGTGTGATGAGTTAAACCAGTGCTAGAAAGATCTTGTGCCAGATTGAAAGCGGACTAACAAAGCAACCAAATATATCTTTATTCGACCCTCTCATAGTGCTCAGTAGAAACAACGTCTTCTCCGGTCTTCAACTGTTGATGATAAACTATCGAACCTCATAGAACCTTGACAAATAACTCTTCTCTTTGATTTCTTGCTTGACATAAAGAGTTCTACTTCCCTATGGCCTTATTGAACACAAGAACGTAATGATGATTTTTTTTTATTTTTTTTTTTGAAACACAAAAATTACAGGACAAAAATTTACATGGCCATGAGAGAAGGACTTTAAAAACTTAGATCTTCGCAACTCGTGATGTCTTGGTATCATGAATTCCAACAACTTATATAAATTGCTCTTATAACTTCTTGTAACTAAGTCTTCAACTTTGATTTTTTTGAATTCTTCTTTTCTATTGTTGCTTCTAAACCTTAAACGTCGTCAACTTTCTTCATAGATTTTGATGTTGCTCCGTTTGTTGATGATGATAAGTTTCTACTGAGAGAGAGTTGTAATTGTAGTTGCAGGAATTCTTACACTACACCCTTGTTAAGAATTTGTAATAATTGACTAAGATTTGAAGATTAAAAATGACACTTTACTATTTAATTCCCAAAAATGTTTACAAGAAATGTAAGAATTCAAGAGTACAACTGTTCTCTTGAAGTTTCTCTCTCCTAAAGACTTTCTCAACTCTCAAAAATACATCATCCTTTTCTGGATCTATTGGGACCCTTTATATAGGAAATTACATAGTGGATGACAGCTAAGTTTTCCCCTTATTTCGGATCTAATCTGCGATCTTATCGTGGTAATTACAATGTTCAGTCTCGCAACCTTTGTAACTATCGCGAGACAAACATGTTCTTCTCGTATTTATTTCAATCGTCAGCCTTTTCGTCATTCTTTTGTGTTACTCGTCAAGTGTTGTTGATGATCTCGCGATGTTCTCACAGAAGTGTTGTTATTATCGCAGGAATATTGCTGTAGCGATATTCTGGTCCTACATCTTGCCTCTTCTCATGTCTTTTTCTGCAAAGAAGAGAAGATCATGAGAACTGAATCTGTTATAATGCCGCAACTGTTTATCTTTTTGCATTCTTCTATTTTGACACGTTTCTGTATCCTTCGCCAGCTGTCTCCACGTACGTTTTCTTCCATTCAATCTTTGACACGTCCTTTTAAACCGTTGCGATCTGACCGTCCTCTCGTTGCATTAATTGTATTTATTTTCTCGAGAAATTTCTTCTTCTATAAATACTCCTTTCAATCTTCCGTTTTCCTGTTTTTACCTTGTTCTTCTTTTTCTGCATAACCTCTCTGCAAATTAACTGTTCTTCCGCAGATTGCGCATCTGCTATCGCAGTAATTTCTTCAGTATTTTTTCGATCTTTTTCCTTCATTCCCATACTTTTAAGATGGTTGCTGCTGGTGCTAAAAATTTGGTTGCTTTTAATGAGATGCAAGAAAAGCTCAAAGATAAAGGTTTTACCTTGTCTTCAATTCCAAATTTAAACCCTAAATCCGAACTTTCTCTCAAATTATTTACTGAATATTAATGTTCTCACGAGAAAATTATAGTATCGCTAAATCAACTTGAAGCTGGTCTTCCCATTCCTCTCTACGACCAGGAACTTCCATTATTTTATCAAATAATTTCTCACGAGAAGTTCTCGCGAGCAATATATCAGCTGGGTGGGGATTGTATTAGATTATTGCTTGAATATGCTTCTCGCGGAGCCAATAAAGAATCTCTCTACCATGGTTATGTGAAGAATCCTCTATTCAAGGATGTTCCAATCATTCCTGCGATGTATACTGTAGATAATTTATTTGAAAATTACAAGATAGTTCCTATGAAGAGGGATAACACTTGCTGGGGTGTTCGCTTGAAGAAAAATAAGATCACTGATGATAAATCTCTCATGCTAGATATTGATTGGTATACTAACACCAATCAAGGTCCTCGCCATTCCAGCAATGACAAGTGGTTTATTTTTCCTCTAATTTTAGAGGCCCCATATATTTCTGGTTCCCATGCTTTGCCTGCAAATCTCGTGGAGTATCAACCATGGGTGTTTCACTGGCCTGAAGAAAATACAGAAATATTTCTTTATAATTTTCAACAATATATTGTTGCCCCTATTTCTTATCTTTATTTATATGTGCTCGCAGGTAATTGAAGAATTAGAACCATTAGAACCAAAACCCAAGGCGAAACCTTCAGTTGATCGCAAGGGGAAATCTGCTGCTCCTACTAAAGGGAAACCTATTGCCCCTCGCAATGAGGAATCTGGCGGTCCTCCCCTCAAGAGAAAAAGAACCCAACTCTCTTCTTCTTCAACTCCTCAATCTATTCCAGAAAATTCAAATGTTGATTTTAGTGAAGGCAAAAATGATGATAATGATGATGTCCCTTCCATAAAGGATTCTTCCTCTTCTGAGTCTGCAATGGCTCAACTATCAAATTTTTTGGCGATGTTGAACATGGTATCCAAAATGAGTATGGATACGAAGCTATTAATGGAATATCCCAGTCTCTCGCCAAAGTCTGCGATGTTCCTATATTAGCTTATAATGATTCCCTTCGTGGGGTTTCAAGATCGCTGACTCCAAGTCTTTTAAATTCACTTGGTATGTTTCCACTTATTCATCCTTTTTTATGTATTTACTGATATTTTTTCCAAATCTTGACTTATTCAATTCTATCGCAGGTTGGAAGAGCTTCTTTTGCTGTCGCTTCTGATTTGGATAATAGACGTGCTATTGATGAGAAGAAAACTGCTAATCTTCGCGAAGATAAAGAAAAACTAGAAGTTGAAGTTGAAGTTGCTTCGCAATAAAAATAAGCAGTTGGAGATTGAAGCTTCAGTTGATAAGAAAAAAATCTCTGATCTTGATAAAGCTAATCAACAACTCTATGGTATGATTCATTCCCGTTCTCTTTTTAATTCTTCTCGTATTATCGCAGCTTATTCGAGTAACCATTTTTGCAGATGTTTATGGTCTTACTGATGAGGCTACATTCCTTCAAACTTTCCCTAAACCCGTAGATGATAATACCCTTCTTGCTCGCCTTAATAGTTCTTTAAGTAACTTCTCAGATGATCAGATTATATCTCTCTCTTTAGATGAACTTAGATCCAAATTTGATCTCTTAAAAATCGAGCACAGATTCAATTTAATTTTAACCAACAAGTTTAAGCATCTTTATCTTAATTCAAAGGAAGAAATCAATAGATTAAGAAAAAAGAATAGTGATCTTATTTACGAGAAAGATCGTGCAGTTGAAAATGGCACCAATACCCTAGCATATTTTCATAAAACTCTTCTTAATGTTCAAATGGAAAGAGATAGACTCATCCGCGAGAATGAAGATCTTCTTGCGAGGGAAACTCAAGTTCGCTCTCGTCTTCTTATTAATAGCGATGATGAGTTTTCTTGGTGATAGACGAACTTATGTGTCTATATTAGTCTCAATTCTCTGTAATGTTAGTACCCATTTTTGTACTTATTTTGGTATTTTATGTCTTTGTAGGTGTTTTTGGAGAAATACACTTGTGCGGAGAAATTGGCTCGAAAAGTGGTCCTGGGAGAAAATTACTAAAGGCACCCAGAAGACGCACTACAGGCACCCCAGAAGTATGTTGGAGACGCCCCAGGAAAGTTATACAGATACCCCATAAGAAATTCTAAAAGAACCCCACCAATGGATAAGGGGTAACCAAATTACTAAGGGGCACCTCATTACTATTTACACCCCAGTGTTAAAGGCACCATCGAACTGGTTCGGGGCACTCCGTCCCTTGCTTTTGAAGAGACGGAATTGGCGGGTAAAGATCACTTTCACCTGCGATATTTTTGAGAAGGATTTATAATATATTTTGTCGGAGTTTGTCTTGGTTTGGGATTACATCAACCCTGTTTCGATTAAACAGGAAGGGTACGTAACTCAGAATCGTATAAAAGGAAGAAATTCACGGGTTTCTCTAAATCAGAGTAGGAAGGATATTACGGGATATATTTCGATCAAATATGGAAGTTGCATGTAGTATTCATCCTGATTTTGCTTCTACACGAATAGATGGAATGTTTTGGAAAGTTTGGAGAGCTGCAGAGAAGAATTCTCGTGACTTGGAGAGAAAAGTCCGAGACTTTCTGAAAAAGAAAAGAGAAGATTTCCTTGAGATTTAATCGTCTTGTTTGGTATAAAAAGAGTGCTAAGAGGTCACACAAGGGAGGTCGAGACTTTCGGGGACCGAACAGAGGTGTTATGGAAGCTGCAGGTGGAGTTGCAGAGCTGTAGCAGCAGCAGGAGGAAGAAGAAGTGCTGAAGAACATAAGACCATCAGAGTCAGTCGCAGATATCGTGACCTATACTTTCATATTCAATAGACTCGTCACAGTTTTTGTAACAATTTTCCAACAATTAATCAAGTTCGCATCAGTTCTATTTACTCTTCTCTGTAACAGCGAGTCTTGTAACAATTATAACTGTTACAAACACGTTGTTTTAAACCTTTGCACCATATTAATCATATTTTGAGCAACAAACACATATTTTGAGACCATGGTTAATCTGAGGAGATAAACCCCAACACTGGGATGATGGAGGAAGCCATTCTTTACGCATGTGGTAATTCTATTTAATTCCTTTATGACTTTTGCACTATTTTAAATCGTTTTATGATTTTTATTAATTGATTGTGATTTTGTTTGATGACGTATGCTTGGTCTTAGTATTTTTGATACGTCATGCTTGTGATTTACAGTCAATCTTTTACAAAATCTACCTTGGCAAAGAATAAAGAGTCAATATTTATTATGTTATGAGCTATAATTGTCTTGAATTAATAGCTGAACCTTGTGTTATGAGTTTGGTGGAATCCGAAGTCCCAGTTTATCTCGATATCGTGACAACCTTTGTATATAATTTTTATTAGATTAATTCTAAATCAATCTCTACAAGTCTTTGAACGAACTTTTACAACCACTTTCTACAACAACATTATTAATCACATCAATTTTTGGCGCCGTCGATGCGGACTTGTATTTAGATTTTTTTAGGTTTTATTTTTATTATTTTTATTTTTGTTCTCTTTTACGCCTTTGGTATTTTTTGATTCTTTTCAGATTTGGAGCAAAGCTACAATGAAAGAAAAAGTGTTATAAAAGGAAAGTGAAGTCAAAGAAGGAAAGAAAAGAGGAATCCAAAAGGAGTGAAGAGATTTTGTATATAGTTTTTGTTTTATTTTTAGAAATTGTAAATAGGGTTTTATTTTTTTGTAAATTTTCTTTTTATTTTTGGACTTTTTGAACTTTATTTTGGACTTGGACATTATTTTTAAAACCCTAAGGAAGGGTTAGAAATTAAATATAAACCCTTTGCAGGGAAGGACGACAGTTACGATACTGTCTCGGCCCCTCGGGTTCGTACACTGACATAGGAGTCGGTGGCCTGAGTCGACTTCAACGGTTCATCGCCCGTCTGGTACGGGAGGTAAGACTCTATCCACCCACGAATCCCCTGTCAGTGGGTTTTATTTTGTGTGACAACTCTCACACCCCTGCAATAGAATGTCGAACTGGTATTACAATAGCCAATACAACGAATATCCGACTGAATTTCAAAATGGACGTTACTACTTTGACCATAGTTTGAATAGTGGTTGGGAACATCAGCCTTTTGAAGGTTATAGTTCATACCATGATGAGCCCAATTACTATCCATACGCCCACCGGTCGTACGCGCAAAATTCCTCTCTACTAGAGTCCGCATGTAAGTTAGCTGAGTCAACACAAATGTTAATTGAGTCGACACGTAGTTCAGCTGAGATGAATAACTTAGTTATGGACGAAAGTAATGCAACGCGTGAAATTTCTTTCCTAGATTCAATCAGGAAGTCATGTGAGTCAACTCAGAATCTTTTGTTAGAGGCCTAGAACAGAACTGCTCAAAATAATCTTAATTTCCAATATAGTGTTTCCAATAGTACCTTTGAAAATGAAGATAGTTATTTGCATAATTAAGATGACAAGGATAAAATTGGTAACACTACTTGTTTAGATGAGGTTCAACCATTTTCATCATGTTATTATGATGATTATGTCGAGGATAGTGTTGATGAAGAATTTGAAATAAATAGGCATAGTGATCAGGAATTTGCTACTTCAATTGAGCTTTATAATAATAATATTTCTAGTTCAAATCCAAATAATTTTATTAATTATTCACCTATTCAAAAGGACAAGGATTTGACTAGAGATACCAACGTTTTAGACGATGTAGTATTCCCTTATGATTACGAAACTGATGATAGTTTTGAGGAACGAGTTTATTATGAGAATATTGTTTTAGAGTCTAGCGATTTAGAAACATTAGTCTTAGACAAAGAAGATGAACTCGTAGAGATGAGTGAGGATGAACCTGACTTAGAAGAATCAATTGACCATTTTCAGGAATCAGATGACCTTGAAATTAGGGAAGTTGTGACTAGTCTTTCTAGAGACACTGAAAACTCTAAGTTTGGGGGTGATTATCATTCTCCATGTGCTTTAACTCTTAGAAAAGTCCCTCACTTGGGACTTGACATATGTGCCTCAACCATTTTACAAGATTATCTTCATACATGTTTTCCTGAACCTAGTGATGCCTATAAGGAAGTTCAGTTGTTAGAAACCCATCCTCTGGTTGATGTGGTTAGCCTAGGCTATGATACCCAGATTCATTTTGTTTTCACACCAAATATTTTTCAACCAATTGTGGGAACGTATAAGTTTCAGATGTGTCAATTATTAAGTTTTGAGACTAAACCTAATTACTTTAGGAAATTAAGGTCGACACATTTGTTTAAGGAAGACCACCACTCTCATTGTGGTCGGATGTGCAAGTCAAATTTGATTGACTTTAAGGATCCGCATTTATTTAGGTTATTATTATGTGCTTCTAAGGTTTTATTTGAGTTTTTCCAGACTCTACAACCTGATAATTTGGACCTTACTTATGAGGAAATGCAGCCCAAAGAAATTTATTTAGACCCTTTCATAGAACCTGAACCTGAACCACAGCTAGATGTAGTTGTCTTAAACGAAAAACTAGACAAGGGTATGCTTTATTTGTTTATTTTCTTGGCAGGTTGCAGATTCCTTTTATTTGTGATAGCTCTATTTGGTTTTAATGACCCACAGATGTTTTGGCTATTACTTTATGATTCTATGAGGTGACTAATCCTTTATTAGTTTGGCTGAAGACGCTAAACTTAGCACTTCTTGGGAGGTAACCCAATATTCATGTGACACGGTAATATCTTTCCTTATCTCTTTTGCTTCAAATGGTAACAGTTTCTCCTTGTTCGTGCTTTTAATTTTATCTTTAGAACATTGAGGACAATGTTAGATTTAAGTTTGGGGGTATGGGAGAAACTTTTTAGTTGCATTAATAAACTCCAGAGCCTAGAAATTTATGTTTATTTAGGATGGCACTAACCAATCTAAGTGGATGGAAGCATTTTGGTTGTAGGAGTTGAGGAACAAATCTGATTAGATGGAAACATCTAGAAGAGTCTATTCATAAAAGCACAAAGCTCAGGTGTTAGAAATAACATGATAGTTTCACCATATCTCGTTGAGTCCTTTTCACTTCTGTTTTTATTTTGTTTTGTTTTTAAACTATGTTTCTCTAAGTAATTAGGTGGGGCTCACGATTCAAGTTGTTACCAATGCTAGGGTGAAATAGAGTGATTGAGTTACTAAAAAAAAAAAAAAAAAAAAAAAAAAGGCCAGACCAATTAGACCAAACGGAATAAAATTAACACTTGGGAATAGCAATATGTGTGTGTTTTCCCTGTCTTCGTCACCTAAACAAGCGTGGAATGCATGATCCACGGGAACTATCATGTAATCTGCTGACAAGAAGCATGCGCTTGGATCCAAGAGATCTAATCATGCAGTTAAAAAAAAAGGTTAATGTTCAGTGAATAAATCGACCGCTGGTTCCCTTGTATATGCCAGACGTGTTGATCTAGAATTAGGATTGTCGACCACTGATTCCCTTGTATATGCCAGTTGTGTTGATATTAGTCAGACTAGTATCTCAATACATTAGGATAGGTTCATTTTGGCAGTGGCCTTCAGACAGATATGAGAAACACCGTTCGCTTAGTAAACATCAAAACCATCTATGTTTTTCCTCCATATCCATCTCTTGATCTATCCATGTGATTAGTTTTGACTCCGTTATATTGATGTCCATAGTGAAACTATCTGAGTAGAGCTCTGTCACTTTATATGAATTTTAGTATGCTTGAGTGCAAACTTGTGTACATCAATTGGAATTTCGTATCAAGGTACTTCCTCTTGTAATCAATAAGTATGCCAACCAAGGAGATTCTTTAGTGCCTTCCAAGGTTCTGCGTAGATAGCTAGGGTCTGGAGAAAAGGTTTTGAGGGTATATCTCTGGTAAGCCCTCCCGATACTATAACTCGGCCACTAGGGCCACCTAGGGGTTTAAAGGCTTATTGCATACGCTAAATGCAATCGACGATGCCTGCGACAGTGAGTTAGGATTTTATTTTGTAGATTTAATTTGCTCGGGACTAGCAAATAATAAGTTTGGGGGTATTTGATAGACGCACTTATGTGTCTATATTAGTCTCAATTCTCTGTAATGTTAGTACCCATTTTTGTACTTATTTTGGTATTTTATGTCTTTGTAGGTGTTTTTGGAGAAATACATTTGTGCGGAGAAATTGGCTCGAAAAGTGGTCCTGGGAGAAAATTACTAAAGGCACCCAGAAGACGCACTACAGGCACCCCAGAAGTATGTTGGAGACGCCCCAGGAAAGTTATACAGATACCCCATAAGAAATTCTAAAGGAACCCCAGCAGTGGATAAGGGGTAACCAAATTACTAAGGGACACCTCATTACTATTTACACCCCAGTGTTAAAGGCACCATCGAACTGGTTAGGGGCACTCCGTCCCTTGCTTTTGAAGAGAGGGAATTGGCGGGTAAAGATCACTTTCACCTGCGATATTTTTGAGAAGGATTTATAATATATTTTGTCGGATTTTGTCTTGGTTTGGGATTACATCAACCCTGTTTCGATTAAACAGGAAGGGTACGTGACTCAGAATCGTATAAAAGGAAGAAATTCACGGGTTTCTCTAAATCAGAGTAGGAAGGATATTACGGGATATATTTCGATCAAATATGGAAGTTGCGTGTAGTATTCATCCTGATTTTGCTTCTACACGAATAGATGGAATGTTTTGGAAAGTTTGGAGAGCTGCAGAGAAGAATTCTCGTGACTTGGAGAGAAAAGTCCGAGACTTTCTGAAAAATAAAAGAGAAGATTTCCTTGAGATTTAATCGTCTTGTTTGGTATAAAAAGAGTGCTAAGAGGTCACACAAGGGAGGTCGAGACTTTGGGGGACCGAACAGAGGTGTTATGGAAGCTGCAGGTGGAGTTGCAGAGCCGTAGCAGCAGCAGGAGGAACAAGAAGTGCTAAAAAACATAAGACCATCAGAGTCAGTCGCAGATACCGTGACCTATACTTTCATATTCAATAGACTTGTCACAGTTTTTGTAACAATTTTCCAATAATTAATCAAGTTCGCATCAGTTCTATTTACTCTTCTCTGTAACAGCGAGTCTTGTAACAATTATAACTATTACAAACACGCTGTTTTAAACCTTTGCACCATATTAATCATATTTTGAGCAACAAACACATATTTTGAGACCATGGTTAATCTGAGGAGCTAAACCCCAACACTGGGATGATGGAGGAAGCCATTCTTTACGCATGTGGTAATTCTATTTAATTCCTTTATGACTTTTGCACTATTTCAAATCGTTTTATGATTTTTCTTAATTGATTGTGATTTTATTTGATGACGTATGCTTGGTCTTAGTATTTTTGATACATCATGCTTGTGATTTACAGTCAATCTTTTACAAAATCTACCTTGGCAAAGAATAAAGAGTCAATATTTATTATATTATGAGCTATAATTGTCTGGAATTAATAGTTGAACCTTGTGTTATGAGTTTGGTGGAATCCGAAGTCCCAGTTTATCTCGATATCGTGACAACCTTTGTATATAATTTTTATTAGATTAAGTCTAAATCAATCTTTACAAGTCTTTGAACGAACTTTTACAACCACTTTCTACAACAACAATATTAATCACATCAATTTTTGGCGTCGTCGACGCGGACTTGTATTTAGATTTGTTTTAGGTTTATTTTTATTTTTTTTAGGTTTTATTTTTATTATTTTTGTTCTCTTTTACGCCTTTGGTATTTTTTGATTCTTTTCAGATTTGGAGCAAAGCTACAAGGAAAGAAAAAGTGCTATAAAAGGGAAGTGAAGTCAAAGAAGGAAAGAAAAGAGGAATCCAAAAGGAGTGAAGAGATTTTGTATATAGTTTTTGTTTTATTTTTAGAAACTGTAAATAGGGTTTTATTTTTTTGTAAATTTTCTTTTTATTTTTGGACTTTTTGAATTTTATTTTGGACTTGGACATTATTTTTAAAACCCTAAGGAAGGGTTATAAATTAAATATAAACCATTTGCAGGGAAGGACGACAGTTACGATACTGTCTCGGCCCCTCGGGTTCGTACACTGACATAGGAGTCGGTGGCCTGAGTCGACTTCAACGGTTCATCGCCCGTCTGGTACGGGAGGTAAGACTCTATCCACCCACGAATCCCCTGTCAGTGGGTTTTATTTTGTGTGACAACTCTCACACCCCTGCAATAGAATGTTGAACTGGTATTACAATAGCCAATACAACGAATATCCGACTGAATTTCAAAATGGACGTTACTACTTTGACCATAGTTTGAATAGTGGTTGGGAACATCAGCCTTTTGAAGGTTATGGTTCATACCATGATGAGCCCAATTACTATCCATACGCCTACCGGTCGTACGAGCAAAATTCCTCTATACTAGAGTCCGCATGTAAGTTAGCTGAGTCAACACAAAAGTTACTTGAGTCGACACGTAGTTCAGCTGAGATGAATAACTTAGTTATGGACGAAAATAATGCAACGCGTGAAATTTCTTTCCTAGATTCAATCAGGAAGTCATGTAAGTCAACTCAGAATCTTTTGTTAGAGGCCCAGAACAGAACTGCTCAAAATAATCTTAATTTCCAATATAGTGTTTCCTATAGTACCTTTGAAAATGAAGATAGTTATTTGCATAATCAAGATGAAAAGGATAAAATTGGTAACACTACTTGTTTAGATGAGGTTCAACCATTTTCATGTTATTATGATGATTATGTCGAGGATAGTGTTGATGAAGAATTTGAAATAAATAGGCATAGTGATCAGGAATTTGCTACTCCAATTGAGCTTTATAATAATAATATTTCTAGTTCAAATCCAAATAATTTTATTAATTATTCACCTATTCAAAAGGATGAGGATTTGAAAAAAATAAGTAAAGATTAGGTATTAATTATAGAGTAAATAGATTGCCTTAATACCCGCGATAGTTATCGCTAACAATAATTGCACATCTTTAGGTTTTGCCTCAATTCCCGCAAGTATTCCCGCAGTAATCTTATGGTCTTATTATGCCTTCCTAATTAAAGGTCTTATTTTGCCACATTTTTTCTTTCTGCGACAAAATCGCAGGACGTCTTTACATTTGCATGTATTGACCCATTGATCTTGTCTTATCCATATTTTTTCAACATTTCTGCGACAATATGATAAGTATAAACTCTCTTGCAAGAATTAATCCTTATGACATTGTCGTCTTGCGATGAAATCGCAGGACGTCTTTACACTTTCATGTAAAAACCCATTGACCTCATCTTAAATTTTCTCTTTTGGCTTGTTGCCTTTGTATAATTTTCGTCACGCGACAATATGACAGGCCTAAATGTTCTTGCGATCATAAAGGCCCATGACATTGCCGTCTTAAGACACTTATCAGCTCCCTAACGGAGGGTGCCGCCCTTATCTCCCCCCTAGTTGCCCCTTCAAGGAGGGCACATCGGCCATACAAGACTAGCTCCTCCCATCCGGATTTACTAACAACCAGTTGTTTTCGAAGCCTCTTGTCCTTTATGCCTATATGGCTTATAGTTACAATACTGCACCCTAAGTGGGGTTTTCTTCAGGCCAAGTGCATCATAGCCAAGACTTACCAAGAATGGCCAGGGTAGTTTCTTATGCCCCGGGTACTCTTGGATCAATCGTGTACCTCGGCGCCTTGGTCATACTCTGCACTTCTTGGAAGAGATTCTCAGTCCTCCAACCAGAGCATAACCTTATATAGTTGGAGATCCAAGATCTCTCTCCCGGATAGGTTTTCTTTAACCCCAGCATCTGCATGACTCAGGTTCCAGCAGCGGTATAACCTTATCCCTGATTCATGTCAAGAGATACCCCCTTATATGACGTGCTATTAGGTCTTACATTTGCCTCTTACAAAATTTTATTCGCGAACTAGGGTGCACGCCATAAAGGTTCGTCCCATTCTATTATCTCTGCGAAATTTTATTCGCTCTTCTTGCGAGTATGATAATTCTGATAAAATTTCATTCTTTAACCTCCTTTTTTTTATACTTCTGCAACCTTTTAAAACAGAGTATTCTTTTCAGTTACATTTTCTTCAAACAAGTCATTCATAAATTTCTCCAAATTTCATCATTTTACCTCTCTACTTACTACTTTCTATCGCTGCCTTCTTATTGCGCTTTTCTGTTCTTTCTTCATTTGCGAGACGATCGCTATTTACCATTAATTTGCCACTTCTTTGATCTCGCAACATTTCATCTTCTCGTTGTTCTAATGCATCAACCATTAACTTGTCACCTTTTTGTTCCTGTTTGATGTTGTGTTTCCAATTTCTATTCCTCGCGGATCTTTCTTCACAAGTTTCCATATCAATTTCATAGCACCTCTTTCCCTCAACCAAATCTACCTTTATAACTCCAACACCATTGGGATGTGGAAACTTAATACATTGATGATAAGTTGATGCCACACCCAATATCCCATGCAACCATGGTCTGCCAATCAGAGAATTATAAGGTGATTCAATGTCAACCACGCAGAATATGATTGTAGAATACATTCCCTTTAATGGAATTCGCATTGTAATCTCCCCTTTGGGCTTGTTAGCAGTACCATTAAAACCATAGATTTTATATGTTGATGGTATCAGATCTTCGTCTCTTCCACCCATGGTTTTGTAGGTATGATAGAATAAGATGTCAACTGAACTCCCTGTGTCTATTAGAACTCTGTTGATAGCCCAAGAATCTTCAGTTGTATTACTATTTTCTTCATCTTCTTCTTCCATTTGCTTTGGATTTATCTCTAATCTTACCACCAATGGGTTGTCATGCTGCTCGCCAGGTTCTGGTACTTCTTGTGCTGTGAAATATATAGTTTGTTTTTGCCATTCTTCTAATGGCGAGACTCTCGCAATATTCATAATTTCTCTTACATCTATATCTCTTACAAAGACTCTGCTTAAGACATTGTCATGGAAATCCTCAATAGTTTTGTATGAATGTACGATGGAATTACAGAATAAATTCTTCTCTTGAGCCCCTACTTCAATCACAAATGTTTTTGCTCCTTTTACAATATTTACCCTGTGAACTTCTGGTGTTGGAGGCAATTGCTGAGACTGTGGATGTCCTATTAAAAAATGATTTAACTTTCCTTGGTCAATCATCCTTAAAATTATTCTCTTGACATTCCTACAATCATTTATTGTGTGACCATGAAAGTGATGGTAAGGACAAAATTATTGACTTCGATTGCTTGGGTGTGGCTCTATTCCCATATTCCATGGTGATGGTATATTTTCCATCAGAATGATAGCTTCCCAAATTTTTTCTATGATAGTATTTAGAGGTGGCATCTTAATTTCTTCCCATATTATCTTCTGATTTACTTGACCTCTAAAATTGTTTTGCCTCTGACCACCATATGTTTCTTGTGGTTGATCAAGTCTTTGGATTTTGTTATTTCCACCTCGATTATAATAATTCTTCTCCCTTTCATATTCTTCTTGATCTCGACTGCCCATCGCTACCAATTTCTGCTGATTATCCACTATTGTTTTCTCTTGTTGTGCCTGCGAGCTGCTCGCTACATTGTTGATTATTTTAGGAAGTAAACTTCCATTTGTCGCAATCGAGTTAGTATTTGCGATTGGGTATGACTCCATTTCATTCTGTTTTTCTTCCAAAGCAATGTACTCTTCTTGTAGCTCTCGCAACTCTGTCATAGTGATTGTATTTTTGACCCTAAAAACTTGTATGTACAGCAAATTGGTTGCAAACATTGCATTAATGAAAGATAAAATGAGGTATCTTTCATCTACTTTCCCTGCCATCTCGCTGCACATTGACTTCCATCTTATGGTTAAGTGTTTCAAACTCTCGCTAATCCTCTGTTTTAACCCAAACACATCTTCAATACCTGGTCGCGATGAATTGTTGCTTATGTATGCCCCCAGAAATGTAGCTTGCAAATGATCAAAAGATGTTATAGTATTTTTTGGCAATCCCTTAAACCATTTCAGAGCCTCTCCAGTCAAGCTTGACGCAAAATACTTGCACAATACATCATCATGATTCTCCCACTGCAGCATACATCTAACATAAGCTTTGACATGTTGAACAGCACAAGTGGTCCCATCAAAGATACTGGTTAATGTGGGTAAATTGCATTTGGGAGGAATCCCTCTCAATTGTACTTCCTGAGCAAAAGGAGTCCTCGCAGCTTCTTCAATTGCTTCGTCAAGTTGCCTTCTACCTCCTTCTTTTCTATTGTTTATCATCCCCCGCATTTCTGCTAATTCTCTCAATATTTGCTCATTCTCAGCTGAATTTTTCTTTATTGGTCTCTTTAATGCAGTTTCTCTTCTTCCGCGTTCTTGTCTTTCTTGTCTTGCAAGATTTTGTGCATCTTCTTCTTCATCTTCATCCTGTCTTTCTCTGCGATTTTCTCTTTCACCTTCTTCTTGGAATCACATTTGATTATGTTGTCTATTTTCCTCTCTGCGAGTTTCTTCGTTTCTCCTCATTTCTCCTTGCTGTCTTTCTATTCTCCTCTGTATACTGTCATATTCCTCTTGAATGTTATTATTATAGCGATTTTGCGTACGTCTCCTTTCCCGATTTTCATGATTATTTTGTCGTACTGCCTCTTGAAATTCTTGTTCTTCTACTTCTGCTCTTAATCTTTCTCTCTCGCAAGCTAGATGTGCTTGTTCAGCATAATGCCTCTCAATTTCATCCTCAATTATTCTTCGATTTCTTTGAATCTCTCGCCCATGTAATATTCTCCTACCTTCTTTTCGATTTTCTTCGCCATTTTGTTTATTTCCACCTTCTTGATTTCTGATATTACGTCTTCCATCCAGAACTTCATCGCGTGGTATGTAGCGATCATCAATCATTTCTTCTCTTCCACGATGTTGTCCTTCATTTGGATTCTGCATTTATTCTCGGGTATTTTCTTCAATATTTCTCATAGGGGAATTTCGCCTTGGTTCTTCTCTAAATGATCTTGTGCTCGATATAGCGGTACTTCTTGATCTTCTTCTCTGTAATCTTAATTTCCATTCTCAACTCGTGATTTTGTCTTGTTAAATTTGCTCGTTCCTCCACTTATAATCTCCTTTCCTCTTGTATTCCCAGTCTTAAATCATTTGCTCTTTCGTTTTCGCCTTCTCCCTGAACTAATCCTTCAACCGCTCCTTGATCTATTTCTTTTCTTCTTTCGTTTCTCAATTGTTGATCTTCTTCTTCTTCCATTGAATCAGATCTCCAAGTGTGCACACTCACTCTGTCATAATCCACAGCTCTATCTTGCGCTGGTGTTTGTTGATTTGGCTGTTGAATTTGATTTTCTTCTCAATTCCTTATTCTATTTCTTCTTGTTCTGACTCTTGAAGATTCTCCCGATTCATTTGTTCTTTCTCCTGCAAGTCTTTTACTCCTTCTCACGGTTGTTGGTGGTTCTGATGTATTTCTTCTTATTCCAGCCATTAATTCTTCAAACTGTTAGATCTTGTATACATTCTTTCACTATTTTTTCAAATTCCTTCCAATTACAATGTCAATTTTTATCTTTTTCTTCAAAATATTACTAATTCATCCCTGTTTCGGGCGCCAAAATGTAGTTGCATGAATTCCTACACTACACCCTTGTTAAGAATTTGTAATAATTGACTAAGATTTGAATATTAAAAATGACACTTTACTATTTAATTCCCAAAAATGTTTACAATAAATGTAAGAATTCAAGAGTACAACTGTTCTCTTGAAGTTTTTCTCTCCTAAAGACTTTCTCAACTCTCAAAAATACATCATCCTTTTCTGGATCTATTGGGACCCTTTATATAGGAAATTACATAGTGGATGACAGCTAAGTTTTCCCCCTTATTTCGGATCTAATCTGATCTTATCGCGGTAATTACAATGTTCAGTCTCGCAACCTTTGTAACTATCGCGAGACAAACATGTTCTTCTCGTATTTCTTTCAATCGTCAGCCTTTTCGTCATTCTTTTGTGTTACTCGTCAAGTGTTGTTGATGATCTCGCGATGTTCTCACAGAAGTGTTGTTATTATCGCAGGAATATTGCTGTAGCGATATTCTGGTCCTACAATAATCCAGTAACTAAGACTACATTGTGAGGTTGCTTTGTCTTTCTGGCATTTCCTGACCTACTTGCCTTTCCATCATGGATGGTTAGGTCCATCACGGTTACCCTCTAAAAGGAACAAGTTCTCTCCTGAATTTCAAGGATCTCAATGTCTTTTTCTCTAATGTATCAATAGGTTTTTATCCCTAGCATTCCAATTTCTATCTTTTCGGTGAGAAACAGTATGTAAACTTAGCTAACCGGATATCATGTGACGCTAAAAGTGCAAATAAAAAGTTCTTCCCCACCCCCAAACTTAAATCTAACATTGTCCTCAATGTTTCTAATGAAAGAGCAAAACCAAAAGTAAAATAACACGAGGAGAAGTTGGAAAGATAGTACCTAGGTGAAGAGAGAGAAAAACAAAACTAATATACAACATACAACTGCCTCGATGGTCAATCAAGGGTAAACAGGGTCCTCCAGAGGGACCTCCTCAACATGACCTGTAGGAAATGGCTCTAAAAAGGGTTTTAATCTCTGACCATTAACCTTCGAAGAACTACTACCATCCAGTGTATCAATTTCAACAGCTCCATGAGGAAAGAAAGTGCGAACAATAAAAGGACCCGTCCACCGAGAACGTAATTTCCCAGGAAAAAGATGCAAGCGGGTATCATACAGAAGAACTTTTTGACCTGGAGAAAATGACTTCCGTAAAATATTTCTGTCATGCACAAGTTTCATTTTGTTCTTATACTCCTTCGCACTATCGTAAGCATCTATACGAATCTCGTCTAACTCATTGAGCTGGAGTTTCCTATAGGCTCCTGCCTTGTCAAGTGAAAAATTTAGCTGCTTAACAGCCCAATAAGCTCTATGTTCTAACTCAACAGGTAAATGACATGCATTTCCATAAACAAGCCGATAAGGTAACATTCCAATGGGGTTTTTAAATGCAGTACGATAAGCCCATAAGGCATCAGTAAGCCTAGACGACCAGTCTTTCCGATTAGGATTAACTGTTTTCTTTAATATAAGTTTTTATCTCCCTATTGGAAACCTCTACCTGACCACTAGTCTGTGGATGATACGGGGTGGCTACCTTATGTGTAATACCATACTTCTTCATCAAAAGCTTAAAAGGTCCATTACAAAAGTGCGACCCTCCATCACTAATTATAGCTCGCGGTGTACCAAAACGTGTAAGTATATTATTTTTCAAGAAATCAAGCAAAACCCTATGGTCATTGGTTTTACACGCAACCGCCTCAATCCACTTAGAGACATAGTCTACGGCGACAAGGATGTATAGGTTACCAAAAGAATTAGGAAATGGACCCATAAAGTCAATACCCCACACATCAAAGACCTCAACAATTAAAATCGGGTTCAAGGGCATCATATTCCTACGGGAACTGGTTCATAATTTCTGGCAACATTCACAAGTAACACAATAACTATGGGAGTCTTTAAACAATGAAGCCTAATAGAATCCACACTGCAATATCTTAGTAGCAGTCTTCTTAGCACTAAAGTGACCCCCACAAGCATGATCATGACAAAAGGAAATAATACTAGACTGGTCACTCTCAGGTATATATCTCCTAATAATCTGGTCTGGATAATACTTAAATAAATAAGGATCATCCCAAAAGAAGTGCTTAACCTCGTCTAAAAACCTAGAACGATCTTGTTTACCCTAATGTTGGGGCATTCGACCGGTAACAAGATAATTCACTATATTTGCATACCAAGGTGATTGGGAAACAGAGAACAATTGTTCATCAGGAAAGCTATCCCTTATATGAAGGGAATCATTAGGGGAACTAACAACTAGCCTAGACAAGTGGTCCGCTACTACATTTTCTGCACCCTTTTTGTCTCTAATGTCTGGACAAAATTCTTGTAATAAAAAGATCCATCTAATTAATCTAGGTTTGGTATCCTTCTTAGACAAAAGGTATTTCAAAGCAGCATGATGATAGGTGTCTAAAACACCGTAATATTTATCTATTGTTTATGCTTTCTCTGCTAGCTTTCGTGTAAATTATGTATCTTATGTTTTTCTTTTGAGTATTTAGGTACTTTGGAGTCATTTGGAACAAAAGAAGAAGAAACAGCGATAAAGCCTCATCTCATGTGCAATGGTTGTTGGAGGCGGATTATTTCTCATTATTTGCTTTTATTTCTTCATCTCTGTCTGAAAAGTATGTCGGCTTTAGTGATGCAATTTCTGTCTGAAAAGCATGACAACTTTAGTGATGAAGAGACATTGATGAGAAGAAGTGAATCTGAGAAGTAAGAGAAGGATGATGTTGGCGAAAGGGTTCAAAGAATAGCAAAAGCGTCATTTCTGGAGAAAATGTTATTGGGAGCTTGGCCAAGGATAAAGGGGCTACTGTGGAGTCAATAAATGTTGTCATTTGGTGGCTTATATTTTGCTGGGTGCCTATAACACTTCTTATCATTACTCAGCCCTAAAATTCAGTGGAAATTGATTTCTTAATCATTTACCCTTGAAATCAAGACAGAGGGAGAAAGACACGAGTTTTGCTGTCGTCGATCAAGTTATGGAACCGGCAGATTTCATCCAGGGTCAACAGCTCCATTTAGAGCCAAACAAGAGAAGAACATGAGGTTGAATTCGAATCAGGAGGATGGATTTGTTAGGGTTTGTTACATATGAACCTTATGGATATGAAGATAGTTCTTGAACTGAAAAATTCGGAGTTGGGTTTGCTTGATTTGGGGTTGTTACAGAAATTAGGGCTCTTAGATGTGCTCTGACTCAAGAGGATGATGGATTAATGGGTTTGATTTGTTTTTTTGAAAGTGCAGAATACAGTGAAATTGGTGGAGATTCAGTTGAGGGTTTGGTTCAAATATGGAATTGTGGGATGTGTTTGCTCTGAACTGAGTGATTGTGCTGCTGTTAAAATACTGTTGGTGGTTGTGAATCTGTGTGATGCAGCTGTTACAAAGCTCAAATGAAGAAGTTGCAGAAGCTACTGGAATGTATATGAAGGAAATTTGTAGGAGGCACAGCTTATGGAGAAGGATGAAGTAGATGGGGAATTGCAGGTGGGACTGAAATTACAATGTTGCAGGTTTCAGTGTTACAGTTCAGTTGTGTGTGATGGTTCTGCAATGAGGTGGAACTGGTGCTACTGCCCATGAAATTGTGGATTTTTTCGCAAGGCCTTGACAGATTGTAGAAGCCACAGTTGAGAAGGAATGGAATGTCCCCAGTTGTAGTGGATCTTGACAGATTTGGAGTGCGTTTAGGAGCCGAGACAAGGATTTATGGAATGGCTCAGTGGTTGAAATTGATGTTGACTGGTGGTACTAATATTGCATCCATGGAATTTGAAGCCAGGAAGAGGTGGTGTCTGCCACTGAGGCTGAGATGCAATATAAGATTAGTGGTTTCAGCTGAAGCTTAAATGGAATGTTGATGCAGCGGTTGCTAGGAAATTATGAAGCTGGGTGTGTATGTAGAATTGGTGGTGATGTAGTAGGTAAAACAGGATGTGTTGTTGATGTGTGTAATTGGAAATGAAACTGATAGGGTGCCTGAGTGCTACTGAGATTTCAACTGGAGTTGGAGATACAATGTGGGTTACAGGAGATGGAGTTACTGGAGATGGTGCTTGTGCACTGATTCAGTTGCTGCTATGGACCATTGCAGTCGAGAATATGGAGTCGGATTTGGTTTTTGTACGCTGAGAAGAAGCTGTAGTTATATGATGTGACTGGATTTGCAAAAGAAACAGCTGATATTTATATTGAACTTGCAGTGATGCAGTTGTAATGATGTTACAGTGGCTGTGACGATGAGGATTACAGAGTGGTTGATTGATGCTTTGGGATGCTTGAAGTTGCAGGTCGATACATGGTAGTTAATTGTGCTTGAAATGATGAACTGGTCTGAGGTGTTGGTTGTATTGAATTAGATGTATGATTAGGTGATGCAATGCAGTTTTGTGGTGGTTCTGCTATGTTGAGTTTTGGTGGTGCTCTGTATTGACTCAAGCGTTTGCGAAGGTTGATCAGAGTGGAGTTTGAGCTGTGAATGTTTAAACAGATCCTGGCAGCGAGAAAACAGTGGAGGTACCAACACTTATGCCTTGGTCTTTTACTGCTATGACCATGGCTCGATGGATGTGTAGGAGGGGTGTTTGGCACTGGCCAGATAATGTTTTCAACACCGACAGGAGAATCAATTTATTCCAGTTTTTGAAGGAGATTCTTGCCGGGAAGTTAGCTGAGTATGCAAGCTGTTGCCATCAGTTTTCTATGATGAATGGTTGATCAGTGAACATGTGCAGTTGATTTGGTTTTAAGGATCCAGAGAAGATGTGTTGCCGAGGTTACAACCATGAATGTTTACAGGGAAGAAGTTGATTCAGTTGGCTGGTGGCTAGAATGAATAACCACATGGCATGGTTACAGACAGGTGATACGCTTGTGATGTGCAGTGTGCAAGTGAGTTGAAACGCTGTGTGTGTGGAATGTATGATATTGCAGGGAAGAATGGATGCAGGGCAGTGGAATTGTTGAGAGTTGCGACGGATTGCGAGTAATGAGCACTGCATGTGCAATTGGCCCAATGTGGTATTGTTTCAATGGATATGTGCAGCTGCTACAGAAGCTATAGGAGAGAATGTAAGAGCCAAGATGGCTGGCCAAGGAAGGCCTGTGGAATGGCATGGCTTGCCCAAGTTAGCTGACTCTGACTTGACTCAGCTGATTTAGTGCTTGATCTGATTCAACCAGTTAACCTGACTGACTTCTCATTGACTCGGTCTGAGTTTGACCGGTCACCTGAAATATTTTTTCGGTGCCGGACTCCGGCCAACTTCCGGCACATGCACCAGTTTTTTTCCGACGAGCACTTTTAAGCATATTTTCTACATGGGTTTTCTCACACATGGGCTTGGTGGACTTCTTGGTGATGGGCTTTTGAGACTTGACCTAGTTTTGGAAGGGAGAAAAGCTACAAAAGGGAAAGTTTTCTACAACTTTTATATCACGTATTCTACTTGGAGCTAAGGAGAGAACTGAAACTAGGGTTTTCTTTCGTATTTATTTTTCATCTTCTTTAATTCATTATTATTATGTTGATGAACTCCATTTAAAAGGGTAGCTAAATCTTATATTATTGGTTAAGGATGTAGTCCTATTTCTAAAACTTGTGCTTGAGTTATGTATTAGTTTTCTCTCTTTATTATCGTTCAAATCTCTACTGTTTTTAATAATCACATGATTGATGTATTGTGATAGGATATATATGTTTGTTTAGTTAAGTGGCCAATTAATTGAACTTGCATCTTTGTCCATAGCTATTTTAGGGTTTTTCATCAAGCGATAACCCAAATACAAGTAGCATGATATGATTATAGTTTGTAGTGATACACTCTTATAATCATATGTAGAGTTTGACCATTGTCTGAATTGTCATGCGCAATGTATGACAATTGCATTGATTAGCCTATTTCCAAAACTTAATGCTCCTAGGAATTCAACTTAATTATTGCAAGGCGTTAGGTTATTCTTTAGGTATAATTCACATACGCAGCTCTAATGTGTGTGTTGGTGAACTTAGGAAATTAGTGGATTATCTTGCTCTCTTGATTTTCTAGGCTTTTGATAATAAAAGAGATTAAATCGGAATTCTAATCATATATGCAAGCACATGTTTAAGATTGAAGATGAATTCCTTGACCAATATCTTTCTCTCATTGATTACTTCCAACTATTTACTTTGCTTTTATTTTACTTTTATTTTACAAAAATCAGAAATCCCCCCCTTTGGTTACTAAGAAACTAGAATTTGATAACAACAATCGCCTCTCTGTGGATACAAACTCTTCCTTACTTTATACTTCATTCATATTTTGTTGAGTAAGAAAGTGAATTATTTTTGACGCTTACGACAGCGATCACATGATCAGTGTAGATTACGATCTTAGAACCTAAGAGGTAGGATCTAAACTTGTCTAAGGCAAACACAATTGCTAACAGTTCCTTCTCTATAGTGGTATAGTTTAACTGGGCATCATTCAGAGTTTTGCTAGCATAATAAATCACATGAAGTAATTTGTTTTCTCGTTGACCTAGCACAACACCAATAGCATAATCTGAAGCATCGCACATGATCTCAAAGGGTAGGTTCCAGTTGGGTGCCTGGACTATGGGGGCGGTAGTGAGTAAAGTCTTAAGCTTATCAAAATCCTCTAAACAAGCATCATCAAAGACAAACTTAGCATCTTTTGCAAGCAAATTGCAAAGAGGTCTAGAAATCAAGCTAAAATCCTTAATGAATCGACGATAAAAACCTGCATGCCCTAAGAATGACATAATATCTTTTACAATTTTTGGGACCGGTAAAGTTTTAATAAGGTCAACTTTGGCTCTATCTACCTTTATACCCTTCGAAGATACGATATGACCTAGAACGATTCCTGAACGAACCATGAAATGACATTTCTCCCAATTAAGCACTAAATTCTTTTCCTTACACCTAGTCAAAACTAATGACAAATGATGCAAGCAATCATCGAAAGACGAACCAAATACTGAAAAATCATCCATAAAGACCTATAAGAACCGTTCTACCATGTCATAAAATATGCTCAACATACAACGCTGAAAGGTCGCAGGGGCATTACATAGACCGAAAGGCATGCATCTATACACAAAGGTACCAAAGGGACATGTAAAAGTGGTTTTCTCTTGGTCTTCTGGGGCAATAGGCACCTGATTATAGCCGCAGAATCCATCTAAAAAGCAAAAATGGCTACGTCCAGCTAATCTTTCTAGCATTTGGTCGATGAAGGTAAGGGGAAAGTTGTCCTTCCTAGTGACCTTGTTTAATTTTCTATAGTCAATACGGATAAGGGCACCCCAGGAGGCGTGACACGCCAACCCGTGGTCATTCGGGTTAGGATTAACTCATTGTTATCATTCTGACTACAAGAAATACCGGATTTCTTGGAACAACTCCGAACGGGGATGATGACCTTTATCTGAAATAGGGTAGATAATGCATGCATCTAACAACCTAAGAACCTCGGTTCGAACTACTTCTTTCATATTAGGGTTCAGTCGACGTTGCATCTCCCCAGACGGTTTGGTATCTTCCTCTAATTTAATCTGATGCATACAATCAGTAAGACAAATACCCTTTATGTCTGTTATGGTCCACCCTAAAGATTCTTTGTTGTTTTGAAGGACAGTTACTAGCCTACTTTCCTGATCACTATTCAAGTCGGATGCTATAATCACAGGTAAAGTTTCAGATGGGCCTAAAAACACATACTTTAAAGTATCTGGCAATGGTTTTAGGTCCAACTTATGAGGCTTTTCTAACGAAGGAACTAGGGTAGACTTAGAAACGGGTAGAGGTTCGAACTTAGGTTTCCAGCCATTACTAGTGTCTATGAAAGGGGTTGAATCTAACAAAGCATTCACCTCATTCATCACATCATCATTATCAAAATCAATCCCAAAGTGAGCTAGGCATTTCTCTAATGGATCTTCTAGCAAAGTGTTTGGTAATGAATCCTCGACTAATGTTCCTATCATGTTCACCTCTTCTATGCTCGAGTCATCTAGTTTAGAGGGTAGCTTACTAATATGAAAGACGTTCAGCTCAATAGTCATATTACCAAAAGACAACAGTACTGCAATAAATCCTCAAATCTTCCATATAATTCCGCCATAACTCGGTAATATTTCCATGTAAGATACGGGAATTTATTCCCTTTTTTATCTCCTCCACGATGTTTTCTCTAGCAAGCTTGATTCTACATGTTTCTTCCTCTTCCCAGATAACATCAAACACTGCTACCCACGTACAAACTTCCCAGAATAACAAAGAAAATACCCGAGAATAATATCCACCTCTGTTTGTTCCACACGAGATTGTGGAAAAATTTAGACGAATCCAACTGGCATACAAGTCCTGTTTGGTACGTCCAATTCATCCCAGAAAATCCCATCCATCGAGTCTCTTTGTTTCACGACCAAAATGCAAACCCTGAATTTTGCTGCCACGGCCACGTACTCCCCTGTTCTTCCCGACGATTATCTAGCCCAACTGAACCCATTCGAATACCCATACCAGCATTGTTTGGGCATATCACGTCCATACCAATCGATAATAGTGATGAAGTCTTATTGAAACTCTCCAAAAATCCAAAAGAAAATCTCACAGCGAGCTGCAACAAATTCCCGCCAAAACTGGAACTTCAGAAAGAAGAAGATGGTGTCCCCCTAACCAAACCAGGGGTGTGAATAACAGGTGGGTGTTGTGGAAAAATGGGCTAAACATATCCGTGGGTGACGCATAGCAAAAATGGGGGTCCGTATAGCAAATGTCCTCCTGAGGTGCTCCGAGCAACTTTTCGAGCCGAAATTTCCAACAATATTTATTTCCAAAAAATACCTACAAACACAAAAAAAAACATAATAAGGACGAAAACAAGTACTAACAATACGAAACATTGAGGACAAATTAGACACATAAATGCGTCTATCAACGACAGCAATGAAAGCTAAGTACCACTTCCTTGAATAGTTTACTTATGATTATTTAAAAATACAAATTTTTTTATGGACAAAAAACGATACCATCGCAAGATTACAAAAATTTCAAAATTACAAAAAACCGAGAAAATTCAATTTATATATTTCTTAATAAATTTATTTTACAGAGAAAGATTTTTTGATTTAAAAACGCGATACAATCGCAAGATTTCAAAGAAGATTTCTAAGATTTCTCTAGAATATTTCTTTTACAGAAAAATATTTTTAATTTAACAACGCGATACAATCGCAAGATTTCAAAGAAAATTTCAAAGATTTCAAAAGATTTTAAAGAATATTTACTTCAAATATGATGTTATGAGAATGAAAGAAGAGATGACAGAAATGAAAGAATAAATAAAGAAACGCGAAAATTTTGTAGAGACATAAGAATGGGACGAACCTTTATGGCGTACACCCTAGTTCACGAATAAAATTTCGCAAGAGGCAAATGTAAGACCTAAAGTGCGTCATATAAGGGGGTATATCTTTGCATGGCTCAGGGATAAGGTTATACCGCTGCTGGAACCTGAGTCACAGAGATGTTGGGGTTAAAGAAAACCTATCCGGGGGAGGTACCTTGGATTTCCAACTATATATATAAGGTTATACCCTGGTTGGACGACCGAGGGTCTCTCTTAATGAGTGCAGAGTATGAACAAGGCGCCGAGGTACACGGTTGAGCCAAGGATGCCCGGGGCGTACGAAACTACCCTGGCCATTCTTGGCAAGTCTTGGCTATGATGCACTCGGCCCGAAGAAAACCCCACTTAGGGTGCAGTCTCGTAACTATAAGCCATATAGGCAAAAAGGATAAGAGGTTGCGAAAACAACTGGTTGTTGGTAAAAACGGATGGGAAGAGCTAGTATTGTATGGCCGATGTGCCCTCCTTGAAGGGGCGACCAGGGGGGAGATAAGGGAGACACCCTCCATTAGGGAGCTGATAAGTGTCTTAAGACGACAATGTCATGGGGCTTTACGTTCGCAAGAACATTTAGGCATGTCATATTGTCGCGTTACAAATATTCTACAGAGGCAAAAATCCAAGAGAAAAAGATAAGATGAGATCAATGGGTTTTTACATGAAAGTATAAAGACATCCTGCGATTTCATCGCAAGACGACAATGTTATGGGGCTTTGTTCTTGCAAGAAAACTTAGGCCTGTCATATTGTCGCAACAAAATGACAAAAAGAGGATAAGGCAAGATCAATGGGTCTTTACATGCGAATGTAAGGACGTCCTGCGATTTTGTCGCAAATATAAAAATTGGCAAAATAAGATCTTTAACTAGGAAGGCAAAATAAGACCAATAGAATAATCTCAAACATTAACTATTTTCTTTTAAGAATGCAGAAAAGATTTGTTCATCGCAAGAGAGATAGCAAGTACTATTTAGAATCTCTCAGAAATACTATTCATAATTTCTCAGAAGTATTATTCAGAGTCTCTCAGGAGGATTATTTATAATTTCGCAGCACTATTCACGGCACTATTTCAGGAGCACTATTCAGAATTTCGTAGACTCATTCAGAATCTCGCAGATTCATCCAGAATTTCGCAGGAGATGTGATTAATTTGCAGAATGTGATTATTTTCTTAAAGAGATTATCGTATGAGGCAGAGGCAAGATAAGAATAAAGAAACAATTCACTCATTCAACATTTTCTCAAGGATTCTACCTTCATAGATAAAGAACAGAGGCAACTATGGATTACCAAGAAAACATTTTATGTTCTTTATCTTCTCGGCAAGAATCATCTCCAAAATGGACAAGAATTTTCACCAAAAATGAAGTAATAATTTCGCATGAATAGAGGCAATACTTATGACTTTCATTCAAGGACGGATACTTCTTATATTTTGAGGATTGAGTACTTCTTATATTTCTTCAAGGATATTTCATACTTCGCATAATTCAAGAGTTGAAACTTCTTATTTACTTCGCAAAGATCCGGAACTTCACAAAAGAATAGAGGCAAGTACGTACTTTTCAAGTCCAATATTCTTTCGCTCGTTCCTTCATCAATAAAGATCAAAGACTACTACAACAACAGATTTTTATTAAAGATCGCTCTTCAAGCAATATTCAAGAAAAAAGAGGCAAGATGTAGGATCAGAATATCGCCACAGCAATACTCTTGCAAAATTTATAACGACATTTCTACGAGATCATCAACAACACACTGCAAATGTCGCAAATTAATTATGTAATAGACAACGACAACATAAAACACGAGAAAGATGTGAAGATTTTGTGGTTGTAGAGAAATCTCGCGAGAATGAAGCGGAGCTCACGAGAATAAGGAGGGAGCTCGAGAGAATTATGGAGAGAATTATGAAGAGAATGTAACAAGAGAGAAAGAGCTTGCGAAATTATGGAGAGAGTTAGCGAGAATATAGTAAGGGATCCTAAAATAGGGGGAATATGAGTTATATGTGAGCTGTCATCCACTATGTAAACACCTATATAAAGAGAAGAGCAGGAAAGATAAAGGGAGAGACACAATTTTTGTAAGAGAGAGAGATATTTTGCAGAGAGATATTTTTTAGAGAGAGAATGTATTTTTCTTTATCATCTTCTTCCCCAAAAACTAGATCTAGAACTCTACCCATTAATGGAGATTATCAATGTAAATCAAATGTAAATTTAAACAATCATAGTGAAGAATCATGGATGTAGATCAAATTGATCGAACCATGTAAAAATCTTGGTGTTTATTTACAATTTTAGTATTTTAATCATCATTTTCATATCAAATGAGTTTAGATCAAGAAATTATTATCAAGATATTACAAGGGGTGTGTTGTGGGAATTCCTGTAACTACACTGTGCACCTTGATTTATCAAACGACGGAACAAAACTCATAGGTATTTCTGTGGGAGACAGATTTATCTATTCCAATAGACTTTTCTGTGTAAAACAGATTTGTTTATCAAGTCTTCGACTTTTGGTCGTAGCAAATCTTAGTTGTGGGTGAGATCAACTAATGGAATCAAGTGCGTAGAATCCTTCTTGGGGTCAGATACGTAAAGAATGCAACTGTACCTTGATCAGTGTGAGATTGATTAGGGCTAAACTACATTCCAGTCCGAAGTTCATTGGTAGTAGGCTAGTGTCTGTAGCGGCTTAATACAGTGTGGTGTTGATAGGTGTAGAATACACCGTATTTATTATCTAGTATTTATGCTTTCTTTGCTATTTTTCGTGTGAATTATGTATCTTATGTTTTGTTTTTTAGTATTTAGGTACTGTGGAGTCATTTGGATCAAAAGAGGAGAAAACATGGCAAAAGCGGTGGAGGCGGATTGTGTCTCATTATTTGCTTTTATTTCTTCATCTCTGTCTGAAAAGTATGGCGGCTTTAATGATGATTAAGACATTGAAGAGAAGAAGTAAACTTGAGATGCAAAAGGCGGCTGCAGCTGGTAGAAATCACCTAAATTGAGCAAGAAGGGCAGAAAAGTTATTTCACGGGCAAACACTATTTGGAGTGCAGTCAAGGTCAAGGGGAAACTTTATTGGAGGAACGCTATCTGGAGCTGAGCTAAAGATAAGGGGTATTCATATAAAGTACTAAAGGCACCCATTCGGGGTGGCTCCTCTCCTTGGGGTGTAAGTATCTGTCCTAACCTAATTGAGAAATATCCCTTCTCAATCATTTACACCCGGCTCTGAAATTGAGAACCAGAAACTGCGGCTGATGTTGCTCTGTCCTAGAGCAATTCGAAACTCAGGGAATTAAGGGATGAAATTGAGAAGAAGAGAAAGAATGGCAGCACAGCTGCTGACAAGTACCAGTGATCAAGAAAACCAAGAGGAAGCTGGGCTGAAAATCGAATCTGTGATGTTCTAGGTATACAGGTTAGGGTTTTGTTGGGAAGATGATGAGGAATTGAAATTGAATCTAGGGTTCTCTGGAATTTAAATAAACTGAAGACAGGGTCTTGGATTGTTGGTGATACTCACTGATTGTGGTTGTGAAATTGAGATGGGTTCTGTTCAAATTCGTGCTACAATAAGCTGTTGGTTCAGGTGGAGATAAAATTGGGTTAATGGATTTGGTGTTGGATCTGTGAAGATGGAGCTGTGAGCTTGAGGATAGTGATGGAGCTACATATCTGATGGCTTTGAATTGCAAGTGGTGAATTGGATTTCTACTGGTATAAAATGGGTATTGAGCTAGTGGGGCTTCAGAACTGGTGCAGCTATAAGGGAGTAGTGTTGGTGGTGCACTTGGTGTAACTACAGGTGAAGTATAACTGGTGGTTATGAACATATGAGAAGTCAGTTGAGCAGAGATGGAAGAGGAAGAGATGGGCTTGTAGTGACTCTGTGTTTGAAACAAGATAGAGAATTAGAAGTTCAGATGAAATGAAAGTTTTCTTGTGTTCAAATGGGAAGGTTTGTAGAGAGAATTGAGGATCTGTGGCTGTTCAGATAGGTCCTGGTGATGAGTTTCTGCAATAAGTGTATGCATAGGACAGGTGAAATTAGGCCATGGACTAGTGATTGCAGTTCTAGTGAAGAAATGGAGGTGGTGGTGGCTTGTTTTGATGCAAGCTACATCTGAGATGGAGGATAAGAAGCAGCTGTAGTGATGAAGCTACAGGTGCTAGTTGGAGCTGGAATGCAGTTGTGGTCAAGAAGGAGATGCAATGGTCAGAAAGGGATGAATGGATTTTGCTGTTGTTGCAGTGATGAATTGGCTGTGTAGCTAGTGAATATGTTGTTGTGTTGAGATTGAACTGCAGAAGAGTTGCAGTTACAGGTGGTGGTTCACAAAGTGTGAAGCTAATGGGTCTGAGCTGGGAGAAGGAGAGAAGTGCTGAAGCAGTTGCAATGATTTGAGGCTTGGTCTTGAGCTGGTGGTTTAATGGCTCTGGTGGTTGTAAGGGTTTGAGATGATATTGCAAATAGAAATTTGATTGAACTGAAGTCAGAACTGAAAGCTGCTGTGCAATTGAATCTGAGAATTGAGCTTGGTTGCAGTTGAAACAAGAGGCATTGGTGTTGAAATAGTAATGGTTTGCAGTTCAGCTGGTTAGAGCTAGAATTGGGTCAAGAATCTGGTGTGCAATGAGCTGTGGAGAGTTGGTTTGCAGGTTGAGGAGTGCAGCTAGGCAGTTGGGTTGAACTGGAATTGAATTGACCTATGCAGTTGCAGTTGGAGGATGTTAATGGGATTTGGCAGTGATGGATGGAGCTGGAAGCTGCTACTGAGTACTGAGTTGGTGTTGGTTTTGGTTGAAATGGAGTTATGGGTTTACTGAGCTGGTGCTAGAGTGTTAAAGCTGCAGTTGGAGCTTTAATTGGAATTGCTACTGGTGCAGTTGCAGGGAGAAGAAGCTACAGTTGCAGGAGTTTCAGGGAATTGATGGTTAATGCGATTGAATGAGGAGCTATTGAAGCCAGGGATGAAATTGGTTTACTGTGTGCAGCTGTGAAGATGCACAGCCATCTTGGCTGTGAAGCGCAAGGTGAAGCATGGCCATCTGGGCCGTGAACAGTTCTGGCATGTGCAGTGGCCTAGTCAGCTGAGTTAGCTACTGACTCGATTCTAACTCAATGATTCATAACTTGACCCGGTCAACCGTTAAAGACCGTTATCTCTAACGGTGGACTGACGGAATATTCCGTCGAATATTCTCCCGGCGACAGAATTTTCAGGTGGCCGGCACCGGATTCCGGCCAAATACCCAGTTTTCCGGCGAGCGTTTTTGGGACATATTTTCTACACGGGTTTCTCTCCATGGTGGGCCGGGTGAATTTCCAACTAATGGACTTTGAAGAATATACCTAGTTTTGGAAGGAGAAAAGGACTACAAAAGGAAGAATTCTACAATTTTTGGAACAACGTTTTATTCTATTCTTGGAGCTTTTGCAGAGAACTACTTCTAGGGTTTGCTTTCTTTTATGTTTCATCTTCTCCCTTTGAATAATTTTATTATGATGAACTCCATTAATATGTGTAACTAAATACAACTATTGGTTATGGGATAAAGTTGATTTCTTCAAGCATGTTATTTGATTCTATGAATTAGTTTTGTCTCAATTCTATCGTTTATGACTCATTATTCTTATTATCATATGATTTGAATGCTAGTTTGGTTGAGTCCGGAATCAATTGGATTTGTTTTCATATCTAAAGCTATATTAGGGTTTTCAATACGTAAAAGTTGTTATCTCTGATTTTTAGTAGCATCTTGTGGTTAATACTTGTAGTGATACATCTTTTTAATCGCATATGAATCATAACCTTTGTTAAAACGAATTAGTGCTTTTACACGTTTGTTTGCATAGATTAGTCTTATTTCATAGAACTTATTGCTCTTAGGGAGTTAAATCTAATTGTGCTTTTACAATTTAGGTTGCTTTTTAAGAAGGTTTCACAATAGCATCTTTTAATGTTGTTTGTGATAAAATCAGGAAATAAACGGGAGACTCTTGCGATCAAGATATCCTAGGACTTTTGATAATTGCGAGATTAAATTACCAATTCTAATCATTGATGAAAAATACATGCTTGTGAATGATACTATCCCATTACCAATATCTTCTTCTTATTGATTAATCCAATTATTTGCTTTTCTTTGCTTTCAATATTAGCTTTATTACTTAGATATAAACAAAACACAATCTTGGGTAAATTTGGTTACTTTAGAATCTGAAAATTGCATAACAACAATCGCCTCTCTGTGGATACGAACTCTTTCTTATCGAATACTATATTCATATTTAGTTAAGTGAGGAAGTGAAATTATTTTTGACGCATACGACACGCATCAGGTGTTCAAAGATGGACTAGGTCTCGGGGTTTTTCTGCATATGAGGTTTCCTCGTTTACAAAACTTCTGGTGTCTGTGTTATTTCTTTTCCGCATTATATTTAGTTATATAATTGAAATATCACAGGTTGTGCGTTGTATCGATCAATTGGTAAATCCAACCTTTAGTTGTTGATTGAAATTGATTGATCCTTGAACATTGGTCTTCGGTACCGTTCAAGTTGTTTCACATAATAATCAGGCTCGCGGATTTCGATCTGTTTGATTTGTTGATTATATTGTGAAACAGAGATATAAACTCTTTGATATACTTTTCTCTAGATTGAGTCTGACTGTCTAGTTGATTCTCTTGAAAGTATATTGGAGTTTGTTTATTCAGATTACCTAACGAAATATTGGTATGGTTGGTGTACCTCCGCTTTTTTCACCTCTCAAATCACATAGAATAAAAAGAAGAGAAAACAGAAAACGAGTTAAGAATAAAAATCGATCTATTCTGGGTTTGAAGAACACAAAGATCTACAAGCAGAAATCAAGAAAAGAAGATAAAGTGAACCGAAGGATGTTCCTCTTTGTTAATTTATGTTTGGGTAGAGAGATTGAGAGATAGCAATAGATAGGAAGAGATGACACGAAGAGGCGGAAAGATTGAAAGATAGAGATGTGTTTGGGAAGAAAATAAAAACTAGGGTTTTATGGTTGTGTTGTATCTCGAGAAAAATATGAAGAGTATAAATATTAGTTTAGGAATACACAATGTAGATAAAGGACTTGAAAGTGTGGCCTCAAGAAAAAAATCAAGTGTTACGACCCTAGTGTGACCAAGCGGGTGACTGGCACGCCCAAAAAAAATAATCGTAATGGCTCGCCCTTGTTACGAATTTTTGGAAAATTCGTAATGGCTGGTGCCTGTTAAAAAAGTTTCGTAATAGCCATTTGTAACGAAAATTTCGTAACGGCCAGTAAGCCATTACGAATTTTAGTTACAAATCCCAGAATTTGGTGTAGTGTTGTATGTCTCAACATTCCTAGACTTTCTAGTCTAACCTAAACGAAGTTGACTCTAGGATACAATCAAGTGACTTTAGATGAGTTTTGACACACTAAAATATGACAACCAAATTTGACATACCAAAGCTTAGTGAGTTCAGCCAAGCTATGTTCTAACAAGCTCCCCCTTTTTCAATTAGTGACAAAACTCTTATTACATATGGATAAACAAATTATAAAAGAATTCATTTTACATACGCTTGATTCCAAGTTTCAACATCACAATAACCTGCATATATTCAATCAATAAATACCACTGTTAACATTTGAATAACAAAAGCTTTTACTCCCCCTAAAGGTAAGCTAGGTAAATATTCAATCCAAACATCTCTGTTATTCCCCTTTTTGTAGTCAGAAATACTACAACAATAATATGATATGTTTCTCTCTCTTAGTTAATGTTTTTGCTCTTTCGTTAGATATAACATTTAAGCACAATTATCCTTTCCTTAGTGATTGGAAATCACTTGTTTACTCCATATATTCCCCCCACCCCCCCACCCCCACCCCCCCACCCCCCACCCCACCCCTTTTGTCACAAAATGACAAAGGTTCGAGCAAATAAAATACAAACCGAAAGGATCTTACAAATCTAAAAGACTTGTAAATAACCTATAAGAGTTAAGCAGGAAGGTTTCACATATCACTATAGATAACCAATATTAAAACCCAAACTATAAGTAATTTAGTTTTAATATGCTATCAAGGGAACAATTGCCCGAAACAATTTTCCCTAATAGTTTAACAAATCGACTAAGAAACTTAATTCCCTTGTTAAACCAGTCGACCAATAAAAAAATTGATCAACGCATACGCAATCGGTTATTTCGATAAGACCAAAATAAAGATCAGAATTAACTTTATTTCTCTCATCAGGCTCTAATTATTCAGAAAATAACTTAAACCTTTCTCGGTAGACAAGACAAACACTAGGTTAGTTAACTAGTTTTTCTTGTCAAGGCATTCGATTAGACTTAAATAACTGAATCCTCCAATTTGATAAGTCTAACTAAGATCAAAATTAACTTTGTTTCTTTTATCCGGAATCAAATTGGACTAAACAAATGATCCCATATTTTTTTAAGCCATAAACAATACACACAAGCCAAAATAAATTGACTTGCAAAATTATTTTCTTAACCGGGAGCAATTGAAACAAACATAGACATTATAGCATCACAATTGCACCGAATTTTGTTAAGAAAAAACACTTGATACCCAACAATAAAGAAGATATAAAAAATAAGCCAAATAAATTGACACAATTTTTCTTAACCGGAAACTATTGAATCACACACACATAAATCCATACACAATAATGGAGAATATCAATTGTACCGAAATTTTGTTAAGCAAAAGCAGAATATATGCAATATAAACAGGCTTTTCTTAAACGGGAAAACAATTCACTAACAAATTTGTTACCTCAATTTCCGCAGCCTCTTCTCCCCAGAAAGATATATCATTAAGTGCAAGTTCAAATAAGAACTCTCCCCCAGTGTGTTGTCATCCTCTCGCAAGAACAACAACAAAAGTAACCTTTACCATAGAAAGGTTGAATTGGTTTTAACCGATGCGTACCAATAGAAAAAGTTGAAAACCAGAAATACATATGTTATGCTAAACACAACTCATGTAAACATAAATTGATTCAACATATTGTGAATTTTCACATATGAGTTTCACTCGGAACACCTTATGATCCTTTGATAAAGCCTACCAACATGGGATAGAACTTAATCCCGCTAAATGAAAAAGCCACACAAACCATAAGGGTCACAACATATGAGATCGAATATTAAGGTTGATGAAAACCGAAATCAGACATCCCATAAACCAAATACACATAACAAAAATATAAACATTCACTCACATGTTATGTAATCGATAACTATCACAAGAGAAATTATAAAATAATAACTTTATTCATAGATAATGATAGTTTTATTTAAAAATAGACCTTATAAAATAATTGAAGTAAATCAAAACATTGATGTCTATTTTATCAAAATAAGAATCCAATCTTATTTTTATTCCATAAGAAACTTAATCCTTCATATCAGTACCAGAGGAACGCAGGTTATTACTTTCAGTCTTGAGCTTGTGAATTTCTTCAAGAAGATAACCTTGTTGCTTGACCAGAATTTCTTGCAGTTGAGATGTTTTCGTGAAGGACTCTGCAAGAACATGTAATTTTATCTTTGATTGAACACAAAATTGTGTCAATATCTCAATACACTGATCTTTCTTCAGTATATTCTCTCTTTCCTTCTTGCTAAGCCAATCTCTTCTTTTGATCATTTTGTTAGGTTTCTTAGCATCAAGAGATGGTGCAGACTTATTCTTGAAGAGATCTTTCAGATCAAGCACCTTTGCAAGAGAAGACATCGGATCCTGACTCATAGTTCGGATAAGGAATGGCCATAGAATGAGAGAGATTTTTTTATATTTTTCATACTACCGAAAATATAATATTTCTATAAATACGAATATCTTAAAATATATTTTAAATTACTAGATTTTATTCCCATAATCTACACATAAGTGCCTTGAATTTTGCTTCCTCACACACATAATTGGCACACAAGGTGAGGATGCAATTTAATACCTATTAGGTGGTATTAGTATGATAATTTCTCTCATCATGGGATTAGAACAAACATGGTGTTCTTGATCTAGTAAAGTATGATTCAAATATTTTCTCTTGTTACCTCGAATTAACGAAGTATCCTGAGATCGTTTGGAATTGCATATGCACTTCTTAGAAATTCTTGTTTTTGAGATAAGTTTACACTTTGTCTTATTTTTACCTTCACCATTAGATGATTTTTCATCATCGGAAGACATGTCCATTTTTAAAATGGTTAAATCATTAATGGGACATGAGGGAATCAAATTAACAACTAGTGCAATGTTAATTGTTTCCTCTTCTTCATAATTATATGAATCGGAGGTCTCATATAGAGTTACAGCTAATGCCTTGCTTCCAGTGTATTTCCTAAGATTAAGACAATATTTAGCTAGATGACCAAAACCTTTACACTTAAAGCACTGTGACTGATATCCATCATCTTCTTCTTGATCCTTTTTGTTCTTGATTGGAACTCGATCATGGGGCCGAGAAGATCAATGAACATCTTTTATAAATATATTATTTGTTTTCATTAAGAGATATCGAAACTACCTTGTGATCATTGATAATGTTTGTTTTACATCATCATCAGAATCTTTTGCAATCAATTCATCAGAATCATCTAACAATCTATTTTATCCATAGGCGCTTTTGGAAAATTTCCAGCTTTGAAAGCGATTCCTTTGGCTTGAATAGATTATGATTCATCGAAGATCTTTAAATTCCCAACAAGTGTGCTTCGTGAGAGAGTTGAAATATCATTCGCCTTTATGATTGTATGCTTCTTAGATTCGTATCTAGATGACAATGACCTGAGAATTTTGCACACTATATCCTTTTAAGAAATACTCTTTCCAAGCGAGAAAGAAGCATTTACTATCTCAGAGAGTTTAATATGAAACTCTTTAAAAGTATCATTTTCTTCCATTCGAAGGTTTTCCCAATCAGACGTGAGAGTTTAAAGTCTGGCTTCCTTTTCTGATGTGTTTCCTTCGAATACGATTTGAAGATTATTCCAAGCTTCTTGTGAAGTTTGGTTTGTGGATACATGATATTGTATGTCACGGCTTACAACATGTATAATACCATTCAAACCACCTGAATTCTGCTTTGCAAAAGCCTTTTCTTTGCATGTATAATCCACTAAGCGTTTAAACTCAGTTTTAGAACCTTCCATTTTCAGACAATTATAACCATCGATGACTAATAGACAAGTTTTAAAGTCGCGTGATTGAAGAAGAGATCTCATAGCAGATTTCCACCATAGATAGTTTCTTCCGTCAAATCTTGGTAGTATGTTAACTGAAATCGATCCATCTGAACTCGAGTTCATTTCTTATAGGTTGGAATCGTTAGATCACACCAAACATAGATTGTTAGATATTTTCGTGTTTGCTGGCTCTGATACCAATTGAAAAGACGAGGGTATCCAAATACACCACAATCTTTTTGTTTTAACCTACAAGTCCTCTTACCAAGTGTGATCGTCTACGAACAAAGTCGAGACAATACAACAACTTCGGTATTCACACTTTGTGTGATTGTCTATGGATACGATATCGATACAATACGACAATCAAAGCGTGAACTTGATAACAGGTTCGGACTCAACCAAACTCTATAGGATCACTATCAAGTATATCGGAGTTAACATAAAGTGTAGTTTACTTTATATTATATTCATAACAAATATAATTACGAAAAACAAAGGTAAATCACAGAACAAGATATTGTTAACAAGGAAACTGCAAATAACCCGGGACCTAGTCCAGAATTGAATACTCTCAGAGATACGAAAACCAATAAGAAATTTTCTCTGTCTTCAAATCTATTTAATCTTCAATAATACCCTGCACAACACCACTTGAATCTCTTGTGATAAATCATACACAGAAAGCAGTATGTTAAAAATGGATTATCACAAGATATCTTTAGATCTAACAACAGTTCTAAAGATCTCGTCGATACTTCGATCTAGTTTGAGTGGATCTTATATCAGAAGAGAAGATTCTCAAGAATAAACAAACTAGGTGAAATCAAAGTTTCAACAACAGTTAGTCAATCGGAAACTAATAAAACTACAATTATCTAGTTTCCACCAACCGTACTCGTAGAGCTTCTTGATCCCACATAAGTCTTTAAACGAGCGGTCGTCAGAGATTTCACCTAATTAGGATACTTTCCTCTCCGATGGCTCGACCATAAACAACAAGAAATGAAGTTTGCCTGGATCTTATGATAGTTTTCTAGATATGCAAACTTAGGTATTCATAGACCAAGGATGTTAGGACATCAAGGAATTTCCAAAACCGAAAATATTCTCAAGATATGCAATGAATGGCAAAATTCGATTTTCCTAATTCCAATGAATGCTTGTCCAATATTTATGAAATCTCTCAATAGAAAATCTCCAATTAGTAAATGCACATTACTAATTCTTATTCTCTAGAGATATGCATTTAATTGCTGGTAATTAAAGCATATAAAACCAAAAACCTTAATTAAAAGATTTTTTAATTTATCTAGGCACATGATCTCCTTAAAAACTAAGGAATATATTTGAACAATAAATGATAAGAGTTATTGTATGTGTTTAAAGTATGTTGACATCTTTTCACTGTAAATCCTTATTCATATTCATATGGATTTACATTCTTGGAATCGGTTATACCACACTTCCAAACAAGTTTAAAATTGGTTTCCCTATATTACAAAACAAATATGTGGTTGATCAAATATCAAATCACATACATGGGTTCAAGCAGTTCTACCAATCACTAGGATCAGTTATACCTTATTATGGAAGTACTTGTGATCGGTCACATCAGTCACTAGGATCGGTTACACCTGTTACAAGGATCGGTTCCATATTCTCATGGTATTGCTTGTGATCGGTCACACCAGTTACCAGGACCGGTTACCAATTACAAGGATCGATTACACAACACTTGTGATTGGTCACACCAATTACTAGGATCGGTCATACTAATTACAAATATCGGTCATACCATCATATGGTGATTACCTAGGATCGGTTAACCAATTAATAAAAAATAGTCATACCAAATCATAAGTCGGGCATTGTGATTAGTTATACCAAGATACATAACCAAGGTTAAGATCGGTTCTACAATCTCACACATATTGGTCATCCAAATATTTGCAATGAATAGCCGAATCAATAAGCCTAAGGATTTCCCTTTCGATTCACGAAACATGTTCATGAATGTACTTCCTTTAAACGAATGTAAAACATTGTTTCCTAGGATGAAATCTTCACAATGACCCGTTCACATAATCCTAACGGTGTATACATGATTATGTTGATGTCATATCTACGAAGTTCAAAAGATAAGCGTTATACTTCATAGTCTAATTCCCTAATACTATGATCATACAATTATGACCATGTCACATCACTAGAGTATTATACAATATGTACAATATATACAGCTTCGCAGTTATGTTTTCAATATAGCACGACTTGAAAGATACATTAGGAATGAAACAGTTCAAGTTAATATTACTAACCTCAAGTGGAAGGATGATGTCGTCGTTGTAGTTCGTTACTTTCTTCACATTCTTCAGAGTAATACTTGTATGTCTCAACATTCATATACTTTCTAGTCTAACCTAAACGGAGTTGACTCTAGTATATAATCAAGCGACTTTAGATGAGTTTTGACACACTAAAATTTGACAACAAAACTTGACATACCAACGCTTGGTGAGTTCAACCGAGCTATGCTCTAACATGTTTAGAGTAATATTTGAGACCTTCAATTCATGTCAGAATTAGAGAATTTCTGACTACGAAATTCCATGAATTTCTTCATATATTAACATAAAATTTCATTCACTCTTTCACTCAAGAGGTGGGTTAATGTGATCATGAGACCATATGTCATGCTACATATGAGTGACTACTTCCATACTCAGATATCTTTTTCTCTACTCTTTCATAACCACCCATCACCTCTCGTTGATATATCATGAAAATCAATGCTTAACTTGCCGCTCATGACCCACATGTAGCATAACTCACATGTAATTGGTCCATGCCTTAAATGCATGATCAACACCACATATTTAGTTGGTTAAACAATCACGTCTTCTTATCCACCTCTCACAACTACTTTTTAATCAAGAAGAGGTGATGAAATAATCACGTTCCACACAACACAATTTGTCGACCTAGTCATACAGGTCAGTCTAGTCGAGCAAGTCGACTTCGTCTATAACTTTTCACTCGAGACATCAAACATGTCACAAATGGGGGATGTTCATTAGAGTATTGGTTTGGCGATTTAAAACATGCGGTGTGAAACACATCCATTATAAGAAAGTGTCAGGAAGAGCGGAAATTTTACGAGCAGAGGAGTAGTGGGCGAGCAAAACCGTCCAGTCCTCCCTAGCAATAGGGAAACAGTTTCTACCTTCATACGATCTCTACTACTTCACTATTCCACAACTCCCACTTCCTTTGAGACCATGGTGTTCGACTATGACTTGATATAAAATATATTTCCAATCTATTCAATAAACAACACACAAGTATCCAGAGAACACCGAGAACTTACAACTTACCATCTTTTGCAAAAAGTTCCATTTTTCAGAGTTAAGTCATAAACAACTATCTGGAGGGTAGCTAATACGTGAACTCTATGATTAAAGTTAATTTTAATCCAATTGAAAGTTGATGAAGTCCATGAAGAAGTGCCATAGAAAAGGGAAATAACGGAAATCTTGAGAAGAAACGGTTAAGTTGATGCAACGTCACTTTTGTTTTAGCCAAAATTGAAGAAGGTTTTTCAATTTTAAATAGATCCCTACAAATAACTAGTGATGATAAAATTTTCTCTAAAACTATATAAATAATTTGATAATGATAAATGGAGGAAACATGATGTTGAACTCATGCTTTCCAAAAAAAATATCTATTAAATTATTTGTACTTTTTGGTATCAACTTCAAAAAGCAAAAATAAAAAAGAAAAATTGGTTAAAAAGACCAAAATCAAAAATTCCTAAGTGAAAAAGATATTTAGATTTTGATACTGTTTAAATTGACAAAAATATAAAAATAACCAGAATGTAACCAGTTTCATCCTACTCATTTTCAAATATTTTTTCTTATTTTTAATTTACACATGATACATCCAGTTTCATTCTCGCTATTTTTTAAGTTTAAACCAGGATGAATCCAGTTTCATTTTTGCTATTTTTTTTTTGTCCATTTCACCCATACTAATTTTTGCTCATCCATTTGAATTATATTTTAAAAATATTTGGAGAAATGATCCCTTTTCCCAAAAAGAATATCAATCGGATGCATCTAGAAGGGAGAGGGGAAGCTCAGAGAAAGAGCTAAAAGCAAGTACAACTCCCGAAGGTGTATATCAATGTCGACACGTGCAAAGGAGTTCAGGTCATCCCACGTCAAGCTCAAAGTTAAGTCAGTGCATTGAAGTTGCGGATAGAATATAATTCATCGAAGCTGCTACATATACACCACCATCATACCCCAACATTTTACACCCCTATGTGTCATCAATAGAAACCGTAGATTTCATCCTCACCCTACCCCACCAGAGAAAATAGAGGGTCCGCTTTAAAAGAGAACCAATAAAAACTTGACACATAGTGGTGTAAAATTTTGGTGTACACTTTTTGGTGTATATCTAGCATTTTCGATAATTCAGCCGTACGTGGAGGACAGTTCATCGGGGCAGAGCTTCTGTAAACTTACCAAAATCACTTGGGCCCTCAAAGAAAGAACATTAATAACACTTGGTAAATAAAACGTTAATGGAATTTAATTATTTGATAGTTGACAGTACTGATTTTAATGGAGTTTGGTAAAAAATAGAAGAAGAAAAAAAAGATCTTGCATGAAGGAAAAGAGAAAAATAAGCAAAGCTTACAAATATGGAGCTGAATAGCTGATGGAAAGAATATGGGCAGAATTAAAATTCAAAATTTTGCAAGGCCTTTGTACGATTTATATGGGCTGATACCGGTCCATATAGGACAAAAAGTTCCGGTAGTATTTTTTTTCTCTCCCGATTATCACTATAAATACACAGTTTACGTATAGTGGAAACTACAGGGAGACCCATTCTTACAACATTTCCTACTGTGAAACCCACACGGGTGAAATGTCACCCGCGCACCCAAACACGGAGGGGAAATTATTGACGCACCCAATGTTTTCGAAATTGCCTTTTTTTTTTCTTCCAACTTTAACCTCACAAGCAGAAACTAAGTTCACAGCTTCGTTTTAGATTTCACAAATTCGGTTTTGAGAGAGAAATTTCAGGCTGAGCGATTGAGAAGGAGAAGGAGATAGAATACCAGCTAGAGCTGAAAGATTCAATTATCGAGAGCTGAAGAAGGAGATGATCTAGCAGCGAATTTACCCAGCGAAATTGAAGAGATTCAGTTTCGATCCTCACTTTCACTTTCTGAGATTCACTTTGGATAGACATTGATAGCTCAGAGATTCAGTTTCGATAAAGATTGATAGCTCAGAGATTCAGAAGGAGCTGATTGAGGATTTAATTAAAGTTTCAGGTTCGAGCTACATTCCAATTCTTGTTTCTGATTTTTGTTTAATATGGATTCGATTCTAGGTTTTAGTTCCTTTTAGTTTCTGTAAGATTAGGATCTATTATTTTAGGTTTCCGAAGATTAATTTAGGTTTTCGAATCGGTTTTTAGATTTTTTAATCTTGTTTTTGATTTTTTTCTTCTAGGTTCTGAATTTGTTACGATCAATGTAGAACTTTTCGATTCAATCTGTTTGTTTCGATTTCATGTTCGGATGTTGATACACCAATTTTTTAGGTTTTGCTTCTGTTCTATTCGATTTTTCATTTGATTTGTTTTTCCACTCCTATTTTTGATCTTTTTTCTGTTACGTTAATGGAGATGTTATTGATTTTGGTATCTTGTTGATTTCTGATTTGATTATGGTTAATGTAGATTTGTTTTTGCTGTTGTTGATTATATCTTTTAATTTTGAGTAAGAATTATTATGAAGCCATGTGCAGGATAGATTTTTGTCTTTTGTGTTTTTGTAGGGTGAAATGCCTGCTGCAATTGCACTAGCTTTAATTCACTACTTTAGTGAATTCTTAGCACATCCTGTTGATCTCAACACAACTCTGGAGAGTTTGAAGACAGCCGTTTGCGATAAGTGGACTCGTTTACTACCTCATCATGTCAAATTTTCTTATAATGATGGAATCAAGTTTGTGCGAGTTGATTCTGATGTTCTGCTTCAGTGTTTTGTATCTCGTTGCCACTGTAAAGGTCGGAAGAGCTTTGATTTACTTGTTGAAGTTGGCTTCAATTCTTTGAACAGTCGTAGTAGAGCTTCATCAAGTAGGCGTGTAATAGAACCTGAACCAGAAGAATCTATGGTGAATTTCCTTGAAGATGGTTCTGTGCCTATTAACAAGGTTCTTAGGACTGAGGGCTGGGATAAATTACTTGGTGATGTTGATAAAGTATTTTTTGGAGGTGTAGCAGAGGTACGTATTGCGGTAAAGAAATACGAGGTAAAAACTGGGCGTGTTCTTGTATATACTAAGAATGAACCTAGCAGGTTCTATGCAAAATGCCCTAAAGAAAATTGCCCTTGGGAGTATAAGGTTTGTGCTGTTGATGTTGAAAACACGATGCTTAAGGTTAAGAAGTATGTTAGCGGTCATACCTGTGGTGTGGGATGTGAAAGGCTTTTCCACAGGCTCAGCAGTAAATTTATTTCTAATCTTATCAAGGATGAAATTAGAATTGATCCGAGTTTCAGAGCATCTGATTTGAAAAAGTTTTTTAAATCTAGTTACGGGATGAATATGAAATATTACCAAGCTTACAATGGAAGAGAGAAAGTGTATGAGGAAATATTTGGTGATGAGGCCATGTCGTATTCGCATCTGGTATGGTATGTAGATGCCATTCGCAGCACAAATCCTGGGAGTTGGATTGATTTTCAAGTTCAAATGGATGAACCTGAATTGAACGAGAATAGTTCAACTGAATTAGAAGATGAGGCACCTTCAAATAAGTTTGTGCGTGTTTTTATTGCTTTCGAGGCATGCATCCATGGTTACCGTTACCTTCGTCCCATGATATATGTCGATGCTACCTTTCTTACAGGGACATATAGAGGATGCCTCATGGCTGCAACCGCTATCAATGCTGAAAATGGTATTTTTTTCTGATAACGCATGCTTCTTATATATGTGCATAATGTCTCATGCATTATTGTTTTCACTTTTCTGGTTATGCATCATTTCTGTTTAGATGCATAAGACATTATACATTATTTATTTTAACTGCATAATGTCTTATGCATCTTTTAGTTTAGATGCATAAGACATTATGCATTTTTTGGTTTCACTTCTCTGGTTATGCATCATTTCTGTTTAGATGCATAAGACATTATACATTTTTATTTTAACTGCAATGATGTCTTATGCATTATTGTTTTTCACTTTTCTGATCTTATGCATCCTTTTTTATGCAAGTGCATAATGTATTATGCACTATTTAGTTTAGATGCATAAGACATTATGCACCTGTTTTTAGCGCGCATACTTCATATTTACGCTGGCTTGATTTTATATTTTTTTTGCTGTGCAGGGTTCTTTCCACTAGCCATGGCCCTGGTACCTGGTGAAGATAATGATAACTGGGAATGGTTCATGAGGAATTTGAGTTATGTTCTTGATCATGATCAAAGGCCAATCACATTTTTATCTGATCGTGCAGAAGGATTAAAGAGAGCTATTCCAGTTTATTTTCCTGGAGCCTTCCATAGTTTCTGCTACTATCATCTGAAGATGAACTTGCCAATTAATGGCTCCGACGAAAGGTATGGTGTTGTTATTGATGCATTTCAAGCTGCTACGTATGCTCTTAGTCCCGAAGGTTTCCAAACTGCCATCGCTACGATTAGGGGTCTTGGTTGCGGTTGGGTTGCAGACTATATTGAAGATATCCCTCCGGAGAAGTGGTCAAATGCCTTTTTTCAGGGTTGTAGGTATGGTAGGACATCTTCTACTCTTGCTGAATCCTTCAATAGTTGGATGAAGGTACACAAAAAGCTCCCTGCAAATGCTCTTGTGGATCAGATAAGGAAGGATGTGATGGCTATGATGTCAGAAAGGCGTAATACTGGTAAAAGTTTCATAAAAATTCTCACACCGAAGAATGAAGCTAAGATGAAGGCTCTTATTGATGAGGGATTAACCTGGCTGGTTATACAGTCCGATACTCATGTTTATGAAGTGGATGGAGGGGACAGTTCTCATAGTGTTAACCTTGAGGCAAGGACATGTACCTGTCATAGGTGGCGCGTCTATGGATTTCCATGTGTGCATGCTTTCGCATCGATAACAATGTCTGGTTCTAATCCGTATGATTTTGTTGAACCTTATTTCACTACTACATACTTCAATAATGCCTACAGCCATGCAATTCATCCTATTTCGAACTACAACAGGCCTGAAGTTTATGAAGGTAATGATATTATCAATGTACCTGATGTTAGGAGGCCGCCAGGTTGACCACAAGATAATAGACATCTGAGCCGTTACGAGAAGCCGCCCAGGAGAGCCATGTGCTGTGGTAATTGTTGTGAGATTGGTAATCACAACAAGCAAACTTGTACAAAGCCTACCTGTTACAAGAAGCCACCAAAGCCGCCGAAGAAGCCGAAGCAGCCTAAGGGAAGTTAAGGGAGAGGAATTATCTTGTTTGTTTCTTTAGACTATTACTTTTATGTTTGAACCTTATTCATTTTTTTTTTAATTAGTTTTTATGAACAAGTACTTTTTCTTTACTTAGTTTCTTTTTGTATTGGTTTCATGAAAAAAATACTTGTATCATATTATGTTTTTCAGTGTGTTTTTCTGCTTGTATCAGATTATGTTTTTATTTTTTATATCTTAAATGCATAGTAGCTTATGCATTAGTTTTCAATGATGCATAATCTCTTATGCATTATTTTTTGAAGATGCATAATCTGTTATGCATTTATTCTTTTTGGCTGCATATTGGTTCTTTCATGCATCTGTATCTGCATAACAAGTCATGCACATTTGTTTTATTCTGCATAACATGTTATTCAGTTTTGTTTTTGTTGCATAACATGATATTTAGATGCTTATATGTAACCTGTTGTTCCTGCATTTTATTTGTAAGATTTATATCATGTTATGTTAATAATCGGGGGTCGAGGGGGCAGCGGCCCCTCGTTATCATATTACAGTTAAATGAAATAAGATTGCAGCAAATATATATATATATATATATAAATATGGACAAGATAACAAGATATAAGTTTTTCAGACAAGATTCATACTAACTACTTTCCCATTAGTTTTCACTCCCAAGTTAAATTGCTCATCCTACCAACAACACACAGGTTGTTAAAACAAAGTTACATTTCAACCTTTCTATTATGCACAGGATCAGGAACATTTACGCACAGCTTCATCACATTGACGCGCAACATCATCCCAGATGTCTTCATTGGCATCTATCCCCCAAATTTTTCCAATATCCGTCAGCAATTTCAATACCAGACTTACTCTTTTCTTGTTGGCTTTTTCCACTGCATCTTCCTTTCCCAACTTCAGCCATTTCTTCCTGACTCCAGACTTCATACTCATTTTCATATAGTAGCATACAAATATGAGGCAGTCGGGGTGATGACCTTATTCAGGAACAGTATTGGCAAAAATATCCTTGTATACAAGCGGTTCCCTCTTTATATCCACGATTTGTGGTGATAGATTCAGCTTGTCATACATTTCGATCAAATAAGGCATACAAGCCTTTGCCATTATAAGCGCTTGTTTCTTGCAGTTAACTTTGTAGCCTTCAAGACTGTTATAGAAGTTCCACTCACCCTCTGAAAAGTCATACTCTAACAATGTCCAATGTGTACCAGCAGGGTTTTCCTTTTTCATATAGTTCATTGGGATGAACATCTTCTCAAATTCAATAGGGAGATTGAAGATGAATTCTCCAACATATTTGGAAATCCCATCTTTATCCTTTGTTTTAACAAAGAACTGCAAAACAAATATTTTTTAGGGAAAAAAAGTTAGTGGATGTAATTGAAAGGGTGCACAACAGGTGTCGGAAACAATGCTGCATAACTTGTTATGCAGTTCAAAAATAGTTGCATAACATGTTATGCAGAAGTAATAATATGGGCATAAGATAATATGCAATAATGACTTGTTATGTAGCAAAGTGAAATTCTTTTTTTGACTTACCCAAGCATCTGGCCTCATGAATGCAGACTCCGCATACCTCTGTTGAATACTCACATCATTCTCTTCATTTTTCCGCTTCGTGAACAACCTATAACTGTATTAGCGTAGTACTTGTTCTTCTAGGTATTCATTGTTCATTAGCTGCCTTATCATATCTCCGTGAATCCAAATATCCCACAAGTACGGGTCTTCTCCTTCTCTAATACTCCGAGCCGAATTTCTGCAGACGACATAATTAGTGAGATCTTTTATTCAAGTGACATGCGGTGGAACCATAAAATAGATGTTTGTGTTATGCATGGATTGTTTTAGAAGCATAATTTATTATGCATGGTTTTTTTTTTATGCATAAATTATTATGCATTTATTTCATAAGAAGCATATCCTGTAATGCATTGATTTTTTAAACAAGCATAAACGTAGTTTTGATGTACTTACAGGCTGTTGGCATTCTCAAATTACGTCTTCAGTACTTCCATCAATGCTGGTTCTATTGTATCCTTATAATCTTGAAAGAATTCCATTGTTTCCAGTGGAGGTAATTTTCTGAACGGCCCACCAGTAGACGTACGAGGGTTTTCTTCTTCAACTTTATTCTCATCGGTCTTGTCTTTTTGCTTCTGCTGCTTCCCTAGCTCACAATCTTTGAGCAGTACATTGTTTGTCCTATCATTACATGCTGTCCTTTCCTTGATTCTTCTTACCTTGCTTCCTGGTTGGTTCCCATCCTCTTCTGCCTTGTTTGCTTTTCCTTTAGTGGTGTATTTCTTCACAGCTTTCTTCTTGTCAAAGACTGCTTTTGGAACAAATTCCTCTTGTAGTTCTTCTTCCTACAGATTCATGCAACCAAAAATGTGTTAGATATAGTATTTGAGTAAATAGTAGTTGATTAAATAGCAAAACAACAACATAACAAATAGTGTATGGTTGATTAAAAATAACAAATAGTACATAGTTGATTGTGACATTAAAAAAAATTCAAGCAGTTCATGGATATTCAAATACATAATCTGTTTTATAATTTCTATACCAATGATATTGAAATGTTCCCCATCTATGCATCACGATTGTTTTCTGCATCAGTGGACATTTCCTTATCTGCAGCAATGGCCGTCTCAACAGCTGGTTGTTCGGACTTTTCTGCCACTTGCTCTTCTGCCATCTCAACAGTGGGTTGTTGCGGCTTTGTTGCGACTTTGTTGCAACTGGCTCTTCTGGCACCTCAACAGCTTGTTGTTGTTGTCCTCTAGTACCATCTTCTCCTTGTGAAATATGGAGATTAAATGAGGGCCCTTCAGCTACATTCTAAGTCTTTAGAAGATGTTCACCATCTTCTTCTCCAGCACCATCATCACCATTTTCTCCTCCAGCACCATCATCACCAGCAAGGATTTCTTTTTCTTCTTCACCATCTTCTTCTCCAGCATCATCTTCTCCTCCAGCACCATCATCACCATCTTCTCCTCCAGCACCATCATCACCAGCAAGGAATTCTTTTTCCTGTGCTTCAATTCTTTCTTGAGTTGTTGCCAGATTTGGTGTTGTCTGCAATTCCTCTGGCATGTCTGTTTCCTTGTCACTGGATAGATTAACAGCCTTTTCCAGGTCCATGAACTTGTAAGGTGAAGACTGGAGTCCCTGACTAGCCGTTTGGTCTTGGCTATCTAGTCTGATAACTTGCGGCAATGATTCTTGAGTGGGTGGCTCAGTTGAGGATACCACTTCAACAACTGTCTCATTCCTGGGCAAGTTTTGGCTCAGTGGGATGCTTGGCTCAGCTGATGATGCATTGACGCTAGGGCCAGCTGATGATTCCACTCGCACCTCCTCTTTCACGCCTGATGCAACAAGCAACTCCTTCACTTTATTGTACAACTGAGAATTGAAGTGTCCTCCAGTCTCTCTATATCCCTCCTGAGTCATCTTGATGTCTTTTAGCATTTCTTGGAAATTCTTCAACCTTGCTCCAGGACTATCGGGAAACTTCTCCTCTTCAATGATCTGTAACGCATCCTGAAATGCATCTTCATACTTGTCCCTGTTCACTTCAAGATCCATTGCGATGAGCTCATATAAAGTTTTCCTGTTTCTTTGCTCTCTTGGTTCACAGAGTTCCAACTCCATTGGACTGTACGCATCTCTAAAGTTCTCATGAAACTGCAACCATGGTCAATAACACTCATCAGGGAATGCATAACAAATATAACAACATTTCTTATATGCATAACATGTGATGCAGATATTTTAAACAATGCATAACTAACCATGCATTAAACATGGAGCTGCATAACATATTATGCACTCATATTTCACAACCCTGCATAACACTTTGTCATTTTTAAATAATGCATAACTGGTTATGCATTCACATTTTCCTATGCATAAGATGTTATGCATTCATTTTTTATATAACAACATTTCTTATATGCAGAACATAACATGTGATGCAGATATGTTAAACAATGCATAACTAACCATGCATTAAACATTGGACCTGCATGACATATTATGCACTCATATTTCACAACCATGCTTACACTTTTGTCATTTTTAAATAATGCATAACTGGTTATGCATTCAAAATTGTATATGCATAAGATGTTATGCAACTATTTAGAAAGGTTCATAATATGTTATGCACTCATATTTCACAACCCAGCTTAACACTTTTGTCATTTTTAAATAATGCATAACTGGTTATGCATTCACAATTGCATAAGCATAATATGTTATGCAGAAAATGCACAAAGGTTCATAAAAAAATACCTGCAAGTCTGTAATATGCTTCTTGATCATTGCTTTCTTCATTGCTGCTAAGTCCCACCTCCCAGCTCTTGGTGTAGTAGCACTGTCACTGACCTTGATGTCGGATTCCAACTCAGCTATGTTAGATTTCTCAGCCAACCAAAGCTATAACAAAACAATAACTAATATATAAGATATTTTATAGATTTGATTTATTGAAAGAGAATTAAGTAAACAAAAAAAAACCCAACTCACAAGAGAATATATAGTGCAACCAGGGCAATTCCTGATCTTAAGATTCTTTTCTTTCACAGTTTTGATGCCGTTCATCAGGTTATCGTGAATCATATCAGGAAATGATACAGAGTCCATGGTTTGCAAATTCTTCACCAAACCAACATATTTGACTTCCAAATTGTCTCCCATTGACCCACAAAAGAACAGGACGACTAGCATGTAGAGGCAGACGAGGCAGACAAGTTCCTCTTCACAACCTTTCTTGTCAAGTTTTTCCAACACCAGCCTTTGAATATCCTCTACCCAAACCTTTGTTACCCTTGCTTTGGGATCTGTACTCACTTTATCAGCTGCTGTTTTAAGTGGGAATTGCTTGACCAAGGGAAGTGACTGAGTCAGCTCTAGCTCTTCCTTTGAATTCAACATATTTCTTCCTCTATCTCCTTGGACTCTTGGAATCAGAAAAGTAGCAGCAAGCTCATTGGCTGTTGACGGTATACACTTGTTTTCAGACACCTTGAATGAATGCTGACTTAGATCATCATGGTGATATGATAAAAAGATCTCATCCATTAGCTGGCTGCTCTTACCATCAAACAATGCCATGTCCGCAGTAGATACCCAGTTATAGAATTTTCCAAATGGACACACATTCATCATACTAGCCTGCGTCGGAGTAAAACCACCTCTTTACTTTATTTTTGTGAACAAGGTACCTACCCTTAGAAATCCTGCTCTATAAGTACCTTTCTGAGTTGCAAGCTTGGTTTTAGGTTTAACTGCATAAATAAAAGAGAGAGAAAATTGCATTTTACCAAGTTAGAAACGCTTTTTTGACTGCATAACCTCCTATGTCTCTTATTCATGCATATGCATGAACTGTTATGCACAATTATTACAATGCATAACCTATAATGCACTACCTTTTAGAATGTATTTTTTGCATATTTATTATGTTGCATAACCTATGATGACTTGTTATGCACACCCAGTTGTCTGCATAACCTATTATGCATTTTTTATAGAATCATTATGTGTTTTATTTACAAGCTGTTAACTACAAAACTAGCAGGTAAATGATCAACATAATTTTATTTAGTGATGCATAACAGGAATTCAACGCACCTGGTTTATAGAAAACACATTGCTGATCAGGTTCTTCTTCTTCATCAGCTTTTTCTTCATATTCTCTTTCACTTTCAGATCTTTCAATTTGCTTCTCCTTCTTCTTCCTTTTCACGTCTTTTGATTGTTTGGGTGCATCTCTCTTTCTTTTTCCTTGCTTATCAACAGCTTGCTTGACTGAAACAGACCAAATCAACATTGAAACAAATCAATCACACTAAATAAACAATATATCACACAAAAAGTAAATCACAAGCAAATTTTACCCGTTTCCTTTGGTTCAGATTTCTCGAAATCATCTGAGTCATCATCCAAAATTTCCTTTGGTGCAGCTTTCTTTGCTCTCTTTCTTTTCTTTTCTGCTTCAGGCTTAGGTGAAGTAGGTGATTCCTGATCTTTCAATCTCTGCGACTTCCTTGATGGGGTGGTAGGTTCGGGATCTTATTGACACACAAATAAGAATGTTATTCATATCAGGTTATTGAGTAATTTCGGTAAGCATAACAAGTCATGCATTTGCATAACAAGTCATGGAAACATGGATCACAGACACATGAAGGAATGTAAATGCATACCAGAGATTTTCTTCTTCTTCTTGGCAGCGTTGGGCTTTATGTTGGTCCTCGTCTCCTTTTGCTGCTGTTCAGCATCAGTTTCCGCCTTTTCCACTTCTAGATTACCATCATTAGCAGTTAAAAATGATGTTAAAACTTAAATAGGTTAAAATGAAAAAAATAACACTTATAAATGGGTGTTTTTTTGAAAGCATAATCTGTCATGCATCTGCAAAACATGTTATGCACATCTATGTTGATGCTGCATAACCTTTCATGCATAATGCATAACTAGATTTTATGCTGCATAACCTGTCATGCATAATGCAGAACTAGTCATGCATTCACATTTGCAGATGCATAACCTGTTCTGCAATCATTCATAAAGTATGCATAAGTTATTATGCACTCAAATAACTTGTTATGCAACTTTTTTTTTTTTTTGCAGAATCACACATCATTTAGTTAGGATGCATACCAGAGACTTTCAATCTCTCCACATTATCTTTCTTTGCCTTCTTTTGCATCTTTACCAGTGGTTGGTCACTATCACTGTCTACTTTTTCATCTTCAACATCATCAGGTAAAAGTGATTCTAAAATCAAAGAGTGGGTAAGTTATAGAAGAAAAGAAATTAGGGGTAAACATATTTAGGATGAAAATTTCACCAGAAACAATTTTCTTCTTAGATTTGTTCTTCTTTTTGGGATTTCCGGCTTCTGGTTCATCATCGACTTCTGGAACAAACAAAGGTTAAAATTAAAGATACAGAAATGGAAAAAACAAAATCAGTACACAAACAGATGAAGTAATTTTTTGAATCTCACCATTTTTTTTCTTTTTCTCCGATTGAATTTCTCCTTCGTCTTCAACATCAAGAACAAAAGTTAAAATCGAAAAAAAAAAAAACAAATCTACTGAATGCAAGCAATAATACATCGATTAAAGCTATTTTCAATACCAGTTTTCTTCTGTTTCGACTTTTGAAGACGCGTTTTACTTGGCGCTCCATCCATTTTTGATGAACTGTATCTAGGTTTTGTAATCGCCACTAGTTTCTAGGGTTTTCTTCTGTTTCGACTTCTGCAATATGTAATCTGTAATAAGTAGTTTCTAGGGTTTGGTTTCTGTAACGAGAGGAGAAAAAAAAATCGAGAGGAGATCGTGAAGGAGAAACCGATGAAGATGAAGAAGAAATGGGAGTCAGTTATTGTAACGGGTGGAATTGAATTAAATGGGAATTATTCTAACCGTACGAAACTGATAAGGGTATTAGTGACTTTTTTCAGGTTTTTAATTTTTTTAAAATTTTTTGGGTGCGACCGTAGGGAAAACTAATCGTGGGCCTGCTAGTGAGAAATTATTTTTTTTTGGGCCTGCCCCTAATTTTCCCTTACGTATATCCTACTAACACCTTTGATTCATCCAAATAAAAATTCTCATGTCCACTTTATGTTTTTCTTTGATGTAACGCGATTGACAACTTGATTTGTCAAATACAAAAAAGTTATTTGTACATATCATAGTCGAATAAGATTCGTTTATCAAAAAGGTACCCAGAATCTTCAGATCTTTTTAATATTATTTCAGAAATTACAAAATCAAACCTCAAAATTACCATTTAAAATGTCAAAGAAGATGAGGATTATTGAATTCCTAATGATTTGCAGCATCTCAACAATCGTTTGAGTCGAATTTCTTTGTCTACAAATTTATTATTTCCACCCATATTTTTCATCCATTTATTCCCTCCTATTAAGAAGACTCCTTTAGTTTGCCTCCTTCAGAGATCTGCTTACTTTGATGTTGTTCTGACATACACCTCATAACAACCTCCTGCAACAAGTTAACAAAAAGAAAGAAAGAAAATTTATCTGCCAAGCATTTCATTTCCAATGCATAAACTTACTTAGTTGCACTGTTGCTGGAAAGTGAATCAAAACCACCAACCAAATAAAGCACAATAAGGGGATGTATTTCTTATCAGATTGGGGCATACCAGAAATGACAGCAAGGGCAAGAACATCTCCAAATCTTCTGACTAGGTGCTCAGCTTTCTTAGTAGACTTGAAAGGTTTCAGTGCTGGGTGTGGTTCCAAGAGCTACAAAAAATCTTAAGGTCATGAAATTTGGACATAGGAAAATGAAATAAAGTTGACAAACATTAAAGTAATAAGTAATAACCCAAATGAGAAAGAATAAAATTTACAAACAATCAAGGGCTTGATTGTTATCAGATTATAGGCTTTAAGCATTCGAAATATGGATCATCCAAAAGTTCCATCCAATTCATAATATGAAGTGAAACCAGTAAATGGGGAAAAACATGTACTCTAGGAAGATCCGTTGTAAACAAAAATTATCAAAATAGAGATTTGATTGTGTATATGGCCAGACAACTCGTGAAAAAGGGAATGGAAAGAAAAATCATTCACTAATCCACTATAGAATTCACTGAATCCAGTAAATACTCCATAGATACAAGACGTATTGGAATTCCTACAGGTACTACATACATTTAGCTCTAGAAAGTAGAAACTCTTTTCCTTGTCAATTGAACGACCTAGGATAATACAACACATACGAGTCGATAATATCAATTTGCACATTGCCTGTAAAATTTTCAAATCATGTGAACTGAACATACACGTATATATTATATTCTAATGGCTGTCAGCGTTAAAGTCCTTGCCACTCCAGCTAAATGGAAACCAAAAACTTCTAACAGTGGTGTGCAGAGCTCTAAAGGGATACTTTCTCAATAGTATGTCATTTTTCAGAATTCGCTAGGCACCAACTCCTCCCAAAACAATAATGAGAAATTAGACACCATATTTTAGGCCAAAATATCTTCGTAAGATAAAAAAAAATCAATAGTTCCTAAGCATTTTTCATATCCTTTTTCGTGTACCCTCACCAAGAAATTGACTGTTCTAACCTAAGGTAGATCAAAACCTTAATCTAATCCAGGATATCTTTGCTATTCTAGTCTAACCAAAAAATCTCTTTTAGAACCCTAATCACATAAACCCAAATCGTTTTATAAAAAAGCTTAAAACAATACCAGACCTTAAAAAGATACAAAATCTAAGCACTTACAGCTTTCTCGCGAGCACCAAGTTCAATATGAAATCCACGGCGAGACGATTGAAGAAATGATGGATTCACTTTCTGCAACAAAAAAATAATTTAAAATTAATAAAATCAAGATTCAAGTAAAACTGACATAAATAATAATCGAAAACAAAGTCCTACCTGAGTAGAAGAAGAAACGAATCGAGAAATCGTGGAGGCCTTGCTAAGTAAGAACGCCATGGCTGAACCCTAAGGTAATACACTGGTTTAGATTTCGAGGATTGGATGAGAAGTAAAAGACAATGATTAATGATGTACTTCTTAAGAAAAAGATGAAAATTCAAACGTAGTAAGCAGATGAGAAGTGAACGATAGGGTCCTTAGGGTTTCAAGTTTCTGGCATGCAATGATAACAGCAACCAAACAAAAGTCCAGCTACTGCTTGAATATTTCATGGTATCTTTTTAGAGTTGGCCCTAATAAATTCCAGAAATGACTAATCGTAGGCATTTGCAGAAATTAGTGTTTTCTGGAACTGGTGGTGCTTACCGTTCAAACTTACAGGGTTTGGCAACAATAAGAAAATAGTAAGGTAGAAACTTTGTAAGACGGAAAACAATGTCATGTGAGATACAGCTCCTCACTTACAAAAAGTAAAAACTAAATGCTAAACAATGTCATCGTCAACAAGACTTCAAAAACAAGGCAAAAAAGATGCAAAGATAAATAACACGAGACACCTGAAATTAATGCCTACACACTGAAGATGCACAGGACCTATTGATGTTGTGCAATTATGGTCCCAATGCTGCTGAAGCTAACACTAAAAGAGAGAAAACTGGAATATAGGTACATCAGAAAAGCAGAATTAGTTAACTTAGTAGAGAATTTATCCTACAAGGTTCCATTCTGTTAACTATATATCTCAATTTACACATCATTTGGCTACAATTACACGAGACATGCAACAATTTTCACATTTTACAGAAACACGAATTCTAATTCCTGAATTCAAGATGCAAAGGACCTAGTTTTAGACTTCCGCAGGGGTTTTTCTGGCAGGAAGGGAAAAAAAGAAAAGATAGAGATTATTTCAGTTCGATAAGATGAGCCTATAAGGCTGTACACAATTAAAAGACTGTCAATTTAGGGAGTAAAGAAGCAACGTTAAAAATGATTGGTAACCATGTGATTGTTTCTTTCGAAACACTCCAACCCCTTGCATCCGATCTTAAAGGACTGACAATTTCTCTTTCACTCACAAACAACATCCACATCAATGGTCAACTAATAAACATACTGTTCTTCATCCCCACACACTAAACCCCCTTAAACCACCCCATATTCATGACATCTGACTTTCATTCCTGAGTGCCAATCACTAAAAACCCAAATTTCAAATGCAAAATGTGGGTTTTCAGTGATTGGCACTCAGGAATGAAAGTCAGATATCTGACATATGAAAAAAACCATGAGAAACCAATTCCCCATGGAAATGCAAAATCAGACAGATAGTAAGGTAGAAACTTGGCGAAGACGGAAAACAATGTCAAGTTAGATACAGTTCTTCTCACTTATGAAAAAAAAAAAACTAACTAAATGCTAAACGATATCATTGTCAACAGGACTTCAAAATCAAGGAAAGAAAATGCAAAAATAACACGAGACATCTGAAATTATTGCCTGCAGCCTGAAGTTATGGTCCCAATACTGCTGGAGCTAACACCAAAAGAGAGAAAACTGGAAATATAGGTACATCGTAGAATTAGTTAACTTAGTAGAGAAATTTGTTAACTATATATCTCAATTTACACACCATTTGGCTACAAATACACATTACATGTAACACTTTCACATTTTACAGAAACATGAATTCTAATTCCTAGTTTTCCTAGTTTTGCAGAAACAATTTTCCTAGTTTGTTAACAATTTCACAATTTCACATTTTACAGAAACATTATGCAGGGGACCTAGTTTTCCTAGTTTTCGACTTCCGCAGGGGGTTTTCTGGCAGGAAGGGGAAAAAGAAAAGATACAGAGATTATTTCAGTTCGATGATAGGATAAGATGAGCCCTATAGGGCTATACACAATTAAAAGACTGTCAATTTAGGGAGTAAAGAAGCGACGTTAAGAAATGATTGGTAACCCTCAAAGTCATTCTATTCTGACGTACACTCCAACCCCTTGCATTCGATCTTAAAGTACCGACAGTTACCATCTTTTCACTCACAAACAACATCCACATCAATGGTCAACTAATAAAACATATTGTTCTTCATCCACATACACCAAACTCCCTAAAAACACCCCATTTGGCGTCATTTCATGAGAATCTTACATCCATTATTGAGTGCCAATCACTAAAATCCCTCATTTCAACCATGATAAGTCAATTCCCCATGGAAATGCAAAATCTGACTAAAACTGAAAAAGCAATCATTACCAAGCCAATTCCCCATGGAAATGCAGCATGTTATTCTTATTAAGTCGACGCAATCTTAAATTACAGGTAATATGCATATAATATAGTGATCAGATTTGAATAGCTTATACAAGTCAGACAGCATTAAACATGAGTTAGAGAAAGATCAGGTAATGAACATTCAAATAATCAAACGTTATCAGCAATTTTAGGTAGCAGTCCAAAACTACCATCATTATCAACAGCTACTAACCTAATTAACCTAAAATTTGAAAACCCCCATAAAATTTCAATTTTCTGAGACCCTACTTTTCAATTTTGTAGAACCCTAATACAGATTTTCAACATTAAAGACGGATAGGAAGAGAAATGATATAACATACCTTTTGAGTGAAGAATATGCTGTGCTTTTGATCGAAATTCTTCTCCAACGGCGGTGGTTAGAGACGAAGAGAAGGAAGGCTTATATATGGGTAAAAGGTAGATTAGATTACCATACATCTACGGCTGTGATTATACTACTAAACAAAGCAAAATCTGTGGCTCACTTTAGGCTATGGGTGTGCACGTCAGCTAGGGCAACCTCCTAAATCATATGTGAGTGCTAATCTAGCTGTTAGATTAGCAGACCACGTTATTTGGGACCACTATCCAGCTAGATTACCAAAGTTGCTAGAAATCTCTACCGGCTAGTTTGTTTGCAGGATTTACCATTTTGAGGAATTTATAATCCCATGAGATTACAAATTATGGGATTCATGTAAATACCTTGTATGTTTGGTAATTCAGTTAAAATTCCTATATGATTCATAGAATTCTATTGGTCTTGTTTGGTAAAATTTATGATTATTTATTTATCATTATAGATAATCATAAATAGATAAATGATTTTGGTATAATCATTTTAAAAATAAATTTTTCCAAACATTTTTTTTTCAAATAATTGATTATCTTAGAATGATGATCTCGAAAATGAGAAGAAAGAATAATGATTTAGGATTTTTTTTTTAGTCATATGTTGTTTTTTTGTCTCTCTCTTGATAGTTTAGAGAAAATAAGGAGAAAAAAAAATTCAATTTGAGTTTACTAGAAAAAATAATTGATTATAATAAATTTTCAAAACAACTTTTTTTCTGTTTTTTTTTTCTGTTTATGGAAATAATGGATTTTTTCAATTATGATTAAAATAAGCAATTATTATAATGGTTACCAAACACATATAAAATCCATTATAATCTGCATAATGGATTATGGGCTGATAATCCATTAAAATAATGGTTACCAAACAACCCCATTGTCTTAAAGTCTATGTACTGTTTGACATTACCTTCAAATCTTAAAATTGCATTTATATGAGATTTAGAGTTAAAAAAAAATGGGTCAATAAATCCCTTGATTAGTTTCCCAACAAATCTTAGGGGGAGGGGTCAAACTCCATATGGAGAATTTGCTGGAAAAGTGATTCCTATAGGAAACATTATTCCAAGGATTTGGGTAACCAAACATACCGAGGGAAACGTAATTCCACTAAATCTCCCGGACCCATAAATCCCACCTTTAAAATCCAACGCCCAAACCCACCGTACATGAATTTCACTAAACACTAAGCTTACGGATCCATTAGCAGATCTCTCAACGTAATAGTTTCATATGGCTTTACAAAGCCTGGCCTACTCTGATCAGCTGCTAATGACAAATCTAGCGACACTTCTTGCATAGTTGGCCGAGTACACGGATCACCATGTAAGCATGAAATTCCAATTTTCACAAAGTACGTTATTTCCTTCTTCTCAACATCTGTTGGCGGTTTCCCAATGCACGGATCCAAGATGTCCTCTAACCTTATGTTCTGCCACTCGGTACTCAAAGCTGAAGATGACGACGACGAGTACGGAAGGAGCATAGCAGAGAGTAATGTGATTAATTCAGATGGGTGCCTTCCCATGAGTACCTCTAACATGAGAACACCAAAGCTATAAACGTCGCACTTCTCAGTTACCTTCATCGTATATGCAAACTCTGTAACAATTAAAAATCACTGTAATTTATTAATCGACATCAGAAAACCAAGTCCTGGATGGCTATGAAATTATAAAATTTGCAGTTGGGATTGTACCTGGAGCAATGTATCCACAGGTTCCTGCAAGTGAAGTCCAATTTGATGAATCTGGCTTCAGAATCCTAGCAGTACCAAAATCAGAAATACGCGCTTCATATTCTGAATCCAGCAAAACATTATTGCTTGATATGTCCCTGTGAACTAATGCTGGAACGCAATCATGGTGCATGTAAGCAAGTGCATTGGCTGTTCCCTTGATGAATCTTATCCTCTTTATCCAATTGAATTCTACTGCTTGCTCCCTGTCGCACAAAGTTTTTTTCAAGCTCCCGCGCTCTACGAACTCATAAACCAAAAATGAGATCCGTCGTTCTTTATTAGAACAAAAACCCAATAGTTTTACGATGTTCCTATGGCGGATTTTTGTCAATGCACGAATTTCTCTTTTAAAAGATTGGAGATAAACTATTTCAGAATCTTCATCTGACGAGTGAAGTTTCTTCACAGCAACAACTTGACCCGTTGATAGCTTTGCTTTGTATACATTTCCATATCCTCCTGTCCCAATGCAAAAATTGGGATCAAAATTCCCCGTTGCTTCAATTATATCTTCATACACTATTCTCCCATCATAATTCCATATCGAGAATAAATTTCTTCCGGCATCTGTAGCTTTTGCCAGCTCTTTATGCTTAGCGTTTCTTACTAATTTTTTTCGACAATGAAAAAAGATAGCAAGAATTGCAATCAAAAGAAACGATGAAACAAAAAGAGGAACTAGGATTGACTTCGCACGTTTAGTTTTGGCCTATTTTCTTCGATACATCATTGCAGATGAATTACATGGTTGTAAGCCGCTGAAGTTATAAGCGCATAAACCTGTGTTGTTCCTCAGTGCATCAAGAGGAGCATCATTAAAGGCCTTGATATTTGGAATAGGGCCAGTCAAGTTATTGAATGAAATATCCACAACGCTTAAACCATCCATTTCATAAAATGAAAATGGAATCGGACCAAAAAGCTTGTTGTGGGATATAAGTTTAACTGTTCTAGTTTGTTCAGTTTTCCAAAATCTGACGGTATCTCTCCTGTCAACTCATTCTGACTAAGATCAGGTAATACTTGTAACGTATTCAAGCTTACAATCTGAAATGGAATGGTTTGATTGAAACCATCTTTACTCAAATCCATGTAGATCAGTTTTGAACAGTGTACAAGTTGTTTTGGTATTGGCCCAATTAGCTTATTATCTGACAAATCGAGATATTCCAGGCTTGACGACATTTCAAGTGTTGGATTACATAAAGAAAAAGGGATTTGACCACTGATATTGTTTGTGGACAAGAAAAGGTAAGCAAGGGAGCCGAGCCTTTGGATTTCTTCAGGAATGGAATCTGAAAGATTATTTTCATAAAGTTGTAGAGTGTGCAAGTTGCTCAGATTGCATAAAGAAGTAGGAATTGGTCCTACGAGATTGTTCCTAGACAACGAAAAGATGGTGAGAGACTTTAGCCTTCCGATTTTTTGAGGAATGGGGCCGTATAGATGATTTTCGAAACCATAAAAGCGATTTAGGTCGCTTAGATTACATAGTGAAATAGGTATCTGGCCTATTAAGATGTTGCCGGACAAGTCAAAGTCAGTAAGAGACTTTAGCTTTCCGATTTCTCGAGGAATGACACCAGAAAGATGATTTTCATAGAGGTATAGAGAGTTTAGGTTGCTTAGATTACACAAAGAAGCAGGGATGAAACCGGTTAAATTATTTGTCGATAAAGATAAGAGAGTAAGAGACCGTAGCTTTCCAATTTCTTAAGGAATAATACCAGAAAGAGAATTTTCATAGAGGTAAAAATTTTGTAGGTTGATTAGATTGCATAAAGAAATGGGAATTGGACCTTTGAGAGTGTTTGTGGACAAGTCAAAATCAGTAAGAGACCGTAGCATTCCGATTTCGTGGGGAATTGTGCGGTAGATTTGATTTTCGAAAATGCTCAGAGTTCTTAAGAGAGTCAAATTGTACAAAGAAATTGGGATCTCACCACTAAATTTATTCGTGGAAAGATCAAGATGGGCCAGTTTTGAAAAATTACTAATTCGAGAAGGAATGAATCCAAAGAGTTCGTTGTTGCTCAAGTCGAGATTAACAAGACTCGCAAAAGACGAAAAATTGAAATTATGAAGCGTACCCTTGTAAACGCAAACCTGTTATATTCATTTCAGCGATACTTCCCTCATTGTTACAAGTTATTCCATACCTTGCATGGAGTAGAATTTATCTTCCAAGAAGAGAGGAGAGAATGAGTTTCATTTATAAGAGTTGATTTCCATTTCAGAAGAGCAACTACTTCTTCTGGTACTGCATGTAACTGTTTTTAGTCAGTTAAAATGGAAGAAGAATTAAAAGCAAAAACATCAACACTGTGAAACGAAACCAACGCCATTGCTAACACTAGATTACTGCTGCAGCAGTGGAGGGACGACGAAGAAAAAAACCTAGCAAGAAGTAAAATGTTGAATTTTGATTACCAGGACAACTTTTTATCGTCCAGTTGATAAAAAATAATAATTAAACATCAGGTTTTAGCCGGGTCTCGAACACGATATGCCGGTCTACCGCCCTAATATTTTAAGATCCATCTCATGCGAACTATCATCCTCATCTACTAATCAAATTATTAAAATTACAGATGCTGCAGTTACACGAAAGAATTGTTCTCCCACTTTTCTCCCTTTATGGCTTGTGACAATTCCAAATTAAGCTTCCAATTTTTCATATCAAAAGGAATTTTCGTAAGAGACATTCACCCACATCAACATAAAGGAACCCAACTATGCTAGGCCCTGGGCATGGAACTTGCAGGATTCACTTTGCTGCCAACGTGGTATGACTTGAAACTTGCATTTTTGACAGTGCACAGCAGCACAATATTGTTGTCGATGGTCAACAATATTGTTTTCAACTATGGTAACGTGGTAAGGTATTGTTCGTCCACGTTATAACTGAAACACATTACTCATCTACGTCCGTTTGATCACCAGTTTTTTTTTTACTAATTCTTCTCTCTTTTTCATCTCTGTCTCTCTCTAAAACCGACCCAATAAAAAAGCAACTTTTTTGTTTATCTCCATCGTCATTTTCTTTGGATTTCATCAAATCAAAAGATTTTTATCTATTGATATCAAATCAAGGGGTTGTTTCATTTTCTTATATGATTCTATAAAGAATAAATTTAAGGAAATTTGGTTGTTAAATGAGATGGAAATGGATGTCACTGGATTTGTATATCATCAGATCTATTGAAGAAGAAGATATTCACAATCAACATAGTAATCAATATTTTCACCAAGACCCACTCTTAATAATCTGATTTCTCCAACAAAAAGTGTTTATGAATTTCTTAAATGTCCTTTGTATTTCAATTCTACCTCTCAGGTATGTTCCCTTTCAGGTTTTGATAGTAATTGATTGCTGTATTTGATCAATTAAGTTATGAATTTTAATGACATTAAGTTACGGATTTGGATGAAGTTTGAATTTTGTTAGCATTAGAGTAACTGCAATTGTTTTTTTTTTGTTGATATGGATCCGACCCGTATACCCATATATCGTCATCTTCTCCACCCGTTTTTCTGTTACTGCAATTGTTTATAGTCCGAATCATTTGTCCTATCTATTGAATTTTTTTAGTTACTTTGAACTGGAAATCCGTTTGTATGAATGTATATGAAGGAATTTTTTGATCAATTTGTTTGATTATGTCAATTTGATTCTAGATTTCATGGAATTGTAAATCAATTTTATTTTTTTTGCACAAATTTTGTAACTGACATCTTTGGGTTTTTTCATCACATAGGGACTCCTCCTTTTGGTCGTCGTCCAATTACTACTAACAACATTTTTGGAATAAAAATTTCTTCTCCGAAGCACAGATTTGGTTTTCCATATGAATGGATGAATTTTTCGGAGACGCTCAAGTATATAGCCACTGTTATCGTTTTCTGTGAGAAGACTTCATTTAATTTGGAGTCAACTCCGTACTTTAATTTTAGAAAAATTTTAACCTCTAAATGTTATATCACCAATCTAGGAAGATAAGCAGGACAATTTCATGTGGTCTAGGCAGCTTGTCAAAGATATTTAGGTCTTCGGCTGCTGATAATTGTATACCCGGTACATATCAAAGATCCTGGTTAATGGATGTCCACATATACGCGATATGATATGTTCGATTAGTGATACACTGATCGATGTCTCAACAATATTAAACACTTCTCTCCAACAGTATTTTTTCCTTGTTTTTGTTTTTCCTTCACCATCATACCCGGCCCTCATTAATGACGACTGCTTCAGTTCTAGCTGCTTTGCTTCCCATCATCCTTCTGTTACGTTCTCCAAATGACCCAGCAAAGGAAAAAATTAGTATAGCCCAACTATTGCGGCTTCTTATTGACTTCCACCCAAGCTTGTAGCCAGCTGAGCTGAGCAGTCACAGTTTCCCCATGCAACCTTCTTAAGTTGTATCATGCAAGGAAGTTGCTTCAGATCCCGTATGAAAAGTTGCAGTGTAATAATAAATGGTTCATGTTGACTGATATTTCCTCTTCATTGCATATATAGACAACACATGGCAGTAGGATTATAAAACCTCTTCTAGTTGTATATAGGGAAAATTAAAAAAATGCCCCAATATGGAGTGCAATGTTGGAAATGTGCCCCAACGTTAAAAATATTTTGAAAAATGCCCCGTTCCGTTAACTTTGCCATCCAATCCAGTTAAGTCACATGTGTAAGGCCACGATCACCACCAGAACCATTACAAAAACCACCGTCGCCACCACATGAACCTTAAACCCTGAACCTTCGACCTAATTCCTGAATTTTAAACCCTGAAACTTGAATTATAAAGGGGGATTTTTCACGTGTGTGAGCTCACACATGTGACTTAACTGAGTTTTTGACGGAATGAGATATTTTTCCAAATTTTTAAATGTTGAGGCAGATTTCCAACATTGCATCCCATATTAGGGCATTTTTCCAATTTTCCCTTGTATATATTGTGTCTGAGCTGCTGACCAGGTAAAGAACTCAACCTTAAGAGGCACATGATCACTAACCTATATGCATTCGTGAGGTGCATAATTATAATTTTCAATTCTGAGTAGTTAGCCAGTTTTAACTAGCTTAAGAGGAGAATCTTGTAGGAAATTACACGTGAGAGCAGAATCTGCATCATTATGTAACGCATGTCGGAAGTAGGTTTCCAAGCAGAGAAAATATCTTAGTAATTCTGTCAACTCAGCTACATTTGGATCTCATGAGTATGTTCCAGACCCATTTGCAATCATTTTTTTTCTTTTGATCTCACGAGTACATTAGCTTTTCGTCTTGCAATCACTTCTCGCCAAGTTCTTTTTACCAAAACTAATCTTTCCGAAGCGAAAAAATTGTAAACATTTTTTTTTTTTTTGAGAAATGACAGATCAAGTTATTAACTTTCAAAAGTCTGGGATTTACTTTACCCCAAAATTACCTAACAAACACTGTAAAATTATATCTAAAATCCTTAAAGTTAGAAAAATCTCAAGAAATGATAAGTATATTGGAACTCCACTCTTCTTTGACAGAAATAAAGTTAACCATTTTGAACCTCTTCTTAATAAATATCGCCTCCCTTCAAGGTTGGATTGGTAAGATGTTTAATCATGCTGACCGCACTGTTCTTATTAAGACTGTGCTCAGCGCTTACCCTAATCACCAAATGCAGTGTTTAGATTTCCCTAATAGAACTATGGATAACTTAGATAAAGTGCATAGACATTTCTAGTTGCAAAAAAGAATAAAAAGAAGTGTTACTACTCTAAAGCTTGGCCTAGTATTACAAAAGACATTAGACAGGGAGGTTTAGGAATTAGAATTCCTCATAAACATAATCTTTCCTTAATTACTAAGCTTGCCTGGAGGCTAATTCATAACCAAAAACAGCTTTGGGCCAAAATCCTCAAACATAAATATTTCAGAAACCACAATCCTCTAAGGAAAACAAGAAAATACATAATTTCTTGGATTTGGTCTAGTATTAGAAAACGCATGGAAGTCATAAAATCTAGCTGCACTTGGCAGGTGAATAATGGAAGGGATATAAATGGTCTGATCTCTGGCTTCCTAATCATTCCGAACCTCTTAAACCTATTCATATTGACGAGAACATACCTAAAACTGCCAGTGATCTGATTATCAGTAATGGCACCTGTGATATGAACATTATCTCAAATTATATTGATAACTCTGTTCATAATACATTAAAATCTATAATTATCAATATGGACAAGCATGATAGGATTAGATGGCTTTCAACCAGATCAGGAGAACTTACTACTAAATCTACCTATAACTTTCTCACTAAATTAAAATTCAATAAGAACGAAGCTCATTTCTGGAAACAAATTTGGGGTTTAAACATAATGCCTAAGGTTAATATGTTTTGTTGGAAGATTGTCTTTGGTGCTCTCTCCTTAGGTTGTAAAATGTCTAGATATGTTAAAGACTCTAACCCTTTCTGTTTTCTTTACAATTGCAATACGCTGGAGGATGAAATGCATTTATTTGTAAATTGTGTTTTTACAAAAAAAAAAAAAAAAAAAAAAAAGATTGGGATCATTTTGGTTTAAGAACATCTATAGTTTTAAGGGTTATGATATTGTACATTGGTTTAATTACTGGATGAACAATAAAAGTTTTAAAGCAAACCATGATAAAATCTCTTTCATTATTTGGTCAATCCGAAAATTCAGGAACCGTGTTAACTTTGATAAAGTTTTGTGATGGGTTCTCAATAATGTTGTAGTAATAGGTTCGTTGAGACTTGTGAAAGCAATAGATTTTAGACTTAATGAAACTTAAAAATAAACAAAACTTAATGCAAAATTAATTTCAAGATTAAAAATAACCAAGACACTGATTCCACTATTACACATGAATGAATGACGGTAAATAACCCAAAACTCTAATTATCTTTTAAATCCCTTGTTTCTTAATTCACAAATAATCAAGCATATTCTCAAATATTAATTGTATTCCCTAAGCATAGATTATCAATTGACTAAACAAAGTATAACTTATCAAATTGAATCACAACTAATTAGGAAAATTACGCAAACAATTTAAAACTCTGCAAAAGCAGTGATTTAGTGAATTATAAATTAGAGAAAATAAAATGTTTACCAATTATTCATGCGTAAATAGCTTCCTCATTGCCTTGGTTGTGGGAGAATTGGCTCATCATCATGTTGGAAACACGCTCAAAAGTTGATTTCATTGCTCAAAGTGTTTACAAATGATAAAAATGGGAGAAAATAATTTAAAAAATGGGTTTGTAACAATTATATGTGTTACAAACCGAACTGTTTCAGAGAACGATAAAAGCTAATTGTCGTTGTCACTATAGCAAAATGACTCTCTTGTGCATCTTATATTCTTGGTGTTTTTCACAGCAGCAGAAAATGGCGATTCTCTGCAACTCTGAATTTTTGGCTCTGTGACGTTCTCAAATGCTCCCAATCCTCTATGTCCTCTTCTTATGACTCCCAACGACTATTTATAACCCAACAACAACAAAATAATCTCAAAATAACTGCAAATAATCCTCCCATAACTCCCTCTGCAATACACGGGAATCGTTTCGTTCTTCGTCTCTCTGCATGCTTCTGTCAAATGTCAACATACTCCAATATCGCTCATAACATGATCAGAAAGGGCCCAACACACTTCAGACACGTGCAATCCTCAAATACTTCACAGAAATAAAGCCGATAATATATTTGTTCCCTGATTATTCTTTGTTTGATGATTCAGCCAAATCTAGTCGACATAAATAGCCATACCAACCCTGTTTCGTAGAAACAAGCTGGTTCCAACCCAAATTCGAGATTTAATCTCTCTCAAAACTCTCCACCATTCTTCACAGACCCTCTCGGGTTTTGCCTTCCATGTTTTCTTCGAATCCGAATATATCCAGCCCAACTGGATCGAAACCAACACATATGCCATCCCTGTATAGCCCAGGGGAATAAACCCAAAGAGTTTCAGTGATTGAATCTTCCTAAAACATGTCCAAATCTCAAGCCCTAATTTCTGCAGATGAAAACCAACTTTTGCCGGCAAAAAAAAATAATTCAAAAGAAGAAGATGATGGTTGCCCCCTATCCAATGTAGGGGTGCGAATAGTAGCTTCCTTGAGGGTGTAAATAGTAATTGTTGTGCCCCTTAATAATCGAGGTTCCCCTTAACCAAAGTGAGAGTCCACATAGAAAATGTCCTCCGGGGGTGCTCCACATAATTTTTCGAGCCGATTTTTCCAAAAATGTTTATTTCCCAAAAATACCTACAAACACACAAAACACCATAATAAGTACAAAATCGAGTACCAACAATATAGAAAATTGAGGACAACTTAGACACAAAAATATGTCTATCAAATACCCCCAAACCTATTATTTGCTAGTCCTCGAGCAAATCTAATCTAGAAAATAAAATCCTAACTCACTGTCGCGGGCATCACGGCTACACTTAGCACGTGCAACAAGTCATTAAACCGCTAGATGTCCCTGGAGGCCGAGTGTTGTCTCGGGAGGGTTTACAAGAGGTGTACCCACAAAACCTTGACTTCTAACTGATCACCAGTATCCAAAGAGCTATGAGGACATACATATTCTCAATCTATCTCCAAGTAACCAGAATGCCAAAGAAATTAAAGGTATCCTGCTCTAGAGATGAATAAACAAAAGGGGAGACACATCTGTTATACTGCTAGATAAAGAGATAACAGCTACACAGCTAGATAAACAATATGAGATGCATCTGCTTTACATAAGGATAAGATTAGGAGAGACATAAAAATAAGAGGGACATCTGCTACACAGCTGGACTAATTACATGTGATGAGTTGAACCAGTATTAGAAAGATCTTGTGCCGGATGGAAAGCGGACTAACAAAGCAACCAATATGCATCTCTCTTCGACTTTCTCATAGTGCTCAATAGAAACAATGTCTTCTTCGGCTTCAACTGTTGATGATAAACTCTCGAACCTCGTAGAACTTTGACAATTAACTCTTCTCTTTGATTTCTTGCTTAGAGCTTCCTTATAGATTTCTACTTCCCTATAAAAGGTAACTATAAAATTTATTATTATTATTTATTATTATTATTAAATTGCCACTAGGGGCTTTTATTGAAAACAAAGAGTAATAATTACACAGAAATAGGGGGAAGTCGGGCAACAATTTGTGCACCGACACCCAAATTGTTATTATTATTATATTTTATTATAAAGAAAAAACAATATTACAAGGAATGGTCGGCAGCCTAACAACAATCTGGGCGCCAACACTTTTTTGAATAACAATTCTTAGCCTATGAAAAAAAGAATTTCCCATCTTGAAATTGGCATCATGTCTAGCCATGCAATTCTTCAGTCTTTTGAGAAAGGAAATGGTATCCGCACCGAGCTCACCAAAGGTGGTAAAGGCTAGCACACCGAAACCATAGCCACGTGAAGAGCAGGTATCCAAGTATTTCTTGTTCTTGCGAGTGATAGCAGCAGCAATGGCCTGGCCAGGTACATGAGTCTGAGCACTTGTAAAAGGAGATACACCCGTAACATCCATACATACATCCTTACTGTCCTCCCAATTGTAAACCATAATATCCAAAGGTTTGAGATCATTATCGTCCTTCGAGAAACCCAAAGAGACTTCCTTCCTAGCAGTGACGCCCGCTTTATAACAAATGTCAGCAAAGACATCTTTCACTGAGTCATGACGAAATTTATGTCCAACCTCACTGTCGCAGTGAATAGCATGGTCGCCGAAGACATCCATGGGTCGTTTGCATCAAGAGCATAAGATGTTATCCTCGAAGAAAGGTATCCCTAGCCGGTACTACAAGACAGAACTGAATTGTCTAGGAGCAACAGTTTGGTTAAGCCCAGATATAAGAATGGCTTTAAGAAATTCCATAGCATGTTCAACTCGGTTGCACTGCCATAAAGTGTAGTCACGCGCTGTTAAGAGAAGACTAGAAGGTATCTTCTTTTTGACAACATCAAAGTAAATACCTGCTAGAGACTTTATGTAATGGGGGGCAGAGTTACTAATGTTGAAACCCGGAGGTGAAAGATCACAAACTTCGTGAAAAACTGTAGAGAATGTTGATAACCGAGGAAGGGAATTGTAATGTCCATTAACCCCAAGATCATTTGCTGCAGCTATTGAGTTTGAGCCTGAGATGCAAGGTAACAGTACATACCTGTATCAGCCATTGTAATCACAACCATACCACCGTCCTTAATGGGAAGTGTGGCCAGTCTTTGTTGGACCAAACCGAAGCCAACACTATCACTAACCACCAAAACAAGCAAATAATCCAAGAGATGTTTATCAAAAAGAGCAACAGCCGGCTGAATAAATTTAGGACTTGTAGTACGGAGGGTAAAATACAGCATGGTAACCCAGTGCATTTACGCAAAAGGAGTAACTCACTTTGAGGATCCTCCAGTTCTTGGATTTTTCCCATTAATTCCATTGTTTTGTCAACCCTCGACAACACCATGTTGCAGCAAAACTCCATGCTCAAGCTGACTGGTCCGCCAAGGAGCTTAATTCCGTCCACTGGTTTACCAATATTAGGAGGGAAAACATCACAATTGTCTCTTCTAAGGTCATAAGAAGGCCAAAAAATTTCAGTCTTCAATATATTCAGGTGCAAACCATAACTAGGGCCATTGTCTGGTATAATTTTCAAACCTTTAGATACTTCAATAGTATCCCCAACTATGGTGCCATCATCTAGGTACCACGCATGAAAATCCAAAGTACATTGAGCTGCAATCTTTTCAACAAGAGGATGAATGGATAGTGCAAAAAGAAGGGGGTCACCCTGCTGAACGACTTTGGCCGAAGATAGAACTGATTCTAGGTAATACAACTTAGCAGGTTTTGCGTAACAAAACTCAACCCAACGAGAGATACTGGGACAATGAGCTCTCACCTCTTTAATGATGCTAGACATGTCAACGAGATTGAAGGCATTGGAAAAATCTATGAGCAACATGGTCTTGGACGAATCAGCACCTTGTAGCTCCAGCAATCTATTAGCCGAGTGTAGAATAGCTTCACCACCGTACGGAATACCAACACCATATTGGTATTTACCCAGATATGAATTCATAGCTTTATTAACCGAGGTGGCTGCTAATTTTGAACACAGTCTCCTCCAAATAGTCCTTACAGCTATAGGTCGCAACCCTCCATCAGGTTTCAGCAATGGGCTTAAGGGAGCACTGGATACAAGGTCACCAAGGATGGGAGGGAAATTCCCGGCAAACCCTTCAGTAACTTATATCATTTGATTTTCTTATAACTTCTTGTAACAAGTCTTAAACTTTGATTTTGAATTCTTATTTTATATTGTTGATTCTAAACCTTAAACGTCTTTAAGTTTCTTCATAGATTTTGATGTCGCTCCGTTTGTTGATGATGATAAGTTTTTACTGAGAGAGAGTCGTAATCCAGTAACTAAGACTACATTGTGAGGTTGTTTTGTCTTTCTGGAATTTCCTTCTGACTGAATTATCTTTCTATCATGGATGGTTAGGTCCATCACGATTACCCTCTAAAAAAGGTACATGTTCTCTCCTGATTGTCAAATATCTCTAATGTCTTTTTCTCTAATGTCTCACTATAATGTTATCCCCAGCAATTCTAATTTTCATCTTTTTGGTGAGAAACAATATGTAAACTTAGCTAACCGGATACTATGCGACGCTAGAAGTTTCAAAAAAATGCAACTAACTAAAAGTTCTTCCCCACCCCCAAACTTAAATCTAATATTATCCTCAATGTTACTAATGAAAGAGCAGTACCAAAAGTAAAGTAACACGAGGAGAATTCAGAAAGATAGTACCTGAGTGAAGCGTAACAATCCTTCTATATAGAATAAGGAAGAAAATAATATACAACATACAAACTGCATCGATGGTCAATCAAGGATAGAAAGGGTCCTCCAGAGGACCTCCTCAACATCACCTGTAGGAAAGGGCTCTAAAAAGGGTTTAAATCTCTAACTGTTAACCTTCGAATAACTACTACCATCCAGTGTCTCGATCTCAACAGCTCCATGAGGAAAAATAGTATGGACCACAAAAGGACCGGTCCACCGAGAGCGTAACTTCCCGGGGAAAAGATACAAACGAGTATCATACAGAAAAACTTTTTGACCTGGGAAAAATGAATTTCTTAAAATATTTCTATCATGCACAAGTTTCATTTTGTTCTTATACCCCTTAGCACTATCGTATGCATCTCTACGAATATCTTCCAACACATTGAGATGGAGTTTCCTATGGACTCCCATCTTGTCAAGTGAAAAATTTAGCTGCTTAACAACCCAATATGCTATATGTTCTAACTCAACAGGTAAGTGACATGCCTTTCTATATACAAGTAGATAAGGTGACATTCCAATGGGGGTCTTAAACACAATATTATAAGCCCACAAGGCATCAGTAAGACTAGACGACCAGTCTTTCCGATTATGATTAACTGTTTTCTCTAATATTCGTTTTATCTCCCTATTGGAAACCTCTACTTGACCACTAGTCTGTGGATGATACGGGGTAGCTACCTTATGTGTAATACCATATTTCTTCATCAAAAGCCTAAAAAGTCCATTACAAAAGTGTGACCCTCCATCACTAATTATAGCTCACGGTGTACCAAAACATGTAATTATATTATCTTTTAATAACTCAATCACAACCCTATGGTCATTGGTTTTACACGCAACCGCCTCAATCTACTTAGAGACATAGTCTACAACGACAAGGATGTATAGGTTACCAAAAGAATTAGGAAACCGACCCATAAAGTCAATACCTCACACATCAAAGACCTCAACAACTAAAATAGGGTTCAAGGGCATCATGTTCCTACAGGAAATGGTTCCTAATTTCTGGAAACGTTCACAAGTAACACAATAACTGTGGGAGTCTTTAAACAACAAATGCCAATAGAATCCACACTGCAATATCTTAGCAGCAGTCTTCTTAGCACTAAAGTGACCCCCACAAGCATGATCATGATAAAAGAAATAACACTGTACTGGTCACTCTCAGGTATACATCTCCCAATAATCTGTTTTGGACAATACTTAAATAAATAAGGATCATCCCAAAAGAAGTGCTTAACCTCGGCTAGAAACCTAGAACGATCTTGTTTACCCCAATGTTGGGGCATTCGACCAGGAACAAGATAGTTCACTATATTCACATACCAAGGTAATTGGGTAAAAAAGAACAATTATTCATCAGGAAAACTATCCCTAACAGGAGGAAAATTATCAGGGGTATCCATAACAAGCCTAGACAAGTGGTTTGTTACTACATTTTATGTACCTTTTTTATCTCTAATGTCTAAGGAAAATTCTTGTAACAAGATGATCCATCTAATCGATCTAGGTTTAGTGTCCTTCTTGGAAAGAAGATACTTCAAAGCAGCATGCATGATTGGTGAAGATTATGACCTTAGAACCTAAGAGATAGGTTCTAAACTTGTCTAAGGAAAAAACACAATGGCTAAAAGTTCATTCTCTGTAGTGATATAGTTTAACTGGGCATTATTCAGAGTTTTGCTAACATAGTAAATCACATGAAGTAATTTGTTCTCTCGCTGACCTATCACAACACCAATAGCATAATATGAATCACCACACATGATCTCAAAGGGTAGGTTCTAGTTGGGTGCCTGGACTATGGGGCGGTAGTGAGTAAAGTCTTAAGCTTCTCAAAAGCCTCTAAACAAGCATCATCAAAAACAAACTTAACATCTTTTGCAAGCAAATTGCAAAGAGGTCTAGAAATCAAGCTAAAATCCTTAATGAATCGACGATAAAAACCTGCATGCCCTAAGAATGACCTAATATCTTTTACGGTTTTTGGGACCTGTAAAGTCTTTATCTACCTCTATACCCTTAGAAGATACAATATGCCCTAAAACAATTCCTAAACGAACCATGAAATGACATTTCTCCCAATTAATCACTAAATTATTTTCCTTACACCTAGTCAAAACTAATGACAAATGATGCAAGCATTCATCGAAAGACGAACCAAACACTGAATAATCATCTATAAAGACCTCTAAGAACATATCTACCATGTCAGAAAATATACTCAGCATACAACGTTGAAAAGTCGCAGGGGCATTACATATCCCGAAAGGCATGTGTCTATACACAAAGGTACCAAAGGGACAGGTAAAAGTGGTTTTCTCCTGGTCTTCTGGGGAAATAACAATTTGATTATAACCATAGTAGCCGTCTAAAAAGCAATAATGACTATGACCTTATAATTGCTCTAGCATTTGGTCGATGAAGGAAATGGGAAAGTTATCCTTCCTAGTGACCTTGTTCAATTTCCTATAGTCAATACAAACACGCCAACCCGTGGTCACTCGGGTTGGGATTAATTCATTATTATCATTCTGGACTACAGTAATACCGAATTTCGTGGGAATAACCTGAACGGGGCTGACCCACTTACTGCCTGAAATTGGGTAGATAATGCATGCATCTAACAACTTAAGAACCTCGGTTCGAACTACTTATTTCATGTTAGGGTTTAGTCGACGTTGCATCTCCCTAGAAGGTTTGGTATCTTCCTCTAAATAAATCTGATGCATACAAACATTAGGACTTATACCCTTAATGTCTGTTATGTGATGTAGTTTTTACAGTGATAAGAAAAGGTTCATTCAAAGACTTGTAGAGATTGGTTTAAGACTTAAAAATAAAATAAATAAAATATATACACAAGTTTTGTCACAAAATATCGAGAGGTACTGAGACTCAGGATTCCACCAATTCTTATACTCATGTGGTTCAACTATTAATTCTAGACAATTATAGCTTATAAAATACTCCCTCTGTCTTTTTTTATCTGTCCTAATTTCTACTTTGGTCTGTCTCTTTTTATATGTCTGCTCTGTTTATAGACATACTTTTCCTTTAAATTATCAAATATACCCTTTATTTTTAATAGTTATAAAATCATTTTTTATATAAACTTAATTCCAAATCATAAATATTATCACCTTATATAATGAAAAAATCCATTCAATATTTTTTTTGTATTAATTGCCATTCCTTTTTTAAATGAAAACATTTATGAGTAGTTACAAAATTCCTAAAACTTTTATTTATTATTACATTACCTTTTTAGCTACCTTTGGTAACAACTTAACATTAAATAGTCTGGTCAAGGGTTAGTCATGACTTTTTGTAGGATTTCTTTATTATTTTGACAAAGTCAATTAGGACTGTTATTTTGAGACGGAGGGAGTAACAAATATTGACCCTTTCTTTGCCAAAAATAGATTTTATAAAGTATTTGATGTAAATCATAAGCATGATGCATCAAAAGTTCTTGGACTAAGCATACACCATCAGACAAAATCACAAATAATCAAGAAAAAACATAAATCAATTTATATTAGTACAAAAGTCATAAAAGAATTAAATAGAATTACCACATGCGTAAAGAATGGCTTCCTCCATTGTCCCAGTGTTGGGATTTAGCTCCTCATGTTATTCATGTGCTCAAAATAGGTGTTCATAGCTTAAAAGGGTGAAAAAAAAGAGAAAACTAATAAAGCAGCGGGTTTGTAACAGTTATAATTGTTACAGAACCCACTGTTACAGAGAAACACTAACATATATATTTGTCGAAACATTGTTACAGATTTGAATGAAAAGGTGACGGTTTTTCTGTCTTCTTCTTCCTCTCGACTGTGTTTCTCTGCTGATGATTAACACGTGTCCGTAGCCTTCATTTTTACTCTGCAACTCCCCCAAAGTCTCGACCTCCCTTTCCTGACTCGAGTCCATCTTATTTATACGTAACAGAGTCGAGAATAACTCAATAAAATCATCCATATCTCTCCCTGACTTTTAATCCAAGGCACGGGATTTATTTTTCTCCTCTCTTCTCGCACGCGTATTCTGAGTTTCCTTGTAAACTCCAACTTGCCACTGATAGTGCCAAATCATATTTAGTATATATCATGCGGTCCACGTACTTCCCAAAACAGATCCACAAAATTCCGAAATATCTTCATTCTCTGTTTCGGTTCGTTCACGTTGAAAACTCAATTTCCTTCGAATCAAATCCCATCAATAGGCATGTTTTGACGTAACAGGACATTCCTATTCCATATCCAATCGAAAGTCGACTGAATTCTCGTCCAAACCTCTTCCCAAATCTTCCAACGAAGCTTCGAGTATATTTCCGACACTGCCTTGCTTCAAATCGATTATCTATCCCAGCTTCACCAAATCCATTAACTGTACCTTTCCTGTTAAGCCCAAACATGCCCATCCAAGAAGTTTTAGCGATTGAATCTCGTGTAAACCCTTCCAAAATCTGAACCCTAATTATGTTCTTGAACTGCCAAATATTTCCCGCCAATTTTCTGTCCAAATAGGGAAGAACAGGGATGCCCCCTAACCACCTGAGAGTGCCCATAGCGTTAGGGTGTAACTAGTAGATCTGGGGTTCAAATAGTGATGGGTTACCCCTTATCAACTGAGTGCCCCTTATCCAAAATGAGAGTCCGTATAGTAATTTTCTCCCACGAGCGCAAAAACCACTATTCGTGATAATTTCGCCGCAAAAACTTATTTCTCCAAAAACACCTACAAAGACACAAAATGCCAAAATAAGTACAAAAATGGGTACTAACAATATATGAAATTGAGATCAAAATAGACACATAAATGCGTCTATAATTATGGTCCACCCTAAAGCTTCCTTGTTGTTTTGAAGGACGGTTACTAGCCTACTTTCCTGATCACTATCCAAGTCGAAAGCGACAATCACAGGTAAAGTTTCAGATGGGCCTAAAAACACATACTTCAGCGTATCTGGTAATGGTTTAAGGTCCAACTTAGTTGGCTCTTCTAAAGATGGAACTAGGGTAGACTTAGAAACTGGTAGTGGTTCGAACTTAGGTTTCCACCCATTACTAGTGTCTAACAAATGGGTTGAATCTAACAAAGCATTCACCTCATTAATCATATTATCATCATCAAAATCAATCCCAAAGTGAGCTAGGAATTTCTCTAATGGATCTTCCAGCAAAGTGTTTGGTAATGACTCCTCGACTAATGTTCATATCATGTTTACCTCTTCTATGCTCGAGTCATCTAGTTCAGAGGGTAGCTTACTAATATTAAAAATATTCATCTCAATAGTTATATTACCAAAAAACAAATTCATAATATAATTTCGACAATTGATGATCGCATTGGATGATGTAGCTAAAAACGGGCGACCTAAAATTACCGGTATCTAGTTCTCTAGGTCAGGGATAGGTTGGGTACTAGGATAACAAAATCCACTGGATAAATAAACTTGTCGACCTCTATAAGAACATCCTCGATCACACCATGAGGAATTTTAATGGACCTATCAGCTAGTGAAGTGTCATCCGGGTAGGTTTCATCTCACTAAATCCTAGATTAAGGTACACATGGTATGGGATAAGTTCACACTAGCTCCTAAGTCAAGCAACGCTTTCTCAACATGGTATTTACTTATTGTGCAAGAAATGGCAGGGGACCCTGGGTCTTTATACTTAGGAGTAGTGGTATTCTGAATAATAGAACGCACGTGACTAGATAGAAAGGCTTTCTTCTGGACACTAAGCTTTCACTTTCGCGTACACATATCCTTAAGAAACTTAGCATAAGCAGGAATCTTCTTAATTGCATATAATAATAGAAGGTTAATAGTTGCTTGCTTAAAAACCTCCAATATATCATTAAAGTTGGACTCACTCTTAGTTAGAACTAGCAACTATGGGAATGGGGCTCTAGGAAGAAAGACAGACTCATTAGGACCCTCATTGGTCTCCTTAGAGAGACTCTATCAGTCTCCTTATTTTATGGCTGAGAAGGGTGAACTACAACATGTTCACTTTCAGGCATGGTGACCTTATTGTCAACTTTCTTTCCACTCCTAAGGGTTGTAATAGAATTCACATGATTGTACGATTTCTCTTCTTTGGGATTAGGATCAGTATGACTAAGGAACCTTCCGTTATCTCTCTCACTTAGAGTCTTATCTATTTGACCTGCTTGAAGTTCTAACTTAGCAAGAGTCTTGGAATTGTTTTGAAAATTCTTCTTGGTTTCCTCTTGAAAACTAAACTGGCTCTTTACTAACATTTCCTGGCTCTGTGATAACATATATTGGCTCTTTCTTAATATACTAAGAGATTTCTCTAACGTATTCATTCTATTCTCAGAAGGGTTCTGGAACTTGGCTTGACCTGAAGAGTTCTTATTATAACCAAAACCTAGGGGAGGCTGAGAATTATTAGGCTGACCTTGATTCTGGCCCTTAGACCAAGAGAAATTAGGATGGTTTCTCCAACCATGGTTGTAGGTCTCTGAGTATGAGTCAAACTTTGACGATTTTAAAAACTATAGTTGTTATAGACAGCATGGGCTTGCTCTTCACTAACCTGACCTTCCCAAAACGAGTTATCGAGTTTTATTCCATAACTAGAGACTTGACATGCTCTAATTCTATCATTAGGTTCAACAAGGTACCTATTTTTAGACTGACCCATTTCCAAAGCTTCTAACCTTATAGACAAAGAAGCAAACTTGGCATCTGACTCAAAACTCGTATCTACCATGTTGGTGCTACTTCTATCAATTAAGAGTCTTTTAGGTTGTTCAACACAAGACTCCCACTGTTGGGATTTTTTAGTTACATATTCTAAGAAGGAGAATGCTTCATCAGCATTTTTACTCGTGAACCTACCAGCGCACATAGACTCGACCATGGCTTTGGTCGAATAGTCTAAACCATCATAAGGAATTTCTACTATTTTCATTTTCTCGAACCCATGGTGAGGACATTGCTACAAGATATCATCAAACCTCTCTAAAAATCTATAAAGAGATTCTCCTTCTTGTTGCACACTGGAACTAAATTTTTTCCTAACAGAAGCGGTTCTATGCTTAAGGAAAAACTTTAAGTAGAATGCATCAGTAAGTTCGTCCCATGTTTCTATAGACCCAGATGGTAGGTTATGCAACCAGGACTTGCATCTCTCAAGGAAAATAGGAATATCCTAAGTTTCAAGACTTCAACACCAAGGTCTTTAATCATAATTGTTCCACAAACTTCTTCAAAGTCCCTAACATGAAAGTAAGGGTTTTCATCGTCTTTTCCTAAGAATATAAGGACCATCTGAAGGATACCAGGTTTCAACTCATAATTAGCCGTAGATGCTGGCAATTTAATGCACGATACTCGGTTGGTCCTAGTTGGGTACATGTAATCTTTCAAAGTAGCTATTGTTGGTACATCTGAAGTACTAAGGGTACTTTCTTCACGAATAGACAGATTCTCAAAACCGAAGTTTTCGAAAAAAGGGTTCTCAAAAGAAGAGTCTTGGATCTCCCCGCTTCCACAATAAGAACTACTAGGTTTTTCACTAATCAATCGGCCTAGAGTGTCTCTTTTCTAAGCCCACTCTCTAATAACCTCGGGCATACACTAGAAAAACAAAAATAAAAAAATCCTAAAAGGAAGGGAAGTTTTATGCATACACAAACAAGGATGACTCCACCACAACAAACCTACTGATTTCTAGCAAACAAAAAGCATGATGGCTCCTCTTAGATTGTTTCTAGACCAGCTTTTACTCTTCCAAGAGGTAACTAGGTACAATTTTAGAAAACCTCATAGGACGTTCTGAATAAAGTAAGTCGAATAGAAGTGGGAGAAGCTCATAGGATCTTTGATACCCCCACCTCTTTGGCAATGCTTCCCTGGGTTACAAGGCGGCTCTAATCGACTTCCAGTAATCTTCATGAAATTTGAGCTAGGCTAACAAGATACCCAATACGATCCTTTTGAATGACTTTCCTATAAGCTCGTTACCCTATCGGTCTCGTTCTAGTCAGTATTTTAAGCTTGGGTTCACATTTGGTATCATTTTTCTAAAGCGGGCAAGAAGAGAACGGTGATGAAATCCGGACCCTTATCTTGTATGGCTAGGCCTTGACCTTTACTAGAAAATAAATTCGTGTTCAGTTCCTCAACATATATGCATACGAAGGAAGAGAGTAAACCCACTGACAGGGGATTCACGGGTGTTCAGATGAACTTACCTCCTGTACCAGACGGGCGAAGAACCATTGTCGTCGACTCGGGCCACGACTCCTATGTCATGTTCGAACTCGAGGGACCAAGGCAATATCGTAATTGTCGTCCTTCTCTACAAACAGTTTATATTTAATACTACTCTTCCGTAGGGTTTAAAAAAAATAATGTCCCAGAGCCCACAGTCCAAAAATAAAGTACAAAAGAAAAAGAAAATTACAAGAATATAAGATATCCTAATACAATATAATAAAATAAATAAATTCTCTCTTCTTTCTTTTTTTTCGCTCTTTTCGCCTTGTCTTTGACTCCAAATCTTTAAGTATTCACCAAAAGCTTTGGCAAAAAAAAATGCTTTCGCTCAAAATTCCAAAATCTGTAGTGAAAAGACAAAAACCCAAAAACGTAAAGTAGAATAAATAAAAACCTAAGAAAAAATAATCTAAAAACTCTAGCCTAAAGACAAGTCCGCGTCGGCGGCGCCAAAAATTGATGGGTTCTCAATAATGTTGTAATAATGGGTTCGTTGAGACTTGTGAAAGCATGTCAAGACACTTGAAAATAAACAAAACTTAATGCAAAATTGATTTCAAGATTAAAAATAACCAAGACACTGATTCCACTATTACACATGAATGAATGACGGTAAATAACCCAAAAACTCTAATTATCTTTTAAATGCCTTGTTTCTTAATTCACAAATAATCAGACATATAATTCTCAAATATTAATTGTATTCCCTAAGCATAGATTATCAATTGACTAAAAAAAATATAACCTATCAAATTGAATCACAACTAATTAGGAAAATTACTCAAACAATTTAAAACTCTGCAAAAGCAGTGATTTAGTGAATTATAAATTATAAATTAGAGAAAATAAAATGTTTACCAATTATTCATGCGTAAATAGCTTCCTCATTGCCTTGGTTTTGGGAGAATTAGCTCATCATCATGTTGGAAACACGCTCAAAAGTTGATTTCATTGCTCAAAGTGTTTACAAATGATGAAAATGGGAGAAAATAATTAAAAACCGAGTTTGTAACAATTATATGTGTTACAAACCGAACTGTTACAGAGAACGATAAAAGCTAAATGACGTTGTTAGTGTAGCAAAATGACCGTCTCTTGTGCGTCTTATGTTCTTGGTGTTCTTCACAGCAGCAGAAAATGGCGATTTTCTGCAACTCTGAATTTTTGGATATATGACGTTCTAAAATGCTCCCAATCCTCTATGTCCTCTTCTTCTGCTCCCATTGACTATTTATAACCCAACAACAACAAAATAATCTCGAAATAACTGCAAATAATCCTCCAATAACTCCTTCTGCAATACACGGGAATCGTTTCCTTATTCGTCTATCTGCATGCTTCTGTCAAATGTCAACATACTCCAATCTTGATCATAACATGATCAGAAAGGGCCCAACACACTTCAGACACGTGCAATCCTCAAATACTTCACAGAAATAAAGCCGAGAATATATTCCTTCCCCGATTCTTCTTTGTTTGATGATTCAGCCAAATCTAGTCAACACAAATAGCTATACCAACCCTGTTTCGTAGAAACAGGCTGGTCCCAATCCAAATCCGAGATTTAATCTCTCTCAAAACTCTCCACAATTCTTCACAGACCCTTACGGGTTTTTCCTTCCCTGTTTTCTTCGAATCCGAATATCCAGCCCAACTGGATTGAAACCAACACATACGTCATCCCTGTATAGCCCAGGGGAATAAACCCAAAGAGTTTCAGTGATTGAATCTTCCTAAAACACGTCCAAATCTCAAGCCCTAATTTCTGCAGATGAAAACCAACTTTTTCCGCCAAAAAAAAAAAAAAATTTCAAAAGAGGAAGATGATGATTGCCCCCTATCCAGAGTAGGGGTACGAATAGTAACTGCCTTGAGGGGTGTAAATAGTAATTGAGGTGCCCCTTAGTAATTGAGGTGTCCCTTAACCAAAGTGAGAGTTCGCATAGTAAATGTCCTCCCGTGGTTGCTCCACATAATTTTTCGAGCTGATTTTTCCAAAAATGTTTATTTCCCAAAAATACCTACAAACACACAAAACACCATAATAAGTACAAAATTGAGTACCAACAATATAGAAAATTGAGGACAACTTAGACACAAAAATGGATCTATCATTTTGCCAGAGCCACATAAGTTGATTGATACTATCAATGCTACTCACAAGAATCCTTCTATCATTAGAACTGTGCAGTTTCATGGATACTCTACATCTGACAGGAATGTTTGTGAACTTACTAATGTAGAGGACAACAGAGGTTTCAACTGGTTTATATACTTTGATGCTTCTTTTATGGAATCTGACTTCACTATGGGATATATGCAATCTCTATTCTGAATAAAACTGGAAACAGGAGGAACTGTCGAGCAGGAAGCAGTTGGGCATCATGCCCATTAGAAGCTGAAGCTAAAGCAAAAATAGAAGCTCTCTGGTGGATGCCGGAATTGGGTCTCAGCAACTGTTGCTTAATCAATGACTGTCAGACTTTGGTGAGGACTATTAATGGTGATCTAAATCCCGAAGACCTTCCATGTAGAGCTCAAAATAGCATCGACAGATGCATATTTCCTTTAAATACTGTAATTCGGTTTCTTTTGTGTTTAAAACTAGAAAGTTTGTTGATATAGAAGATAGGCTTGCCAAGGAAGTTAGAACTGATAAAATTGAATATTTCTCTATGGAGAATATGTCTAGTCTTGAAAGATCGAATTTCTTAGAAATGGTTAATCTTAGATTAGATCCCATCATCTGTACTACTAGTACAACCGTTGCCACGGTGAGAGGGCCGACTGAAAAACTTGACGAAACGACACCACTACATGATTGCTCCTTTACTATATTCCAAAAAAATTACGTTCTCAAAGATCAAACAATGTTCTCAAAAATTTCCCAAGAAAACTCAGATAAACATTAAAACTCTTACATTAAAGCACCAACTTGATGATGTTACCCAATAGGTAATTCACACCAATAAATTACAGTATCTTAATTTCTTCTACAATAGGTTAAATCCACTTTAGAGTCACAAGATAGCACTGGCAACTGTAATTCAACCTCCCAGCAAAATTAAGGCTTGGTTTTGTCCCCTGCAACGCAAGAACAGTGGTAGAGATCAGATGGGTATGGAGCCACCATAAACATCCCATTAGGTGTTGTTTATGGAGCCTAGTATCTGTCCCCTGCCAGTCCAAATGATGCTCAGAGTGAATTACTTAAGTTCCTTGTATGAAGTAATTCGAAAAAGTGAACTCTGATTTTTGTTACAGAAGCAAAAGACCCCCAACGTTTACACCCTACATTTACAGTTGCCTTCACCTTCCTGTTTACATACAGATACAACATATATTATCATCATAAAGCTGGAGTCAGTGTGGTAAGGATTTGATATGATTGCAGACTAGAGAGACGGCAGTGCGTGTTATTTTTTCAGTACATTTAAGGTTGGAAAATTTCTAAGAGTAAAATTATAAAAATTGTTTTCTTGTAGCTATATCAGCAAGTTATTCATTTTCTTTTCTTTATAGATGGGTGTTCAACATCCACTCCATGTACAAATCGATAAAAGACTATCATATAAATATTTCTGTATCTATAATATATTTAAGTTTGTGTTGTAAATTTAAGCTGTTCTGAGATATTTAAAGTTATGCTATATGATGATGATCACTCATAATTTGAAAGAAAAACTTGATCCAGATGAAACTTGATTTTCAAGAGGATGAAAATCAAAACCACTTGAAGATATTAAATATTTACAACAAGACAAAGCTAACAAACCTCATTAACTGCGCAACACTTTAGTTATATGCGTAATGCAGCATTAAACAAAAGTTACTTACTTTGATCAAGTTATTAACTCACCTAACAACTGGAAGCTTACACCAAAATCTTCCAAGTTTTACTGACCTCTTCCTCGCTTCTTACTTTTAGGCATTAACTCACTCATGACTACAAGCTTACACCAACATCTTTGTCGTATTCAATTCCAAGTTCCTCCTGTAAGTAGACCAAATCAATCATTAAACCAGTTTCAAAGTGAGTGAATACCTGAGTTAAGATATATGACTGACCCTGGAGCCATTGTACATCACATAACCTGTGTGGTGCCACAATGGTCCAAAATAATGGGACAACTCGGAATGACCCGCTATATGTCCACTAGCTCGATCTTCCTTGTATGGATCAAAGCTTACCTCCGAGGCCTTAAGTGAGTCTAATTTCTCCCTCAAGCCAACTAACTGCTGCTCCTTTGACCTTGAACGGTTCTTTGTGAACTTGTACTTTGTTCCTATCGGTGTACCTCTCTCCCACGCTATGCTCACATTTTCCAATTTCGGACTGGGGTAGTGGTCATAGTTCCATGTCTACATTAATATCAAACCAAGTATTTGAAATTGATTCTTAAATTAGAAAAAAAAAAACATAACGATCAATGGATTAATAGAGTTGAGAAAATACCTGGAATAGACTCACATTCCCGGAAATTTGGCTAGTTCTAAGCCTCAACACTTTTCTCAACTCTGCCATCAAGAATGCAATAGTTGTCATGCCCCAAGAGTAGTTCGCGACCTTATTGAGAGGATGCAACAGTTGTAGAAGGTTGGCGTCTACTCTGTTGCCACTGGGATTAGGGAATATGACACATATCAATATAACCAAGAGATAGGCGGTAGCCGAGGCATCCACTTTGGCATCACTTAACGGTCCATTTTGTTATTTCTCGGCAGTGCCTTTGAACATCTTGATCAACTGACTCATGTTAAATTGTCTAGTTTGTAAGAAAAGCACCTATTGAACTCAATGTTTGATGTCTCTTTATCCCAACCAAGGAACTTTTTACACAAATCATAAAGTTGTTCCCAACTTAACTATTTTGTGTACTGATACTTGACATCTACACCATGTTCATTGAGATTAAGAATCTCTTCGCATCATCTGGAGTAATGGTCATCTCCCCAAACGGCATATGTAAGGTGTCAGTCTCGGGATACAATCTCTCAACAAAAGCCGATCTCGCGACCCGATCATGGTCTAACATTGAGTTCTCGGCAGCATTAGATAATCCCGAGTTGGTTATAGTTCTCTTGAACCTCTCACATTCACCGGATAAAGGCAAATCTTTCAATACTTTCTCGGCAGCATTAGATAATCCCGAGTTGGCTATAGTTCTCTTGAACCTCTCACATTCACCGGATAAAGGCAAATCTTTCAATACTTTTGCTGGTGCGACAGTGTGCTTGAGTAGACGAATCACATCGGAATGATACTATTAAACACACAACACATTACAAAATTAATAGAGTATTATTATGAATAAAACGACAATACATTAGTAAAAAAGAATACGATTATTACCTTGGTTTCGTAGATTTCTCTGGCCCAGGAGTCTTTGTAGCCAAGTAACAATGCACATCTATCTCTAGGAAGCCCATGGATTTCTTCTTCAAAGAAATGGGTACAAGGTGTGATGCTTTCTTCGCGATTGACTTTTTTTAACTCCTTTTGCTCCTTTTGTACCACTTTGGTGTCCTTCTTCTTGAGTAATTACTGGAACACTTTTTCCAACTTTATCTTGAGTGGTTTATGTAGCGCTTGCTTTTACTTCTTCTTGAGTTCCATGTTGAGCGCTTGGTGCCACTTCTTTTTGGCTCCTTTCTCTCCGCGCACTAGCGCTTAGTTTCTTACCCCCTTTTTGACAAGGCACTGTAACAGTTGTATCTTGGTCTTTCTTACCTCGCCTGTCCCTAAATAATAAAATTTAATGAGCTGAATCACATTACAAAATCCACAATCGGAAGTCATAATTAAAATATAAACTTCCGATTATGCACAATTGGAAGCAAAGGTAAAAGCTTTTCTTTCAATTACACACAATCGGAAGTCATATTCTAGTTTTCTTCTCCCAATTATGCATCAATTTTGGGTTCAGAAACTGATAAATTCATGAGACATATATAATTGAAGCAAAACAATATAACATATCCACCAATTTCATATACTCAGAAGTAAGGAAATAGCCTTTGGCTTCCGATTAAAACGTAGCCCAGAAATAGGATTTTGCTAAAATCACAAATTTTACAACTTACATAATCAGTAGTATGTTGAATTCTTCTAACCTATGATTATACACAATCGGAAGACAAATACTATATTGTATCTTCCGATTCTGGGTACCAATTGTGTGTCCCTACATGTTCTAATTCTCTGTTATAATCGTAAGACAACATATAACCTAGCTGCCGATTATGTCAATTTTATTGTTCAGTGGCAAACAGATTTGTATAATCTGACGTAATCAATAAAAAACTCCAGATTCTGGTCGATGTGACCAAAAATCCTAGAAAATAGACACAATCAAGAGATAAAAATAAGATATATCTACAAATTCTGGGAAATAACTGAAAACCCTAGAACTTATTTTCATGGATTCGTCAAATTGAAGCAACATAAACACATAAAACGATGGAAACTTACCTAATTGGGGCCATTTGCTGGAGAGTTTTATTATCAGAATCACCACCACCACCTACATCAGTGGCGTCATCCTCTTCATGTTCTTCGTGTTCGTCGTCTTCGTCATTTGCAGCAGTTACAATAACCTTGTTCTTTAATTTTTCTCGATCTTTCGTGGGTTCATTAGTATCAGACATCATTTTATAGAAGAATCAACGATTTTTTTTTATTTGGTGATGAACGACGATGACGAATTGAAGTTTGAATAGGGGGAATAATGTTTTTACTCTCCACAATCGGAAGGGAAGAAAAAGAGGAGAAAAATAGTTGAAAATAAAATAAAATGAAATTCCTAGGTTTTGGGCGGTCTTAATCGTCCAAAGGTTGTGTCGGAAATTATAATCTGTAGTCATATTATTTTCATTTTCTACCGATTATAGACGGTTGCCCTAAATTCATTTTTTCTACAAAACAGATAAAATTGAGTTTTCTACTTTAACAATCGGTAGATATGATAGGACATTATTCTACCGATTATGGCAATAACCCTTTCTTAAAAAAACTAGTAATCAGTAGACATAACTATATTCTAAACTACCGATTGTAGAAGGGTATTCTCCGGAAATCTGGGCATCCCATAACTGTGTCTATGGGTTGGGAATAAAAAATTCGCCCCTAATTCTTTCAGGGTCGCCCCTAATGAGGCCAGGATTTTTTAATCAACTTTAGCTTTTAGTGTATAGTTTACCAAATACTTAACTGCTTTTTTTACACAGCACGGCAGAAAAGCGCTTTTACAAAACCCACGGCATTACCAAACTAAGCCATAATAATTGGACTAAAAGAGAGGGACAATTTTGTACAGTGAAAAATACTAACCATGGACACCAAATCCAATCTTTTTGTGTCAAATTGAAAAAAAGACCATGCTTCACATTGACACAAAGTCACCATATATAGAGTCCTCCCTCGCTTCGCTCGGTCGGTCTAACAAGAGATAATCAATCTGAAAATATAACACTCCCTCCGTTTCTGGAAAAATGTTACTTTTACTTTTACATTTTTTCAGGAACGGAGATAATATCAATCTGGAAAAATTCGTGATAATCAATCTGGAAATATAACACTCCTTCCGTTTCTGGAAAAAAAAACTTTTACTTTTACATTTTTTTAGGAACAGAGATAATATCTTATTTGGTCCTTTTTTTATATACCCAAACTGCTCCGTTAAAATTAGTAGTGTCAAGTGACTTTCCATTAACCTATTTTTTACCAAGTGCCACTAATGTTCTTTGTTTGAGGACTTGAGTGATTTTCGCAAGTTTACGAAGTAGTGGAAGTTTCTACTCGTCGACTAGGTCTAGGACCTGTCTGAAGCTCTGCCCTGGTGCACTGTATTCCATCCGGAACTTCATTAAATACACCGACTTAACTTTGAGTTTCACTGTCAGATGGTTTGATCTCCTGTGTACTTGCTTTTAGCTCTTTCTCTATGCTTCGCCTCCTATCTCTTATCTTGCATCCTTCCTCCAAGATGCATCCTCTTGGCAATCGAATGTTTTGTTCTCACACTACCACTGTATTCCTTCCATCTATTCTTCTTATATATATACATATATATAAAACTTATATTTATATTTATTTATATCTAAAGGGAACTCCTTGAACAGTAGCTTGAAGCTGCAAAAAAAATTGGACCATTATACCCCTATATCACTCATTCAAAAACAATGTGTAAAAATAAAACTGAGAATATATTGGTAATTTAGCTTATTAACAGAGACGAAAATAAAAATTGACTTTGTCAAAAACCGACCCCAAGACCAAGTTAAGAGAAGCCAATTCTTCTTGCACGTGCGCAAAAATCACTCAGGTCCTCAAACAAAGAACATTAGTGGCACTTGGTAAAAAATAGGTTAATGGAAAGTCACTTGACACTACTAATTTTAATGGAGCAGTTTTGGTATTTAAAAAAAAAGACCAAATAAGATATTATCTCTGTTCCTAAAAAAAGAAGGCTATTATTGGGGCGTCACACTCCAATAGAGGGGCTTCACTTGGATTCGTAATGTCCAAAAAAGTGGTTATGGGATATCCTAACACAAAAACAAAATGTCTAGATTACCCTTTAACTAAAATAAAAACTTAAAAACCTAATCTCAACCGATTCAAGCAACTGTAGAATCAGAATTTCAAACTCCTCGATAACAAGATCATCTGATCAAAAAAAAAAAAAAAAAAATCTTTGTAAGATCATTACGGTCAGGTATTATTAATTTGTTAACCGTAAATTTATTATCTGCATCTGTTACGGTTGGGAAACTAAGAACTCCCAACCGTAAATCCAAAAAAAAATAAAAATGAATGTGATTTTACGGTTTGGTTTAACCAAACCTAACCGTAACAAATGTATTTACGTTTGACATCTTATAAAGCTAACCGTAAAATGAAGATACAGGAAGAGGAAAAACCAATTAGGCATTAATTTCTAAAAGAACCATTTGATGGATTTGGTTATAATCTTCATACGATATCAATGGGAAAGATTAAGATATAAGATATAGAAGAAAAACAAAAGAAGCTAGGATTGACGCTTCTAAAGAAAATTAAGCTCTAACTTTTTTAAACATAGGATGGATTTAAACATTTTTCTTTATTTAAACTTACGGCCAGGTTTGGATTAATTCCAACCGTAAACACGTTTCTGCTAGTGTTACGTCTAGGTTCGGTAGTGCTTTTCTAGCCGTAACTTTAGTTTATGAAGAACTTACGTCCAGATTTGGATTAATTCCAACCGTAAATTTTGATTTACATGTAGTTTTACGTCCAGGTTTGGATTAATTCCAACCGTAAAAATTAATTACGGTTGGATTTGGCATGACATCTTCCCAACCGTAATATGTCTTTTGTCATATTGAAAACCAGTTACGGTTTGGAGTTCATCCAAACCTAACCGTAAGTAAAGATTACGGTTGGGAACGAAGCGTCAACCCAACCGTAACAGGAGCAGTAAGTGAAAAAATTTGATTTTTTTAACGTACTTTAGCTAATTTTGTGTGAAATTGAACTCATGGGAGATATTTTAGAGGCATACCTGTTGATTTTAAACCATTAGTTCTTCACTTTGATTCATTTTGGCTGAGTGAATCAAAATCTCCAAAAAAATTATTTTTTATTTTTTCTCTAGTTTTTCTTCCCACAAAAAATTTGTCCCAGAATTCACCAACTATATAACAAAATTCATTAATTTAATTAAATCAAATTAAAATTAACTAAATAAAGGTGGTTTGGTCATTACAAAATTATTTGAGATAAGGGGTTTTTGAAATTACTTATGGGTGACCCGTTTTTGTCCTATTAGGTGACGCCCTTCTAATAGAATGTGACGCCCCAATAATAGCCTTCTAAAAAAATGTAAAAGTAAAAGTTTTTTTTTCCCAGAAACGGAGGGAGTGTTATATTTCCAGATTGATTATCACGAATTTTTCCAGATTGATATTATCTCCGTTCCTGAAAAAATGTAAAAGTAAAAGTAACATTTTTCCAGAAACGGAGGGAGTGTTATATTTTCAGATTGATTATATCTTGTTAGACCGACCGAGCGAAGCGAGGGAGGACTCTATATATGGTGACTTTGTGTCAATGTGAAGCATGACAATTTTTTCCAATAAGACAAAAAAGATTGGATTTGGTGTCTGTCCATTAATGAAAATCCGAAAATATCCCTATAAAAGGACGCAGACGTAATTTATTTTTTCTTTTCTTTAGACATTTTCGTAGATAGGCTGACAAATGAAGGGTAATCACGTAAATTTATTGGGCGGAAAAAAGGACACGGAGGTTGGAAATCTCTTAATTATTGAGGGCAGTTTTGTCAAACTTGAGTCAGAGGGCATGGGGTCGAATCCCGACAACTCCAAAATATTTTCAATCTGTTTTTAATTTTTTCTCCTCCCCCTTCTATCGACCTTTCTTTCATTTCTTTCTCTTTTCTTCTCCTGCCTCTCATCTTCCTCCCCACTGAAGATTCACATCTTCAATCAACTGTTAGTCATAACCGATCTTCAATCATCTACTAATCGAGTTTAGAGTTTCGATTTCAGTTTCAGTTTGGATCTATGTAAGTATTTTATCATCATCATCTGTTTTTTTTTGGAAATCTCAGGGTTTGGATTTCAGTTTCGATTTACTTGTAAAATCTCTTATGAATCGATTTTTAAGATTTTAGGGTTTGTTCATCATCTGTATTGGGGTTTCAAAAATCGATTTTAGGATTTCGTGTTTGTTAATCGATTATAGGATTTCTTGTTCTAATATGATTAAGAGGGTGTTGGTTCTGAGATGGATGAAGAAGAATTAAATATGCTGCTGCGATTTGGTGTTGAAGAATGGTGAATTTAGGGTTCTGAAATTGTGATTAAGATGAAAATGTGGTCGAATCAGTGAATGGTCTGTGGTGAGAATTTAAAAAGGGGAAGTAGTTTCTGTTGTACAAAGTCAAGGAAGAAGATTGGTTTTGTTAATTGAAGTTGCAGGTGGTGATGATTGTTGCACGAGATTTCAGATGATGAATTAGGGGTTTGGTGTTTGGAGGCTGTTTGAGATCGAGAATCTGATGATGCTGATGGGGTTGGTCGTTGTAGTTGATTTAAAAAATAGAGATGGATTCAGTTCGGGTTAAAATGGGTTTGTTGCAGCTGGGAAGATTTAGAAGCCATGGGTTGGAGTTGGAAATTAGATTTGCTGAAGTTAACACAAACAAGAAGGTTTTGTTGGTGAAATTGAAGTTAACACAAAGAAGACCTTGTGCGGTAATTGAGCAATAAATGAAGGGGTTTGTTTCTATTTCGAATATGTGGAGATTGGTTGAGTTCGAGTGTAGAGACACTAATGAAGAAGATGAAGAAAAAGGTTTTCTGCATTGAAATGGAGAATGCAGATGGGAAGATGTGATGTTGTTGTAATAGACTGGCTGGTTGTCTCTGGTTGCAGTTGACTATGGTACATCCAACAAGGTACAAGAGCTGAACTGCAGTGCAAGCAGCTGTAGCAGGAATTGGAGATGGTAGGTGGTTGCAAGCAGCTGTAGCAGGAATTGGAGAGGTGAGCTGAATTACAGTGGTTTATTGCAGTGTGTTGGTGGTACTGTTTCAAGGAAATGGAATGGGTCTGGTGTTGTGTATGAGAAGCTGGGGAGGTTCTTGAGTGTTGAGAAATAGTGAAGAATGAATGCTAGATGAATGTGTAGGATTGTGCAAAATGATAAAAGGTTCTAACTCGACTGAACGGTCGAAACAAATTGAACTCAGCCAGAATTCCTTTCCGGTGATTTGACTCAGCTGGCCCGATTTGACCCAGAGCAGGACTTGGACTAATTTGACTGGCCTTGGCTAATGGGCTGTGAGAGACTTATTTTGTAAGCGAGTGCAAAACCGAAAGGCTATATAAGATTGTTTGAGAATCAGAACACCACGGTGGCGGAACGAAATTGTGAATACAAAATTTAGTTTTGTTGTGAACTTTTTTTGGTCGGTCATCCCACCGTGGCAGCGGTCATCTAGTACTATATTTGCTAGTTAATAAAAATTTCTTTTTCCATCAAAAAAAAAAAAAAAAAAAAAAAAGAAGATTATCACGAATTTTTACCCATCTATATTTATATCTTTCTTTGATGTAACGCGACTGACAACTCAGATTTGTAGAATATAAAAAAAAACAAAAAACTATTTACATGATTGTTGTAAACTGGATTACATTTGAGTAAGATTCGTTGATCAAACAAGCAAGTCTTCTGATCTTTTTAATATTGTTTTAGAAATTACAAAATCTAACCTCATAATTGTCATTTAAAATGTCAAAGAAGATGAGGATTATTGAATTCCTAATGATTTGCAGCATCTCTATCGAAATAATTTGGAACAATCGTTCGAGTCGAATTTCTTTGTCTACATATTTATTATTTCCACCCATATTTTTCATCCATTTACTCCCTCCTATTAAGAAGACTCCTTTAGTTTGCCTCCTTCAGAGATCTTCTTACTTTGATGTTGTTCTGACATACACCTCATAACAACCTCCTGCAACAAGTTAACAAAAAAGAAAAAAAAAAACTTATTTGCCAGGCATTTCATTTCCAATGCATAATACATAGTTGCATTTCATTTCCAATGCATAATACATAGTTGCAGGAAAGTGAATTAAAACCACCAACCAAATAAAGAACAATAAGGGGATGTATTTCTTATCAGATTGGGGCATACCAGTAATGACAGCAAGGGCAAGAACATCTCCAAATCTTCTGACTAGGTGCTCAGCTTTCTTAGTAGACTTGAAAGGTTTCAGTGCTGGGTGTGGTTCCAAGAGCTACAAAAAATCTTAAGGTCATGAAATTTGGACATAGGAAAATGAAATAAAGTTGACAAACATTGAAGTAATAACCCAAATGAGAAAGAATAAAATTTACAAACATTCAAGGGCTTGTAGGCTTTAAGCATTCGAAATATGGATCATCCAAAAGTTCCATCCAATTCATAATATGAAGTGAAACCAGTAAATGGGGAAAAACATGTAGTCTAGGAAGATCCGTTGTAAAAAAAAAAAATCAAAATAGAGATTTGATTGTGTATATGGCCAGACAACTCGTGAAAAAGGGAATGGCAAGAAAAATCATTCACTAATCCACTATAGAATTCACCGAATCCAGTAAATACTCCGTAGATACAAGACGTATTGGAATTCCTACAGGTACTACATACATTTAGCTCTAGAAAGTAGAAACTCTTTTCCTTGTCAATTGAACGACCTAGGATAATACAACACATACGAGTCGATAATATCAATTTGCACATTGCCTGTAAAATTTTCAAATCATGTGAACTGAACATACACGTATATATTATATTCTAATGGCTGTCAGCGTTAAAGTCCTTGCCACTCCAGCTAAATGGAAACCAAAAACTTCTAACAGTGGTGTGCAGAGCTCTAAAGGGATACTTTCTCAATAGTATGTCATTTTTCAGAATTCGCTAGGCACCAACTCCTCCCAAAACAATAATGAGAAATTAGACACCATATTTTAGGCCAAAATATCTTCGTAAGATAAAAAATCAATACTTCATAAGCATTTTGCCTATCCTTTTTCGTGTACCCTCACCAAGAAATTGACTGTTCTAACCTAAGGTAGATCAAAACCTTAATCTAATCTAGGATATCTTTGCAATTCTAGTCTAATCAAAAAATCTCTTTTAGAACCCTAATCACATATACCCAAATCGTTTTATAAAAAAGCTTAAAACAAGACAAGACCTCAAAAAGATACAAAATCTAAGCACTTACAGCTTTCTCGCGAGCACCAAGTTCAATATGAAATCCACAGCGAGACGATTGAAGAAATGATGGATTCACTTTCTGCAGAAAAAAAAAATTAAAATCAATAAAATTAAAATCAAGATTCAAGTAAAACTGACATAAATAGTAATCGAAAACAAAGTCCTACCTGAGTAGAAGAAGAAACGAATCGAGGAATCGTGGAGGCCTTGCTAAGTAAGAACGCCATGGCTGAACTGTAAGGTAATACACAGGTTTAGATTTCGAGGATTGGATGAGAAGTAAAAGAAAATGATTAATGATGTACTTCTTAAGAAAAAGCTGAAAATTCAAACGTAGTAAGCACATGACAAGTGAACGATAGGGTCCCTAGGGTTTCAAGTTTCTGGCATGCAATGATAACAGCAACCAAACACAAGTCCAGCTACTGCTTGAATATTTAATGGTATCTTTTTAGAGTTGGCCCCAGTAAATTCCAGAAATGACTAATCGTAAGCATTGCAGAAATTAGTGTTTTCTGGAACTAGTGGTGCTTACCGTTCAAACTCACAGGGTTTAGCAACGATAAGAAAATAGTAAGGTAGAAACTTTGCAAGACGGAAAACAATGTCAACAGGACTTCAAAAACAACGCAAAGAAGACGCAAAAAAATAAAACGAGACACCTGAACTATTGCCTACACGCTGAAGATGCACAGGACCTATTGATGTTGTGCAATTATGGTCCCAATGCTGATGGAGCTAACAGTAAAAGAGAGAAAACTGGAATATAGGTACATCAGAAAAGCAGAATCAGTTTACTTAGTAGAGAAACTATCCTACAAGGTTCCAATCTGTTAACTATATATCTCAATTTACACATCTTTTGGCTACAAGTACACGAGACATGTAACAATTTTCACATTTTACAGAAACATGAATTCTAATTCTTGAATTCAAGATGCAAGGGACCTAGTTTTTGACTTCCGCAGGGGGTTTTCTGGCAGGAATGGAAAAAAGAAAAGATACAGAGAATATTTCAGTTCGACTGCAGGATAAGATGAGCCTATAAGGCTATACACAATCAAAAGACTTTCAATTTAGGGAGTAAAGAAGCCATGTCATTGTTTCTTTACAAACACTCAAACCCCTTGCATCCGATCTTAAAGGACTGACAATTTCCATCTTTCATCTAATCTCTTTCACTCACAAACAACATCCACATCAATGGTCAACTAATAAAACATATTGTTCTTCATCCCCACACACTAAACTCCCTTAAAATACCCCATTTAGCGACATTTCACGACAATCTGACTTGCATTCCTGAGTGCCAATCACTAAAAACCTACATTTCAACCATGATAAGCCAATCCCCCATGGAAATACAACATGTTATTCTTGTTAAATAGACACAATCTTAAATTAAATTACAGTATAATATGCGTATAATAATGATCAGATTTGAATAGCTTATACAAGTTAGAAGCAATTTAGACACCATCAAACATGAGTTAGATCAGGTGAGGATTCAGACAATCAAACGTTATCAGCAATCTTTTAGGTAGTACCAAAAACCACCATGATTATCAACAGTTCATATAGAATGGATAATCCATATTAACCTAAAATTCGAAAACCCCCCATAAAAATTTCAGTTTTCTGAAACCCTACTTTTCAATTTCGTAAAATCCCGAAATATATTCTAACATAAAGGATAGGAAGAGAAAATGTTACAGGAAGAGCAAATGATGTCACATACCTTTTGAGTGAACAATATACTGTTGTGGTTCTGATCGAATTTTTATCGAAGTTCTTCTCTATTCGACTGAAAAAGAAGAAGCGGGGATGGCTTATATAGGACAAAATTGGACGGCTGTGATTATACTACTAAACAAGGCAAATTACCAAATTTTATTTAGTGTTTAGATTTTATGATACTCCTAGCAGTACCAAGATCCTAAAAAACGCGCTTCGGGCGTACCGTAGAAATCGTCCGGAAAGTATCATTTTTTCTCACACAGAGTAAAAGTATTATTTTTCGTGCACATCGCGAAAGTATCATTCACACAGCACAAAAGTATCATTTTTCGTGACATGGGGAAAATATCATTTTTCATGACACGGCGTGAAAATATAATTTTTCCTGACACATGATGAAATTATCATTTTTCATGACATGGGGGTGAAAATATCACTTTTTCTGAAACGGAAAATTAGTCGATGCATAAACTAATATATGGCTGCATAATGTGTTATGCATCCTTTGTGGTGCTTTGCATAATGGTCATGCATTCAATTTTCGAAAATTATGCCTAAACTGAAAGTATCACTTTTTTTAAAACGGAGGGAGTACATCGTTTTATTAGTTGCAACGGAAAATAAGTTGATGCATAAACCAAAATATAGCTACATAAAGTTTTATGTATCCTTTTGTGGTGTGCATAATGTATATACATTTAATTTTCGAAAATTGTGCCTAAAATGATAAACACCTCCAAATTTTTGGTAAAAACGCTAAATTTGATATTGTTGTTTGTAATCATTGCGTAGAGTTTTTTAAGACCATTCCAACGAGATAAAATTTGTAAAATTCCAAGGCACAGTTTTTTTAGATATGTTATATTAAAGTTTGGTTGCCAATTATACCCAAAAAAAATATGATACACAAGGAGTTATAGTAATTGGATTAAAAGGGAAGGACAATTTGGAAATTTCCAGGGAATGACACCAAACCACCCAAATCCAATCTTTTTGTGTTAAATTGGAAGAAAAATCATGCTTCAAATTGACACAAAGTCACCATATATAGAGTCCTCCCTCGCTTCGCTCGGTCGGCCTAATAAGTGATTGTTATTTTTTTTCTTCTTATAATCAGTAATTGATTTCGAATATTAAGGTTATTAAAAACCGAAATCAGACATCTCATAAACCGAATACACATAGCAAAAATATAGACATTCATTCACAGGCTATGTAATCGGTAACTATCACATGAAACAAAAATTATAAAATAATAATTTTATTCATAACTAATTGATAGTTTTATTCAAAAATAGGCCTTATACAATAATTGAATTTTAAAATCTGAGGGTATAACAACCACATCCAATAATTCGTTTGGAAATCTGAGAGGACTTACTCCAATATACTTTCTATAGAATCAACTAAATAGTCAGACTCAATCTAGAGAAAAGTATATACTAGAGTTTAATATCTCTGTTTCACAATGTAATCGGCAAATCAAACAGATAGAAATCCGCGAGTCTGATTGTTATGTGAGACAACTTGAACAGTACCAAAGACCAATGTTCAAGTGTCAATCAATTTAAATCAACAACCAAAGGTTGGATTATCTAATCGATTGATCTTAACGCACAACCTGTGATATTTCAATTATATAAAAAAAAAAATAATGCTGAAAATAAATAACACAGACACCAGAAGTTTTGTTACCGAGGAAACCGCAAATACAGAAAAACCTCGGGACCTAGTCCAGTTTGAACATCACAATGTATTAAGCCGTTACAGACTCTAGCCTATTACCAATGACCTTCGGACTGGACTGTAGTTGAACCCTAATCAATCTCACACTGATTCAAGGTACAGTTACGTTCCTTACGTCTCTGATCCCAACAGGATACTACGTACTTGATACCCTTAGCTGATCTCACCCACAACTAAGAGTTGCTACGACCCAAAGTCGAAGACTTTATAAACAAATCCGTCTCAAACAGAAAAGTCTATTGGAATAGATAAATTTGTCTCCCACAGAAATACCTTTGAGTTTTTGTTTCGTCTTTTGATAAATCAAGGTGAACAGGAACCAATTGATAAACCGGACTTATATTCCCGAAGAACAGCCTAGTATTATCAATCACCTCACAATAATCTAAATCATATGATGGCGAAACTAAATATTGTGGAATCAAAAAATATGAGACGAAGGTGTTTGTGATTACTTTTTATCTTTCCTATCGGAGATTAAATCTCGAGCAAAACTTAGAGAATATAATACTCAAATGATAGAATCGGGCAAGATCATAACACGCAAATACAAAGAAAATAGTTGGGTATGGATTCACAATCCCAATGAAGTCTTTGAAGTCGTTAACCTACAGGGTCTCGATAGAAACCTAAGGTTAAAGGAGAATCGACTCTCGTTGATGCAACTAGTAACACACAAGAGGTGTGGGGATTAGGTTTCCGAGTTGCTAGAGTTCTCCTTTATGTAGTTTTCAAATCATGGTTTGCAATCCACGTTACCTTGGTAACAAAGCATTCAATATTCACCGTTAGATGAAAAACCTGATTCAACCAAGCTAATATATTTCAACTGTTAGATCGAACTTAACTTGTTACACACAAATGAAATGTACCCTCATTTAGGTTTATGTAACCGTACCCAAACGTGTACATCATGTTGGCTCAACAATAGTTAACTGTAGTTAGCCATATGATTACTCTCATATCAACTTTATTCATTTTAACCATAAATAGTTCAAATGACTCAAATGAAACTAGTTAAAGAGCCGTTCAATTGCTATATTCTCATAGAATTATACAAGAACACAATTGAAGCAAAATCAGTTTGATTCACTCGAACCAATTCATGAACATTATAGCCACGGTTTGCAAAGATTGCAAACCTTATTTTTATAAATATTTAAGTTCATGTACAACCGATTTTAGAAAGTAACCAACTCAAGTATGCCAATAGGTACACATACTTAAGTAGCCGGATCGAGTTTGGTTACGCCAGTATGCATACGGGTGCACATACCAATTCACACTTCCAAACTTCAGAAGAAATTCACGGACGTGAGACTTCCTCCAGTATGCGTACGGGTACACATACTTGCCCAAACATCCAACAACCGCCAGTACGCGTACGGGTACGCATACTTCAGGTTCCCGGTTTTGGACTTATACACAAATGTGAGAACACACTATGTTTATATCCAAACATGGTTACTTGATTCTAAACTCATTATTTCAATCATTGAAACTTTCTTAGAGCATGACAATAGCCGTTTTCGCACACTATTAGCATCAAAGCAATTTTCAAGATATTGAAATAATCATAATGAAACATTCCAAGTCTACACCAAATGATTGTATCACACAAACCATGTAAGATGTTACTCAGCAATTTTCACATGATCATATTCTGACTTTCGTCAAGAATATAGGATAAAATTGGTCGAAGTGAAAGCTTGCCAACACATATTTTGAGAAATATGTAAGCAAGATAAACTCAGCTTGAAATCTCAAATGTGTATAATAGATAACTATATAGTAATACGATTTATATCTCAATATATGAGATAGAGTAGAAATAGACTTTTCAAGTAATAGATGAGTTTCAGTCTCCACATACCTTTTGTTGATGAAGTTACACAAGCTCCCCTTATTAGTTCTTCGTCTTCAAATGATGAACGTCGTGAAGTATATTGCTCAACTACACAATCTATGTCCTAGTCTGAGACATATATAAAATAGGATAGAAATCAAGACTTATAGTTTTGATCACTAATATTGACAAACATGCTTGAGATAGAAACGCATGCGAGTTCGACCGAGCAGTGCTCTAACAGAAGTAAATCAAAACATTGATGTCAATTTATTTTTTTGGGATCAAGTATTACAGCATATAACTTAATCCCTAGTGGTGCTCTGATTGTTCACTGGGGTTTCTTTAGTGTTCAAACTCTTGAAGATTGTCTCGAGAGACTTGTCAGCAACTACGTTTTGTTTTTCAAGTTTTTCAATTTGTTCCTTCATGCATGCAAGATCATCTTTTGTTTCTTCAATCCTCTCTTTCAGCCAATCTTGATTTCGAACCGTTATTATGAGATTGGTTCTTAGTTCTTCAAAACCATGGACATAGTTTACCATACTATCATAAGGTATCCACTTGGTTTCTTTTGGATCTTGACGGTTGTAAGCCAACATACATGAATCATCTTGGGATGCGGTAGAACTATCAGATTCATAATCATACATGATTTTTCATATGATCTTCTTCTTCCTTTTTATATTGATTCCTTGACAATCTTAACTCTTTGAGCTTCCTCCTTATTTACCTTTGTAATACTGCAAGTTATTGGAGGCATGTTCAAGGATTTAAATAATAATTAATCAGGGTTTCTCAATACAAGCAAGAGAAAGTTTCTCTTAAGAAGAGACAACTTTCGGACCGAAATATCTAGGAATTTCCGAAAATATATTAAGAATATATTTTGTTTCCCGTGTCCTAAATTCTGATGCTGGAAGATTTATTAAAATTCAAAAATTTCAAATAAAACCTAATTATGGAATATCATGATACACATGAAAAACTTTTTTTTTTTAAGACAAAATGGATTCGCAGATTATCTAAAATTTGTCACCAATTTTTCTGATACAAACACAAAAACATATTCTCTCGTTTTATGTGCTTCCTCATCCCAAAAGTTATGAGCACGAACTTGGATGAGGGTGCACATTCTCCATACAACTAGGTTGTATCGGAGTAAGCCTTATCATGCTTAAAACGAGAATCAGAAACATAGTTCATGTTTCTCTTTGGAAATTTCTACCCAACATATTTTCCCCCAGAAAGTTGACCTTTCTTAATCGCAAAAAGATTTGGATCATGAGGAGAAACTGTACTGATGTGAGAATTTTCAGAGATGGATAAGTCTCTCTTAATTCTGTTAGCGAGATTTTCATAAGATTTTCTCATTCTAAGGATTTCCTTATTATGCATATTAGTTTGATCATCGAAAACAATTATTGAAAATCTTCGTTGATTGTTTCTTTCGACATAAATTATTTCCTTCTCTTTCTTTTGGAACCGTTCAGTAGTTGAACTATATTTATGTAAACATATATTGTTCTGACATGAGTGAGGTAGAACCTTTTTCCAGAAGTGATTATCAACTGTTTCATCCGATTTTTTTGAGTTGATTTTATCGGGTTGGGGTATATTATGTCTTTCTACGTAGGAATGATCTTTCAGTTTTTTTAAGACAAGAAACTTCTTTTAACACTTTTAGAATAGTATTTTGAAGAAGTATAAGTTTTCTATCAAGTGACTGAAAGTTGTATTTCTTAAGATGTTTATCACGGAATCGGTTCAAAGTTTACTTTGGATAAGATTTCGTTTGATCATCAGTAGTTGCAGAAGATGTTTTTTCATTCTTTTCTGACTTGATGTAGTTAGGCAGACTACCATCATCATGATCTATTCTAGACATGATCAAACAAGTCCTATTATCACAATATGTAAAAGTCGAGCAAGGACTTTTGGCTTCCTTATCAGAAGAAATTATAACAGAATCATTAGTCTGATTCATAGGATGAATCTCTTGTTCTTGAATAAGAGATTTACCAAGATATTATACTTTGACATTGAGATCCATATTCTCTTTGGCTATAATATTTAGTTGAGTGTCCTTTTATCTGATCTCTTGCTTGAGAAGATTAGATTATGTCTTTAATATTAGCATCAGTGTAGACAGAGATCTTATAGGCTTTAGGAGTTTCACCAACTCTTATAGGTCATTTGGATAGTCACACGGAAGCAACTTTTTTGCTTTTTTAAGCTAAAAAGTCAAAATCCTATTTGGTAATGCATTGTAGATCTACTTATTTAAGAAAAAAAGGCAGTTTCTTTATGGAGCCAATATTTTTGGCTTTCGACTTCTCTCAGAAGTTGCTTCTGGTTTTCCTCGGGAATTTCATTTGATATTTTTATCTATTCTTTGATAATAAAACACTTCACTTTTTCTCTTCTTTATTTCCCAGAATCAGAAACCCAGTTTTGAGAAACATCGTTAAAATTGTTAGTAGAGATGAAGAAGATATAAACACCATTAGAAGTTGGCAAGAACGTTGGATGAGATCTGTTTTATGTACTGTACTGCCATTAATTTTTATGTATGAATAGAGGATATTGAATGGTGGTTGCAAGTTTGGCAAGGACATGGATTTTGGGTTCGAATTATTAAAAATCTAGAGCTGAATTATTAAAAATCTAGAGATGGGTTCTAATAGTTTAACCGATAATCTAGGGAAGGAAATTGATTTGTTGTTGTTCAAATCTAGAGATTAATGAGGAGGAGTATCAGAGCTCCGAGATTTCTTGTGGATATGGATACATGGGGTTATGTTAGAACTCAAATTATAAGCCAAGAAACCAGATGAAGGAATTGTAAAGTTGAGTTGGTTTTAATTCAAAACCGAACGGATATGTTTTGGAGTCATGGATGGATTATAATTCATGGATTGTATATGAATTTAAGCATGTAGGTCGAAGAAGAAGTAACATAACAACATAATTGGTTGTGTCTCAGTTACCATTTACATGCACACAAGATGTTTGAAGAAAGGCGCAAGTGACCTGTTCTCCCCGGCTTTAATTTCATAGTACTCTGTCGGTGCACCTCAAGACTCCAAACATCGAAACTATATATTGAAGTTATGTTCTCATTTTTGGAATGTGTATTAAGGTTGTTGTGCCTAATTAAATTTTTTTAATAGTAATAAATATTACAATAAAAATGATATTTTTACGTCTACCTTGCAAATTTTCCAAACTTACTTATTTGCTTTTCAACTTATAAGCTAGGTAGTTTCCAATCTAACTTTTCAGATTTTCTACTTCTCAGAAGTAACTTCTAGAAGTTTAGAAGCACAGTTGCTTCTACTTATGGTATCCAAACGCCCTATTAATTTTCATAACTTCTGGATCATGATTTAACGAAGTAGTAACATCTTCAATTTTTGAGTATTCGCAATCTTGCATAACGTTAATTGAATCACCCATTAGATTCGATTCTTATAGGTTGGATCACTTCAAACACAGATTATTAGATATTTTCGTGTTTGCCTGCTCTGATACCAATTGAAAATATGAGGGTACCCAAATACACCACAATCTTTTTGTTTCAACCTATAAGTCCTCTACCGAATGTGATCGTCTATGGACAGAGTCGAGACAATACGAAAATTTGGTCCAGACTTCGTATGATCGTCTATGGATACGAGATCGAGAAAATATGCCAGCAAGATAACTTGTTTGATTAAATATGGATACAAGATCGAGACAATACAACAACGAAGTATGTTACAAGATAATAGGTTCGGTAATAATAAAACACTATAGGATCACTATCACGCAATGCAGAGTTAACGTATATGTGTAATTTACTTTATTATAATAAACAATTATAATGCAGAAATCAAAGTAAAAGACACAACAAAATTTTGTAAACGAGGAAACTGTAAATGCAGAAAACCCAGGGACCTAGTCCAGTTCTGAATACTCTCAAAATTAAGATGTTACATAAAATCTAAACCAACTTCGTATAGTTGAGACCAAGTACAATACCCCTAACTACTTAGTTCCCTCAGTATCCTTGCGCCTTCGACTTCTAGAGTCACATACATGAATAGCAAGTCATTTGGATCATATTCCAAACAATAAAGGAATAATCTGTTTGGTAACCACTCTAATCAATATTTGCTACAAGATATAGATGAGTCATTGACAAAGGATCTTCTGTTTAATATAATAAACTCCTTTGTCTGGTTACATCTAACTTTAACTATCGAAATAGTCAAGTATAGATTTGCACTCAATCAAAATAAATATCAAAGAGATATACTAAGAATGTTGATCTCACGCAACTAATCAATCGAATAAATCCAATTCTAGTTGGATCCCATCCGATCAAGGCATGCACACACTTCACAAGATACGAAAACCAATAAGAAATCTTTTTCGTCTTCAAAACTTCTTTAATCTTCAATAACCTGCACAACACAACTTGAATCTCTTGTGATCAATCACGCACATAACGAAGTCTGTTAACAATGGATTATCACAAGATGTCTTTAGATCTAACAATAGTTCTAAAGATCACGTCGATACTTCGATCTAATTTGAGTGAATCTTATATCAGAAGAGAAGATTCTCAAGAATAAAAAAATTAGGTACAATCAAAGTTTCAACAAGCGTTAGTCAATCAAATCAATCGAAAACTAATAACACTGCAATTATCTAGTTTCCCACCAACGATACTCGTAGAGCTTATTCATCCCACAAAAATCTTTAAACGAGCGGTCGTGAGAGATTTCACCTAATTAGGATACTCTCCTCTCCGAATAGACGACTCCACCAGAAACAATAATAAATAAAGTTTGCCTGGTTCTTAGGATAGTTTCTATAAATGCAAACTTAGGTATTTATAGACCAAGGATGTTTGGACACCAAGGAATTTCCAAAACCGAAGATATTCTCAAAATATGCAATGAATGGAAAAATTCGGTTTTCATAATTCCAATAAATGGTTGTCCAATGTTTCCGAAATATCTCAATAGAAAATCCCCAATTAGTAAATGCACATTACTAAATTTTATTCTCTAGAGATATGCATTAATTTCTTGTAATTAAAGCATATAAAATCAAAACCTTATTTAAAAGATTCTTAATTTATTTTGGCATAGGATCACCTTAAGTGTTAAGGAATATATTTAAACAATAAACGATAAGAGTTACTGCTCGTTTTCAAAGTATGTTGACATCTTATTCACTGCAAATCCTTATTTCATATTTACATGGATTTGCATTCTTGGAATCGGTTATACCATACTTCCAAACAAGTTTCGAATTGGTTCACCCGTTTTCCATGACTACTATTTGATTGATCAAATACCAAATAACATACATGGGTTCAATCGTTCTACCAATCACTAGGATCGGTTATACCTAATTATGGAAACAATTGTGGTCGGTCACACCAGTCACTAGGATCGGTGACACCAGTTACCAAGATCATTTCTATCTACACATGGTATTACTTGTGATCAGTCACACTAGTTACTAGGACTAGTTACACCAATTACAAATATCGGTCATACATATACTCATGATCAGTCACACCACTTACTAGGATCGGTCATACTGTTACAAGGATCGATCATACCATCACATGGTGATTACTTAGGATAGGTTACACCAATTAATAAAAACTAGTCATACCAAATCATAAGTCAGGCATTGTGATTACTAATACCAAGATACATAACCTAAGTTAAGATCGGTTCTACAATCTCACACGTATTGGTCATCCAAATATTTGTAATGAATACCCGGACCAATAAGCCTAATGATTTCCCTTTCGATTCACAAAACAAGTTCACGAATGTACTTACTTCAAACAAATGTAAAATATTGTTTCCAAGGATGAAATCTTCACCATAACCCATTCATATAATCATAACAATATATACAAGATTATGTTGATGTCGTATCTACGAATTTCAAAAGATAAGCGTTATACTTCGTAGTCTAATTCCCTAATACTATGATCATACTATTATGATCATGTCACATCACTAGAGTATTATACAATATGTATAGTATATATAGCTTCGCAGTTATGTTTTCAATATAACACGAATTGAAAGATACGTTACGAATGAAATAGTTTAAGTCGCATTCTTCAGGTCTTCGGAATAACACTCGTATGTCTCAACATTCCTAGACTTTTTAGTCTAACCTAAACGAAGTTGACTTTAGTATTTAATCAAGCAGCTCTGGATGAGTTTTGATTCTAAAATATGACAACCAAACTTGACATACCAACACTTGGTGAGTTCAACAGAGCTATGATCTAACACCAACTGAGTGCTTCCAGTATAACCATGCATTCCCATACTTTTGGATCTTTTAGATCCATTACCCCATATGTATAGGTTCCTCTGATCCCTCTATAATCATCTGCATTTTCACAATGCATAATATTAGTGCCACATTCGTTAGTTAGGTGAATGCATAAAAAATAAAAACTCAAATTCTAATACGATTACTAAAAATTAAGTACGTTCACTCAGACTCGCGAAGATTGATTTTAGGCTCTAATACTAAAAATAAAAAACTCAAAGAAAGATGATATCAAATTTACAAAGAATATTGAGACTAAAATACTGCCAATAAATAGATTTTCGAAACAATAGTGGTAAATCAAAAGCATGAAAAATCAGGAGCTCTAGACTAAGCATGTACCATCAAAAGAAATCACTACTAATACTTTTAATTCAAAAAAAAAAATTATAAAAGAATTGCAAAAATTAATTACATAAAAATATACCATGTTATTATTGGAAGCATGGCTTCCTCTGCCGCCTCAGCAATATGGTTTATCTCCTCATAGTAATCACTCCTCAAAATAATAGTTCATGGCTCAAAAGTGTTACAAAAAGGAAAATAAAAATAACACGGAGAATTTGAAATGGATATAAATGTTGCAAACTCACTGTTACAGAGTAATAGTAAAACAAAACAGTCACAGGGAAGACAATAGTTTTTGAAGAAAAAGGTAACGGTTTTTAAACGACGGTTCTTACTATATGTTTCTCTTCTTCTTCTTCTTCCCCTGCTGGTGCAGAAATCTCCCATGCAACTCGATTTTAATGCTCTGCTCTACCCCAAACTCTCCGTAAAATCTTTTGCAATTCTATCTAACCTATATATACGCTACAGGTGATATCTCTCGCAAAAATCTTTGGTTTATCTATTTATTTTCTTCCTTGCCAAACTATGGGTTTTTCTCTTTTGAATATTATTTACGCGTCTCTGTTGTTCCAAACCGTTTTTGATTGAGTCAAATTATATGAGAGTATATCTCCTCCAATCCCCTCACTATCTTCCAATAACAAACCCAAAAAACCCCAAAAAAAAAAAACAGAGAACTTCGCCTTCTCTGTTTATCAAAAATCAACATAAATCTCTAGACCTTTTCGTATACGGGAGATTTAACATCATTGTTAAGTCATGACAGGTCAATCCCAATCCAATTCCAACCGAAACTCCTACTAAATCTCAACCAATTTTCTCCTGAAAATCACGTAAGAGAAACTTAATTTTTCTCGCCAAAATTCGGTAGATAACGATAGTGTTCCCTTATCCGGGATAGGGGAGGGTGCCTTAGCACCGTAGTGCTCTTATCCAAATTTGGAGTGCCTTTATCACTTTTTCCGCAAAACATCTACAAACACATAAAATACCATAGTAAGTACAAAATTGAGCACTAACAAGATATGGAATTGAGACAAATCAGACACAAAAATATGTCTATCATTAGGTGATCAACTGAAACATCCACATAAATTTTAACTGCTTCACTATCATCCTGCAGACTAGAGTCAATCAATATACTATATTGTGAAGTATATGGATGGATCAGAACTAGCATGCTCAGTTTTACTAAAGTTTAACATGTGAAAATTAATTCTTAGATACAATGCTAGACTTAAGAGATTTATCATAAAAGATGCGAATGTATCTTTCTTTCCATATTATCCAGCATCTCACCATTAGGTTTAATCTACAATTATTTAGCTCAACCACTCCCACATTTTGAATATCCAAAGACCAAGATAGTATTCAATCCCTAAAAGTCTCACAATAATTTATTATATGATCAATGTTGATTTTAATATAGTGATTCTTCTTCATGATTGCAAATGCTGCAATGAGTTTCAATTGCTTAGTTTAACTGAGATGACCTTTGCCTGATATGGATAATGCCTTCCACAGTGAAAAGTTTCACTCTATGTAGAAGTTCCATTTACATAGTATTTTTCGTACTGCTTTTAGAATGACACTAATACCAACCTAATTTTGAACTCTCCTTTCTACCAATTTATTATAAGCACTATTGAATGTAAAAATCTCATCTTTAATAGGTCTCTATCTGATGATTTCCTCTTCATACTGAGAGATTTGCATTATTCTGATTTTTCAACACTACTTCAAGGTTGAATAGAGTAATTATCAAAACAACAATTCAACAGACTAAAATAAGAATCATTGATTCACTAACAAAAAAATATTGAGGATATTCAGGCCTTAGTGGTCCAACTTTAGCATTCATACTAGTTCTCCATAAGTATACCCAAATTCTAATAGACTTTTCATTGTTAACTTCCATGTAATGTTCAGGCCTTAGTGGTTCAACTTTAGCGCGCATTTTGATTCTCCATAAGCATACCCAAATTCTAGAAGACTTTTCATTGTTAACTTCCATGTAATAATGTTGTTAAAGTATAAACAAACTCTTTCAATACCTCTCCATACCATGAACTATTATGTTTTCTTTGGTTATATGAACGAATTCCTCATTTTTGAAGTAGATTTCAAAACATGTGTCCATAGTTGATCAAAATGAAAGCATATTCTCTAAGTTAGTTTAGTGAGTAATATGCATGATTCAACATCTCAAGATATCTAAAAGCGAGACCACCAAGATCTTTAGATGAACAAAGATCCTGTCAGGCTATCAAATTAGTCATTTATTAGATTTATGATCCCACCAATATTGTCTTTGTAGAGAATCCAACTTTTTGATGAGCTTTTTTAGGATTTTGAATGTACTCATTTGATACATGTGTATAGAATTGAGAACTTATTTCACCATGGTAGTTTTCCCTGCTTATGTTTTGATATTTTAAGAGTGTTGCCCAAATATAATCCAATGTTTATGTTTTAATTCCTTAATTGTCAACTTCATTAGAAGTTTAATTTTTAAATTGTCTACTTTATTAGAGGTTTTAATAATTTTCTTACTTTATTGGTTAAAATTAAAATATGAGATTGAACTAAGAATATAATATAAGCTTTAAATACGAGTCAAATTCATAAACAAGTGCGCTTTATTTATATAAATTTCGAATTAATCATTAAAATAGTCGTTTTACAAGACATAAAACTTGACAATAATAATTTATAATATAGACTTTAAAATAAAAATCTGCGACAATGTTCTTCATCTTGTTTATCTTTTTCATTTCACATAACTTATAATCAATGCGCACATGAACTGAGTTTCCTTTGTTTATCTTCTTCTTTGCCTTCAAATTTGTTTTGCCTTGATTTTCCTTGTCTTGACTTCTTCTTTGCCTTTTCTTAGCTGCAGGTTTGAGTTGGTTAATATCCAAAACCTAAAGACTTCGTTGCTTTTTAGCTATTTCTTTATAACTATCACATATCTTCTTAACAACACCTTCAAGTACTATTCCAGAGAAGTCAAGTTGTGTTGCTGAATCATGTTGGTTTTGAAACTCTGCAATTTGAGAAATTTTGAAAAAAAATTAGATTGAGAAATATAGAATTTATAGAAAAAAAAATTGTGTAAAAATTTAGTTTGAAAATTACCTATTAATATGCGAGAAAGAACTAGTCGTTGGCGCTAGTCATTAGATCGAGCTATATCAATATTATATTCAGTGATGGAGTCTTTATCGCTGGCGTTATTGATAAGATTGCTTGCTAAGAATTTCATCGCTTAATTCTTTTACCATAATAACACATTTTCATGCCACTTGGTGTCTCAAAGAAAATATTTTGACATGGACCACATGGTGCATAAGAATTGACCTTAAAATGGGGATTCAAACTAGTCGTCACCTTGTGGGTCGTGGAAAGGTTAGTTTTGGGATATTAATAATATCATATCCATAAAGTCGGATATAATTTCTAAGAAAAAAGTCTTTATCGCATGTAAAATCACACTATTGTTCAACATTTCGTTATGTTCTGAGTTCCTCGAAGTCTGGAGGATATTTCACCTAATATTATAACTCTAGAACTATGAGGCACATTATAAATTTATCAATCAGGTTTTAAGGCGGCAAAGAGAATTATATTGCAGATTATACTGAGATCTCGGTTCTTATTAATCGATCTAATTTAATTTTCTTTCTTCTTTCCCTTTTGGTCTCCACTGTTTTTATACAAACCCATCTCTAGCAGACAAGTGATTTTTGGTTTTAAGTAACACAACCCACCCTCTGCATTCTTCTTCTGGTTTATCTCTCTCTTTAATTTTTCTTTTTTGCTCGCATTTTTGTTGCTGACGTTTCCTTTACTTCAATCTTCTGATAGTATGCAATACCTACTAAATGATAATTGTTCATGCAATTCAGTAAATGATTATTTATTTGAAATGATTTAATAACCATGAATTTGTCTGGAAAAACAGGCCCGAAATTATTTATTTGTAAAATTGATAGCTTATATTGGTAAGTGAATTACTTTTCAGTAACATGACTTTTCATAAGAGGGATAACAATTGAAAAATTAATAAAATTCTAAACAGATAAGTTCCAATGTATATGTGGTGTTTACATAATATTAAAAAAAAGTGTTACAAATATATAATATATATGTGGTATAAGCTGCTTTAGTTGTAGGTTTTAAGGTCATGAAATTATTTCTTCACATCGGCTTTTTAACGCCATCATTAGTTTTCAATTTTATAAATAGGGAAAAAGCATGTTATAGTCATTTCTCATTTATATATCGTTTTCCAAACATTGAAGACATTTTCATAATTAATTTATTATTTGTCCATATAATAAATTTGTTAGGATAACATTATGTATTATCAACTTTCGTCAAAAGCTATGTTTCATTTCTTTTCTTCTTATTAATAATAAATTGAAAGAAAAAAAGAAGTTAATAACTAATATAAACATTTATTATT